>CM047910.1:16849422-17005301 GCA_026229545.1 Pistacia atlantica
TTTGCACAATAATTATACATTCTTAGGATTGGCTATTTGTGCTACTTTAGAAGTCCAAAAGCATCATAGCGAGGAACAAAGAAAGATGTCCAGTAGCTTCCACTGCTTTTGCAGTATATTACAAGTCCTTCAGAATGTGATTATCGGTGTAGGTTTTATATGTTTTCTGTTGAAAGAAAATGCCTAATTTTAGGCAAAGAGTGTTTCTTCAGTGGAGACAGATTGGCAATGTCAACTCACCTATGGCTTTTCTTTATACCATTTGACAAACACTTTCCAAAGAGGAAACAGAGTCGCATTGAGGCTTACTTTAGACTTGAGGGTTCAGGTCTTGAGTTCAAAGAGTGTGGGGTTCGCCCTGATTTCTTGAAAGATGTAGAGTTCGTTTAAGCAATGTTCCAAGGCCTCGACAGCCCTCAGTTGGAAGACTTTACCATCTTACTAAACCATCTTGTACTAACAGCAGCCAGTGGAAGTGGAAGTAGCTCTTTTGTTGAGGAAATTTTTTTTACTGAGATTAAAGAATATTCAATTGATTCCATGATTGAACTCAAGAACTGAGACATCCAAGAAAACAACGTCCGGTGCCTAATCTTTTCCAGTTTGATTGTTTTTACTTCAGACATATTTGATCGATCAGCCAATGGGGTAAACTCTTGTAGCCCTTGCACCTTAAGCCTCTATAAGAGTTTCCAGTGAGCCAGTCCAGGATTTGTTGGAAATCTGTTGACTACCACAACTGCATAGCACATGAAAAGACCATTTAATATTTCCAGGAGAATTGGTTTTCACTTCTTTCATCAGATAATTCATTTTTAGTCTTGAGGGCTTAATTGATTTGAATAACAGTTTAAACAAGAACAATTTCACAGTTTCCTTAATGCTTGTAGACATTCATGCAGAGCCAGGGCCAACATTATTCTTATTTAATATTAAACATTTTTAATGTTTTCATATTCTTTCTCTTCTCATAAGATAGTGTTTTGCAGATTGCTTTTATATTGCTATGAACAATGTTATTATCTTTCAGAATGGTTGTCAATGAAATGGTGTTGATTCAATACGGTAAATCAAGTTAACCAATTATAAATTGGGCAGAGCTTATAAGGATTACAGCAAAATCAAGAAATATTATTTAGAACTGGTATTGATGAAAGATTTTATGGTTTATTATAGAATTTTCTTTTTTTTATTTTGGGGGGTGGGGGAAGGGGAGGAGAGGAGGAGAAATATTTCATCCACACGAGGTTTTGGCCAACTATGTCCGGTTCTTTGTATTTTAAAATACTAGGATCTACTCCTATGGAATTTAACAAATATTATGGCACGCCTTAATTTTAGAAGCTCAAATTCTATTTCCAAATTATCAGTTATATGACTTTTTTTCACATAAATAATAACTTAATAATACTTTTCTACCTTACAAACTTTTAAAATATTATTTCACTATCTAAATTTATATTCCGACAGCAAATAGAGAGTAAATTTTGTCTAGGCCCCCTAAGGAGGGGGTTTTTGGGGGTGGGGTTTGGGGGTTTAGGGGTTTAAGGGTGGAAGATTTCATCCACATGATGTCCGGTTCTTTGTATTTTAAAATACTAGGATCTACTACTCTGGAATTTAAAAAATATTATGACATGCCTTAATTTTAGAAGCTCAAATTCTATTTCCAAATTATGAGTTATCGACTTTTTTTCACTCAAATAATAGTTTAATAATACTTTTCTGCCTATAAACTTTTAAAATATCATTTCACTATCTAAATTTATATTCCGGCAGCAAACAGAGAGCAAACTTTGCTCAGGCTATTAAGGTTTTTGAAAATGGGAGACCAATGAGTCTTTTGGTGGTAAAAGGTTGGATTTTAATTAATTAAGGTGGGAGTAGAGAAAGATATGAGAATTATGATGGTATAAGGTTGATGCCAAAATCGAAAACGGAATATAAATTTAAATAGTAAAATAGTATTTTAAAAGTTCGTGGATAAAAAAGTGTCATTAGACCATTATTTAGGGTTGAAAAAAGTCATTTACTCTCAAATTAATTATCCATTTCTCCTTAACAACTATTATAATTAAGGAGTATATCCTTGCTACTTTAAATTAAACTGCAGGATTTGGACCGATAAATCTAAGCGTTTATGGGGTAAATGGCAATTAACTCATTTTAATTGTAACATCAAATCAATATATCTGAAAATGGTTTTAATTGTCTATGTTATGCTGTCTTTTTTATCGACACTTTTGATTCTGGGATTATCAGTCAATTTATAGCATAAAACAAAGGGAAAATAAGGAAAATCTTTTGAAAATTTTAAGGTCCTACCAGCCAAATTACGTTTGAAAAAATTGTCACATTGAAGTTGAAATTTTGCTGGAGGTGATGTGATTGAAAAAAGTTGTGGCTACACATTCTTCAGCTAGCAATTTCAGGATTTCTGACAGATTCGATAATTGAAAACTGAAATACAAATATTTTTAAGTGGTGGTGTAGATGTACCCAAAAAACAGGGGAAGAATCTTTACTTACTGAATTTCTTCTTGCTTGGCAATGCTGAGGAGAGTCTAATGAGATCATATTTGCATCATACAATTCAATAATTCATTCACACCCCCTTTCATACATTAAATATAGGAAACAATATCTATATTCCTTCTCACAAAATATTCATGGTCAGAAATTTTTGTCTCAATCTAAATCAAAATTTTATGCTTCCTATTGTTGTGCAAATTTTTCAATGACCAGATTTGTGTCACTTGTCCATACACCATGCCATAATCTGACTATCAAGCTCACACTATGTGTTGCTCCCAACAATAAATGACTTTACTAGCAAGATTTTCAATCTTAAGCATGGGTGAGCTTGATTCAAATCTAGATTAAGGGGGATTGTGCATATAATCCAGCTTGTAACAACCATTCTCAATCACTTTAAGATAGTGTGTATAAAAGGGAAGAATCACCTTCGTTTTGAGGGATGGAATTATTCACACAAATAGTAGAAAACCTACTTAGAGAGAATTTAACTTCACTTCTTTACGTGTTTTCGTTGTAATCACTTTATGTGCAAAACAAATACAAAGTAATAATATAATAGTGGATGTAGACTTGATCCTAAAACTCCGAACCACTTTTATAAATCGTTTTTATTCTCTTATCATCTCTTTTATAATCTTTCCCAAGCTGATTATTCTAATCACGCACACATCCTATTCAATGGGTCAATTGAGTATTTATAGTTGTTGTGTTTTTACATAGCAACACCTATATTTAATTAACAAAAGACTTAACTTGTTAAACAAATGAAACATTATAATTACAAGTCATTGATACTTTATGACATTCTAAATCATTCCTTGATTGTAAAATAAATTAATTAGATTTTATTAAAGTATAAATTAAGCGAATAATTATTGGAAAGCAAGTATGGTTCTAGAATTTACATGAACCAAACATTGAATGTAGGTAGCTTTGGGCTAATGCTAATTGTGGTCCTATCCTATGGAATGGAATCTCAGCCGAAATCAAGCTTGGAACTTCGACACTTGTTAAGGTGATTCTTGATACTATTTTTAATTACTAAAAAATTATTCAGCTTTTTTAGTGTTCATTTTCATTTTAATTGGTTCTCGCCGAAAGGGTTTACCACTTTTTACACGTGTGTGCATGTTGTTGCTTTTGTTAAATCTTTTTATTAATTTCATAACTAATCTCATATTTAACTATAATAATCTTCTTTTTTAAATTATTGATCTCGAATTTCGGCTACATTTGATTTCTGCTACTTTAATCACCGGCTGCAATTGGAAACACGTGTTATTCTGCCTTTTGCTGAAAGAGCCTAAAGTAAAATGGAACATGGTCACTAATTCATGCACATTATTATTTTTATTTTTATTTTTATTTTTATTCTTTTTAATAATTGGAGTGTTTGAACCAGTTTATGCATACTTCAGTTAATCCTCTGAAACTCAAGAATTATTAGCCAGGTAAGAGCTCTAGTGGCTACCTCTTATTAGTAATTGATGAAGATTAACCTCTCGGGATCTTATAATTATCGACTAGGTAAAAGCTCCAGTAGATACCCCTATTAGTAATTGAAGAGAAACTTAAACTCAAAACCACTTGAGTAATACAACAAAAAGCCCCTATCAAATCACTCGACCACCCAGAAGTAGTTATATACATTAATTTTTATTCAACAAATGTTGATGCTTTGATGATCCATTTTAATTAAATAATAAATAAAAAAAATTATAATTTTGTTGTTATATATTTACAAGAATGTAAATTGATATTATTATTGAACTAATTTCTATTATATTAACAAATTTTATTTCACAACCTCGATGTGATAACTTCACAATTGGTTAGTTCACAAATAAGTTTTGTCAGCTTGCTATGGGTCTCACATGTTTATTTGCGAGCTAATAAATTGCGAGCTGTATGTCGGAGTTGTAAAAGAAAGTTTGTAATATTGAGTTATAAGTCAATCTTTATCTAAGTTTAAATATTATTTGTATATTTTTTTTTATATAAATCAAAAAATTTGGAATATAATAGAAATTAGTTAAGCAATAATATCAATGGTCATAAATTTGTGTTATAATAGTCTAACCCAATAAATAAAATAAATGAGAAATTGGGATAATATATTGTTGGAAATTAAAATTTCTATTATATGGTTAAAACTTACAATTGGCACATTGTGTGTACAAAATACTAAATCTAATTTTTGTTCATGAAGGGTTACAATATCATTTGACAACCGTCGGATGAAAATTCATGAAAAGGTATAGTGTTAATCATCAAAAGTCACGTGGGTCAACAAAAATAACTGAGGAAGACGATCGTGATTTCATCCAATCAGACGGTGCACATTTTTCATCAGAGTCGTCCATATCATCCTTAAGTTTCTTAATGCACCACAAATCAGCCCAAGAGAATTTCCTCCAATGAGGAATGGCCTCTCTGACTGGGTCCCTTGGGCCTACTTCAGCCACCACGGCCCCACATTCCCCATCATCTCGGCCCATATTATGAGCAAATGCACACAGAGATTTCATCAGGCCCGGCCCATTTTTGCCTTCCATATGCAGCCCGTACAAGAAATACAACCCGAATTTCCGAAAAACGTCCGGAAACGAAGGCAGCCTCAACCATGGCATCCAAGCATCAAGCAACCTTGAGCCCATACACCAAGCATATGCCAACGGAGACACTCCCTTCACTTGCAATTTGAACACTTCCTTAGTATTCCACACACTTAAAATCGCATAACTAGGCGGAAGAATGTTAGTTCTTGGATCCCATTTCGGGAGAAATTTTTTGGGCACGGCCATGAAAGTACCCAAATTAAGTTTGCTAGACAAAATCAAGTCAACATCTTGAGGGAAAAACTCCGAGTTCATGAAAACTCGACGATAGATGGATTCAGCTAATCTTTCGGGTAACCGAACAATGGATACACTCGAACTTATCGACTTGTAATGAGCATGAACCGGTTGGACCAACATAGTCAGGGTACGAAACTTGATGTATGAACATTTTTTGGTGAATAAATTGACAGAAGGCTCATTGGTACAATCTGTGGCCATGTATGAAAATTCAGCACCAATTTGTTTGCACCATTCTTCAAGTTTAAGGACTAGTTTTGTGCCAATATTGAGCCTTCTGCATAATAATATTATGCCAAGTGTGAGATTGAGAATAGAAAGAAAGTGTTTAATACAAGTTTGGACTAAGTTAGATGGATGGTGACAAGTACAAAGAAAATATCCATGAAATAAGCATGAATGGTGACAAGATAAAAGAATTAAATAAGTAATGTTGGTTACTTTATGAAGTGGGGTTTAATGAGTTTGGAAAAAAGTAGGGAACATTTTAGAAGAGGGTGGCTATATTATAAAAAATTCTTGATCATAGTCACATCCATGGTGGGCTTCTTTATTTAGATAATGACATATCTCAATATAAAAAATTTTGTAAATAAAGAAATTAATTGGAAAATGGACCACCCAACAAAGGAGAAGAAAGAAATAAACAAGAATAGAAGGGAGACATGGTGTCTAGAAATGGAGAAGAAAGGTAAAGTAAATAGTGGATACAAAAAACAAGTGTCAAGGGAGAGACTAGGCTAGCTGGCTGTTGTCTTCTTTCCATGATACGAGGAACAATTTGCTCTCTTTATTGTGGAATCTAATCGCTCTTTTTGGGGTGGTGGGAATTCAACTGGGATTAAAACCAAAACTTAAGTAAATGCCAAAAACACATGAATAATTAATGCTAATGCATGCTTAATAATCTCTCTCTTTTTCTTTGGGAAAGAGAAAAACTGAAAAGACACTTTGTTTCTTCTTCTCTTTCTTTATCTTCTGTCATGCATGGTGAAATATAGATATATCATGCACATTTATATTCTGTAACGGTTGAAGAAATCAAAGGAGAAATTAATGAATTAAAACCTGTGAGATGGGGAGACTCTAAGTCCGAGAAGATAAGCCAGTTTTACAAAACCTGAAGCTCCTCTTGTCACTGTTTTTACACAACCTCTTATAACTCCCACAATTTCCCTTTCTTCTCCATACTCTGCAACCTGTAAATTGAACAAAACCAACATGATAACTTACACGTATTTTGAACTCTCTCGATACTAAATAATCTTTCTTAACATGTAGAGCTAGGTATATATTTACCAGGACGATGTGAGAAGGGAAGTGGCGAACTCGACAAACGGGATCACCCATGAGGTCAGTGACAAGAGTAGGCTTGCCTCTCTGACCGATTTCACAGAGTCTCTATCTCCTCCACGGCCACCTTATCATTTTTCTCATCATACTCTCTCACAACCACCAAATTACACTCTTTTACTACTTCACCACCCAACTCCGGGGGAATCTCAGCGGCTACCTTGGTTGACATGATAGAAAATTATATGAAAATGAAAAGGAATGGTAGAATTAGAGAAGTGGTAATGAGATTTTTGGGGATTGTGTTTCTCCTGGTTTCATCTATGGAAATATATATATATAGGTGGTGGAAAAGCTGATTCATGTGGCAGCTTGAGCAGTTGAGTGGACTGCTTTTTCTAGTCATATAATGTGACAGTGGGAATTATAGTTGATCACATTTTGTTGTCAAGTAGCCACAAGATGTATATACTCTTGTGAGAGGATGATTTTATTAATGGATAAGATAATGGTTACAATTATTGCTTCTTCATAAGCCTAGATTATTATTATTATAATTATTAATCTTCTTTTTCGTATGCTTATTCCATAATCAGAGATATGATTAATTATGATGATCGATCATCAGTATATAATGATGCCATTATTATTAAGCATAGTGGCTTTGGCGGCTTGATTATCTCATTATGTCACACTTTATTCTTTTTTATTTTATTTTATTTTATTTTTTTCATATCTTGGGATATTCCTCTTATTTTAGTTTCACACTTATCCCTTACTTATTCACCCAAAATTTGGGCAATTAATTACTTCTCAGTAATAACCAAATTGATTAATTACTTTTGAATTTAAAAAAAAAAAAAAAAACCATTTCTGTGACTAAATGAACCGATAGAGACTCTTAAATGTATTACTTAAGAAGTATGAAGTTTGACTGTCCTCAGTTGTTAATAGGTGTGATCACTAGAAGATTTATCCTGTCGTTAACTTTAGGGTCTCAAAAATTAGTCGAGATACGCGTAAGTTGATCCGAATATCCTCGATCATCCATAGTAGCTAGGAAGAGGTTTGGTTAGTTAAACATGTTGATAGTTTTTTCATATAATTAATTTTAGTTTAATCTTTTTAAGGGTTGATAAGAAAATAGAAATCAAATATGTGTTTGACCCTAGAGAATCTGGTCCCATATAATACTACTTCCCTCTAACCAATTATTGGTGAAAGTGGTAAGAACAAAGCCTATCACCACGTATTTGGTGAGCATGTGGATGATCTTATGACACTCATCATCATCATCATTATCATTATCATCATCATATATATTCCTAGCATGAAAGTATATTTGTCAAATGAGTCGAATTTATTGACATAATATAAATTTGTATGATAATATAATAGTTTTTTCTATAATGACATAACATTCATATGATATGTGTGTAAAAATTATGCATGACATAATTAATTAATATAGATGTCTATATATATATATATTAATTCGAACTCATACTAGATGTTCTAAAATATTTGTGTTCAATGTACCGACATCATTTGATTGAAATGCAAACTTTCGTGACAAAGGGTTTTGTAATTTTCTTGTTCTTTTCCAAAAAGAAATTAGATAATTCAAAAGATACATGCTATTTCTTTCCTATTTCCTATTTGTGATATGCAAGAGGTATTGTCCAATCCATTAATCTCAAAAGAAGTAATCTACATTTAAATTCTAGTGAAATGATGTACCAGACTAGTTTGTGCACATCTCAACTAATCTTTTGGGGTCTTGAAATTATCAGTTAGATAAGAACCCTAATAATCATTCCTATTAATGCATAGAAAGACTCAAACTAAGAAACTCATAAAACATTTTCTTACTCTTTTATCATCAGGTCTCCCAATCCTAAGATCTTATTTCTTAGAGATAAGCTTTACCCATTTATTATGGAGCAACATCACTCAAATCAACAATACCCATTTGGTAAAAGTCTATCCAAGCTTAGGGAGATTCATATTATAAATGTAGTAACAAAATCTGGAATAAATTGACTAGAGCAAAAAAATTGATACATTAGGGGATAAAAAGTTGTGTATAATGTGTGAGAGAGAATAATAAAATTTTGTGACAAATGTAATATGCATTGGGAATTGGGATATTGATGATAGTGATGAATCATCTTGGATAAGTCTTGTTCGTAACCAGATGTCAAATATTTTAATATTATGAGTATGAAATCACTTGTCCTCTAGGTGCCACCATTTTATATCCTGCTCCCTTGCAACTACGCAATTATGATGGTGCAGCTCCCTTATTTAATGTGGGTTCAAGATGATTGGTAGGTCTCTTGATGACTTCGCATGCTATTTATCATTTCCTGAAAAACCAGTTCCTTTTTCATCTGCTACCACAGACAGCCAACAGCAAGCATTTCACAATTTTTTTAAAATTATTATGTACTCTTTGTCTAAGGGTTTTCTTCATTATGGGGCGGAATAAATTAACCAACAAAAGTAATTTAGCAACTTATTTGTACAAAAAAATCTATAGGGTTGATCTTATGGTCAAGAATATTTACTTCATTCTTTGATTTTTATATTCAAACATTAGAACCACCTACCACATTTATAACTTACTTTAGAACATTAGGTTTGTAGGGTGTTGATACGAAAATTCGCACCATCTGAAGAGATCTGATTGACCTTGGTGGAATTGGAACGAATGTAGGCATGATTACGGATAAGTGCAACAAAGTAAAAGACAATAAAATTTTTTAAAGTGGTTCCGCGAGGTAACCTCTTATGCCTATGTCCTCTGTTTTTATATTCGTTGTGAGAGCTTGCAATGAGATTTCTATGGAAAATTTCTAACCCTTTTTTCATCATTTGAGGGGGTTTATATACAAGGTTTATACAAAAGAAAGAGCAAAAATAAAGGGATTACAATTGAGCTGAACCGCAATTCTAATATTCTCACGATTGGGTGCTTGTGATTGCACAAAGATTATTGTTAATCTGGTCATTCTCGTAATATCTGGGATCTAAAATTATCTGGGAATTGATTGAATGATCATTCGGGTTATTCACGACTAGCTTGTGTTGGGTCGAGCTATATGTCGACGAGCTTATGCTAGGTCGAACAACCAGTAGAGTCGACTGATTTTGGGTTGATCTAATACCTCGCAACTCACCAAGCTTGATGGAAAAATCACACGCAACATCTACCCCTAGTGTTTGATGCTCGTTTCAGGCTTTGAAGACTATTGTTCGATTTGACATCAAGCTCGGAACCACTAGCAGGTCGTTAGATGTAGGTTCGATCGAGCTTCAAGGGTCAACCTCACGTCTGACCGACTTACTTCACACTTGGACTTTCATTTCCTTTGATACTTGGCAAAACTCAGAAAATGAAAAGTTAGGGCAAATATGTAATTTTCATGCGGTCATGTCGCATTAAATGCAGCAGCTTTTGTCAGTCACGTTTTATCATGCGTGGGCAACTACAACGGTCCTCACGCAAAGTCGAGGTGACATGCGACGACGATTATCATTGTAACAGTCCAACGGTTCATCACCCCCCACGGATGGATGACACGTGGCTACATCTAAGGGCTGAGATTACTCGACAAATGAAAGGTTGAGATTCACTATTAATCGACCGCTGTGATTAAACCCTGCCATTTCGTCTTCCATGCAAACCACTATAAAAGGTGGCGAAATCGTTAGAATACTCATTCAATCCACGAAAGTTTTCTAACGCCTTTATTCACTTTGCTGCTATTTCATCATCGTCACGATGCTTTCTAGCGAGTTTTTTCACTTCTTTTGTTCCGATAAGGTTCTTTTCCCTTTGTTTATCCGTTTTTCCAATTTTCGCATCAAAGGATGGCCATTATTGTGGCCACATTAAGTGTTCTAGGGCCTTAGTAGGGTTTTCGGGTGCCTTTAGCGGTCTTGGGTTTAAAGTGGGTTTAACGCGATAGTCGCCAGAACCCTGGGTAGGTCAAGTGCGTTCGTAGTGTGGTGCGAGCTACCTTGGATGCCTGAACTAAAAGCAAGTGTGAAATGGTCGCTGAGTTTTTCGAGCTTTGACACATGTTCACTTTTGTTTCAAGTACCCAAAGCGAGCTATAATCATGTCTTCCTCCAACAGTCACACAATCGATCACGTGTTCGACTCGCCAGCGGGCTCAACAATCCTTGGGGATGTAGCTCCCAAGGTCTTGAAGGAAACCATCACGCGAAGCTTGGACCCCGACGCTACGGGCTCTTTAGACCATGCCTCAATATAGTTGGCTCAATCCAAGCAGTCTCCAGTCCATAGGCTGCGAAGAGAACCACAATCCTCGATTACCATCGAGTATATGGAGTGCATAAGAGCGGTCTATGTGTAGCAACTTAATTTGATGGTTATGGGGGATTCTTATCGAAATAATCCCTCGCCCGAATGGTAGCAATCTCTGAGACCATCTTGAGATGCGAGGTATCCACTCTTCCTCATCGTTTTATTAACAGCGTGTTAAGGCAGTTCGACATTGTTCATTTCCTGCTGTCCACAAATTCGTATGTAATTATCATCGCTTTGTACATAGGGTATGCGATCATTGAATTAGGCGAGCCATCCATCGAGAAGCTCATCCATCTGTATAGGCTCAAGAAAGGGCAAGGCTAGATGTACTCCCTTTCCAAGGCAAGAAAGGTATGTTTTAATGGGCTGGTCGATGTCCCAAAGAAAGTTCCGCATTGGGACTTGCAATTTTTCTTCTACAAAGCCCCGGAGACCCGCCCCTTCGCTTCAGAAATGAGTAAGACTTTGACTTTCCGTGCGTGCGAGGATCACTTTCGAGCTTTGTATTCTAACTAACTGAGTTACTTTGTTTTACAGTCAACGTCAAGCAGAACTATCTCCCTGTCATGAGCTTTCAAAGGCTACAACATTTTAGCAACCTTCCCAATAGACAGCGTAAAGTTAACAAGATTGTCACGCTTCTTCACTTGAAGGCATATGGCTTCTGTCAGGATGACGCCAAGTTTCCTACCATTTTGGAAAAAGGTTAAGTTATCGTTTACTCATACTCTTTTTCCCGTGTGGATAAGTCACTCACTGTTTGCTTCTTTTTTGTAGAAATAAGAGCCGAAAAACCAAAAAGGCTTAAGAAGAAGGCAACAACCTCGGTGACCGCCAAGAAGACATCGACTGCTTTGGCGATGAACCAGCCCACCAATATTGCCAACGTGAAACGCAGGTGGTGAGCTTGGGAAAGGCCCAAGCACGAAGAAGCCTGTGACTGCCTCAAAGGCAGTTGGTGAGAAGAGTGTCTTTGAGCCCTAAAAGAGGCCGACAAAGAAAATGCCCAAGCTAGCTGGTGGCTCGGGAAAACAAAAAGGGTCCGAGCAGCACGATGGCTCAAGCAAGAAGAAATCATTCAAGCCTTAGATGGGTTCAGGAAAGCAGAAAGTGGTCGAGTAATAGGTTGGCTCGGGTAAAGAGGTCATCACCTAGCGGCCTAAAGAAAACAACGGCCAAGGATTTGGCCAAGAAGAAGTCTACTCCTACGGGCGAGATTGGCGCTACTAGGAGGAGTAAGTATAGATTATCTTGACCAAAAAGCAAGAAGACAGATGAAGCAGCCCAAGCTGTAGTCGACGCGCTGATCGACCAACTCCCTAACCATATTAGCGTTGGGGCTGCAGCCACCTAGGGACAGCATCACCCTACGAACATTCACAACTGTTAGGGACGCAACTCCTATCAATATGTTGGCCTTGGTGTGCAGTTATGCGATAAAGGTATCAGTAGTTTGCTCTTCTTTTCTTTTGTTTGCATGTTATCCTCACTTCTTACTGACTTTGCATCTTATCTTTTTTTTTTTTTCCTTTTTTTTTTATACTGCCATGGTGAGCAAGCTTCTCTACGATGAGTGCTATGTCACCTTGGAGGGCACTCACAAAGGGTGGCAATTGGAGAAGACGGTGAAAGAGATTGCTCTGGCCAAGGCCAAGGTTACAGAGAAAGAGAAAGAAGCCAGGCAAGCTAAGCTTGACCAGCTCAAAGGGGAAATGGCGACCTTTGGAGTCAAGGAAAGGGAGTTCCTTGAAAAGCTCAACGCGAGTGAGGCTGCTCGAACGAAGGCTGAAGCTAAGGCAATGATGGCTAAAAAGAATTTGGCGCAACAGCAAAGTGCCAATAACAAATTGAATTCAGAGCTTTCCTCGGCTTAAAAGGTTGCTTGAATTGGGAGGCTAAATTCAAGCAATCCTCACTCGATCCTTTCCGAGAAGGCTGAAGGTCGACGGAAGGTTGAAGTTGAGGTTGGGCAACTCAGACTTCAAATTGAGGAGTTGAATGCCGGTCATCACGAGCTGGCACGCTCATACAGCTACTGAGCTGCAAACGCGGTCTTCGGTCATACAAAAGCGGTTCCTCTATACAAAAGCTATAGGAAGCCCATCCCTCGATCGACTTCTCTTTCCTTCCTCGAGCTTATTAGAAAAAAGTCGAGAGGATAAAGGTCGAAGCCCAAGGAATGGCTTACGTCTACTTGGACGACTCTGAGGATGATGGTGAGGGTTAGGAGGAGGTCAGGAAGGTGAAGAGGAGATTGGGCTCAAGCAAGAATTCGAGGATCCAGCTCCCATATCTACACTTCCCTTGGGTGAGGCTCCCAACCTTGAAGAAACTGCTACCATTCCTTCGGTCGAGGAGTTGTCCTTTCTTGCTGACAACAAGCTCCTTGGATCGTCAAGGATGATCTCCCTACTCCCCAAGCTGCCTGAAACATTTTTTTTTTTTTTTAGAATGTAATAGAATTCTATTAATGAAAAGAAAATTTTTCAGTATATCCTTGTTGAGCAAAGATTTTTATTTCTACAGAGTCATTTATGTTATCCCAATCGAGCTTGTAATAGAAGATCCGAATTTGCTCCAAGTTATGCGTAGCTCGCTTCCTGGGGAGCTTTTTTGGATGTGCGATAAGCAACTCTGATTCCGGATTAGTCGTCCGTTTTGAGTTTTGGTCACTGGCTTAAGGCTGATTTCCTTTAAATGTGTTTTTACTTGAAAAAACTTTCAAATTTAACTTCATTGATTTGGGATATTTCACCCTTGTAGAGTTGGATTTTGGCGTGGTTTATTGAGATAAGCTGCCTTTTCCTGGACTCTTTGACTCTGAGTTTTTTTTTTTTTTGCTAAACAAATTAAACATTAATAATGAACAAAGAAAATTATGAATAATACCTCTTTTATTGATAAAGCACTTTGGTTGTGAATGGTCTTACATTGAATGATAAAAAAAAAGACATAAACGGAACCCGAGCTGCTTATTGGTAATACCTTCACAAATGCTCGACGTTCCAAGCTTGCAGGATCGCTCCGCTGTTGAGGCATTCCAGGTGAAAAGATCCTAGGTGTGAGCTTTTTGGAGATCCTGAAAGGACCTTCCCATTTGGGCCTAAGTGCCCCCAAGTTCGAGTTTTGGGTACCCTAGATGACCTTTCTGAGAACTAGGTCACCCACTTCAAAGTCTCTGTTTTTGACTTTGGTGTTGAAGTATCGTTTGACTTGCTACTAATTTGAGGCAAGCCTTAATTGAGACTTAGTCCGATGTTCTTCAATTAGATCTAGTCTCAGGTAGAAAATGTCTTCATTTCCTCGTTGAAGACTTCCCTTTGGAACGAACTGATTCTCACCTCAATCAGGGTCATTGCTTTACACCCGTATGATAGAGAGAACAAGGTTTCACCTGTCGAACTCCTAGCTGTTGTCTTGTAGGACCACAACGCTTCGGGCAATTCTTTGGCCCATCTTCCCTTCTGGGCGTCGAGCTTCTTTTTAATAGTGTGCTTGATGACCTTGTTCACAACCTTTACTTGACCGTCGGCTTAAGGCTAGTAAACAGCGGTAAAGCTCTTCTTGATGCCAAGCTGTTCGTAGAAAGATCTAAAGTCTTCACTATCAAACTATTTCCTGTTGTCGGTTATTATAGTGTGGGGCATTCCAAACTAACAAATAATGTTTTTGTAGACCAAGTCCTTTAGCTTGCTCGATGTGACGGTAAACAAGGGTTCGACCTCTGGCCATTTGGTGAAATAGCCAACAACGACCCTTGCAAACTTAACACCCCCTTTTCCTTGGGGCAAGAGACCAATTAGGTTGATGCCCTAGAGTGTGAATGGCCAAGGGGTTATCAAAGTAGTCAATTCTTAAGGTGGAGCTTGCAAAGTATCTACACACCTCTGGCACCTATCACATCTTCGCACATAGTCCACTGCATCGTCAAAAACTGTTGGCCAATAATACACTTGGCGAAGCAATTTGTAGGCTAAAGATCTACCTCTTACATGGTTTTCACAAATTCATCTGCATCTTCATGGTCAATACATCGGAACAGAGGTACATTGAATCCGCGTTTGTATAATTTATCATTGATGAAGGGTGTACCGAGTTGCCTTTGTGTGGAGTGTTCTAATTTCAGTTCTCTCTTTTGGTAGTGTACAATCGCTTAGGTAGGTAGTGATTGCATTAATTTAACTGTATCTTCAACTCATTGCTAAAACTAGTCCTTGTGGAGTGGAGATGCTTGGTCTTGGGAGGAACTTAACTGGGATAGAATTAACTTTCTCTTGGTTCATTGTAGAGGCTAAGCAGGCTAATGCATCCACTTACAAGTTCTTCTCCCTTGGGATCTGGAGAATTGTGAAGAATCTGAACTACTTGAGCTCTATTTCCACTAGCTGGAGGTAGGACGCCATCTTATCTTCCTTCGCTTGGTATTCTCCGGTAATTTGGTAGACTACGAGCTGCATATCACTATAAATCTTAACCTGATTTCCTTGGCGAGGCAATTCCCTGCGAATAACTCCTCGTATTCAGCCTTGTTGTTGGAGGCAGTGAACCCAAATCTTACTACGGCTCTGATCGGGTTTCCTTCCGAACTTTTGAGCAAGAGCCTCACCCCTGCCCCTTTCTCATTCGAGGAGTTGTCCACATACAAAGTCCACTGCCATAGGTCATCAAGCTTTGGTTTCTGTTGCTTGACTTCTCCCGAGGTATATACCCCCAATGAGCCTGGTTTATCCTCTGGCTAATAGGAGAACTTTGATATAAAATCTGCCAAAGCTTGACCTTTGATTGTTGTTCTCAAAATATACTTGATATTGTGTTGACTCATTTCCATTGACCACTTGATCAATCTACCCGATGTCTTAGGTTTTTGCATTATTTTCTTCAAGGGAAAGTTGCTCAGCACGTGAATGAAGTGTGCTTGGAAATAAGGTCGCAGCTTCCTAGCAGTGATGACAAGGACAAAGGCAAGCTTCTCCATTTCAGGGGATCTTGTCTCTGCATCAAACAACCTCTTGCTTACATGATATACTGGTCATTGCACTCCTCCCTCTTTGTGTACCAATGTTGCACTGATAGCAGACTTTGATACTGATAAGTATAGTAGCAATGGCTCGCCATGGACAGGCTTTAACAACAAAAGAGGTTGTCCCAAATGTTTTTTCAGCTCCTAGAAGGCTCTTTCACACTCCTCTGTCCACTTGAAACCTTTCTTCCCCTTCAAGGTCTCAAAGAATGGTAAGCATCTATCTGTGGCTCGGGAAACAAACCTACTAAGTGCGGTCACGTGTTCCATCAAACTTTGTATCTGTCTTATGTTGGTCAGACTTTTCATATCAAGTAGAGCTGAATCTTCTCCAGATTGGCTTCTACACCCCTTTGGTTTATGAAAAAGCCCAAAAATTTTCGAGCTCACTCCGAAAGCACACTTTAAAGGATTGAGCTTCATTCGGTATCTTCTGAGGATGTCAAACATCTCCCCCAGATGCTCAATGTGGCTTTCGACAACCTTTGACTTGATGAGCATGTCGTTGATGTATACCTCCATGGTCTTGCCAATTTGATCGGCAAACATCTTGTTCACTAAGCGCCGATAAGGTCACCTCATCATTCTTAAGGTCAAATGGACATAATCCTATAACAATAATCCCACGGTCAGTAATAAAAGAAGTATGTTCTTCATTAGGTTGGTACATCAGGATTTGGTTATATCCTGAATATGTGTCCATGAAGTTAAGTAGTGCTTTACAACTGTCACATCTACTAGCTTGTCGATCCGTGGTAGTAGAAAGCTGTCTTTTGGACAGGTTTTATTCAGATCTGTGAAGTCAACGCAAGTCCGCCACTTACCATTTGGCCTCTTCATTAGGACAAGGTTGGCAAGCCAATCCGGATACTTCACTTCCTTGATGAAGTTGATGTTTAGGAGCTTGTCAACTTCATCCTTGAGTGTTATGGAGCGCTGTATCCATTAACCTTCTTTTCTGTCTTATTGGTTGAGTTTTAGGGTTGATGTTCAATCTGTGACATATTACCTTGGGGTTGATCCCCACCATATCCACATGCACCCATGCGAAAACATCGAGTTTTTCTTCAAAAACCCCGCTAGATTGTCGGTCATGTCTTTGCTTAGGCAGTTGCCGACCTTTAGTAAATGAGTTGGATCTTCCTCGTTGACACATATCTCTCACAGCTCTTCTGGTTGCCCTATTATGGGTTCCTCTCTATGGATGCAAGGATCAATAGTATCCTCGAGAGGCCCGGGGTTTGGCTTAGATTCTACAATAACCATTGTTCTCGGGAGCGACCATTTCTATGCAGCATTTATAGCCCGATTGTAACATTCCCAAGGTTCGTTTTTGTAGCTTCTGATTGTCGCCACTCCCCCAGGAGTCAGAAACCTCATTTTTTAGTAATGCACTGATGTGACTACACTCAAGTCATCCAAGATCAGCCTTCCGAGGATGACATTGTACGTGGTTGGGAATCTACCACTATAAATTCGGCCATCACCATCCTGGTCTTGGGCTCCGTCCCTACAGTCACGGGGAGGTTGATTGTCCCCTTGGGAACTAGGTTGTCCCCGGTAAATTCGTAAAGCGGCAAAGGGCATGCCCTTAGGTATCTCTTTATGAACCACATTCCTCGGAAAGCTCCTAAGAAGATGATGTTCGTTGTACTCCCATTATCGACCATTACCCTCTATACTCAAGCATTGTCAATTTTGGCCGTGATTATGATCGCGTCATGATTGTGCCAAGGGGATTCTTTGCATTTCTCGATTGTGAACCCTACTAACTTGCTCTCTTGTCTGGGTCGCTTGGGTGGCTTGTTCACATTCATTGACTCTTATACGGGGGTGATGCATTCTTGCCTCCCAAGCATACTGCTCGCGAGCACGCCTTGAGCTCCCTACTCTGTCAGTCCCTCGTAGATCTTGCCTACCTAGACTTTGTTATTGGCATTTGGTAAATCTTGTTGGACCTGGTTATGGGCTTGGTTTTGGTCCTGGCATTTACTCGCCAGGATTTTCGCGAGCTGGTGCCATCTTAACAAATTCCATTTAGGTGGCCTTTTCTTATCAGGTCTTCGATGACATCCTTCAAAGCCCGACATTCATTGGTGTTGTGTCCCAATGTCTCGGTGATATCGATAATATTTTTGTCGATCTCTTCTGCCTGGAGCCCTCCTCATCCTTTTTGGAGTGGGCAATCTCTTTGCTTTATGGGAGACTTCATAGATGTGAGTTATTTCTCGCGTGAGGGGAGTATATTCTACATATCATGGGAAGGGCTGCATGTCCCCGCGGTTGTCTATTCTCTATTGTTTTTTGGGACCTGTTACGATCCCTATCATTACGGTCTTGAACCCTGCACTTGTGTGATGGGTGATCCTGTCACCTGTCTAGGGCTTCTCGCGTTGAGCTTCTGGCCAATGCTGCCAGCGAGCTTTCCACTCGCTAGTGTTTTGAAGTCATTTGGTAAAACTTGGTCAGGCTCATATGATCTTCACTCTAGAGCTCTTTCCATAGCTTTGTGTTTGACTTGATGCCTGAAATTAGCAATGTTTGAATGGACTCCTCGGGTGCATCTGCAACCTTTGCTTGTTCATTCTGGAACCTCGTTAAATATGAGATCAGTGTTTTGTTCTTCTCTTGATGAATGTTGCTCAAGTAATTAAGGGGCATTGCTAACTGTCTCTTTGCTTGAAATTGTTGTAGGTACAACGAGGAGAATTATTGTCAGGAATTGATAGAGTTCGCCTTGAGTCTCTTGTACCACCTTTTGGCATCCCCTACTAATGTGTCTGCGAAGCAAGTACACTTCGCCAAGTCACAGACCTGGTGTAGCTCCACAGGTCATTGAAATTGTCGAGGTGGTCTCTAGGATCCCCTCTCTCATCGAATTTACTCTCTAGCGCCCTGAATCCCTGTGGATGTGGGGCCTGGTGAACCTCCTCCATGAAAGGAAAACTTACTATTTCTTCCACTGCACCGTTCTAGCGAGCCCTTAGATCATCAAGCATTTTCTACAGGCGATCTAAATCTTCATTATGGTTGCCCTGGCTGGCTCGGTTTAGCCTTACTTCGAGCAAGTGAGTTCGCAAGTCCGTGGCTTGTAAAGCCCTTCCATTGCGCACATTGATACGTGAAGTCGAGCCATGATGGCTAGGCTAATAAGTGTTATCATCCTCATCTGTTGCTCGTGACGTCGATTATAACCAAAACGTCGATCATAACCAAAACGTTGGTCATTGCCAGATTGGCACAAATGACTTGTCTCGCGAGCTTGCAAGGATTGAGTCTGTCTCGGGCGTGGGTTAAGACTGGCATGCTAACACTGGGATATCGTCAGGCGTCTTGGGGCTGAATGTTGCCTTCGCTCTCACCTAGTGGTTGCTTCCCTGGCTGCCTCCCAAGGTTAGTTTGCTCGCGGGACTCATGCTCATGAGTGGAGTGGAGTTTATGATGGCAGGGGTATCGGTTGCGCTTGACGCCGACGAGTCGGACTGGCCACCTGGTGAATTCATACCTGTTGCAGAGGCATTGACAAAGAGTTGCCGATCAAGGTTCTAGGTAATTGGCTGCTGGTTTCTCAACTTAGCCACATTTTGTTGCACCACTTGTGCAACCATTGTTTTGATCATCTGCATCAACTGGCCCTTTTTGGGGTTTGACGTCCCTACCCCCATTTTTGTGGTTTCTGGTGGTAGTCTTTGATTGGATACACACCATTGCGAGCCTGAATTGAGTAGGTTGTTGTGGCTGTTCGCCGGAATTTCCAAGATGTTGGCAGAGGCCCCTCCTGCTAGCACAAAAATATTGATATGAAAATTCGCACCAATCAGAGAGATCCGATTGACCTTGGTGGAATCGGAATGGATGTGGGCGTGATTATGAATAATCAACGATGGGTGAATGATAAGTGCAACAAAGTAAAAGACAATAAAATTTTTAAAATGGTTCGGCGAGGTAACATCTTATGCCTACATCCATTGTACTTGTATTCTCTGTGAGAGCTTGCTCTGAGAGTTCTATGGAAAATTTCTAACCCATTTTTAATCATTTAAGGGGGTTTATATACAAGGTTTGTACAAAGGAAAGAGCGAAAATAAAGAGGTTACAATTGATTTGAACTACAATTCTCATATTCTCGCGATTAGGCGTTGTGATTGCGCAGAGATTGTTGTTAATCTGGTCATTCCTTATAATATCTAGGATCTGAAATTATCTGGGAATTGATTGAATGATCATTCAGGTTGTTCGCGACTAGCTTGTGCTGGATTGAGCTATATATCGATGAGCTTATGTTGGGTTGGACAATCGATAAAGTCGGTGTGATTATGGGTCGATCTAATACCTTGAAACTCACCGAGCTTGATGGAAAAATCACACACAACATAGGGTATTCAATGAGTCATTAGGATTAGTCAAGATATGCGCAAGCGATCTGAATACCTCAGTTATAAAATGATAATAATAATAATTTGTACAAAGATATTATTTAAATAAGTTATTTGTTAAAATGATTATTATTTTGTTCTTTTAACGAGGTCCGGGTGCCATTCTTATATTATTTGGCGAATTCAATCTTTAGATTAAGGGTTGCTAAAAATTTTAGATTGAGAGAGTAATGAATGGCATGTTTATATAACATTATTCTCTTTATATAGTGTTGTATACAGATCGTTATATCTAAAACGTACTTTAGATATTAATTAAAGTATATACTCATCGATCTATTGCATAGAATGGTAATATATATATATACTCAATGGATATGTATTTACTCTTTGTAGTAGGATTTTGACAAGGATAAGAATAATAGTGTTACCTCTTAGACTAGGTATATATTTTCTTTTTCTTCTTAAAATAAATATTCTTTGCCAATAAGAAAGTAGCTTGATTTATAAAATTATAATCACCAAGAAACACAAATTTGATTGGATGATCCTGTTGATGCTTATTCTGTAAAATGCTTTGACTGGTCTAAAAATATTGTTCCTTAAGAATCAACCAATGAATGAATGTTTGATGATGTCAATAATATTAAATATATAAGCATATTCTTGTTCACAATGCAGCCTGCACCACTGTTGTGGTTAAAAATATTAAACTATAAATCTCAACAAAAATTTGATTCGATTACACTATTCTTTCAATCTCACTTTTCAGATTTTTCCTATACATATAACATTCAATCTCTAAAGTTAATCCCTATAGCATCTACTAAGATCTTCAATTGGTTATCTTTAAGTTAAAGCTTGTGGATGTAACATTTTGTCAACTACTATTTTCAAGTTCTTCTCTCCAGTGCCTAAGTTTTCTCTTAGTTTGACTGATTTCCTAGCTAGATAGATGGACGAAAACAATCCCTTGAGTATCAAGATTTAGTAGGAATAAATTCAGGAATTTAAGTTAGATTCGACAGGAATAGATAATATCCTATTGGATTTAGTTAGCTCTCAAGAAGTATAGATAGTATGAAGTTTTTAATGTGCAGATGATGAATAAACCAGTGGTTTTTAATGGGCAGAGTTTTTGTGGTGATGGGGTGTGTTGTTGGCGCCATAAACATACCCTATTTGGCCTTGGTTGTCGACATCGGCGGTATAATTTGGGGTGATTTTTGTAAGATTTCAAACTTATAGGGACTTATAAAATTTTTAGGAGTGTTTTTGTCGGATTTCAAACTATTTTACATGATGATATCATCGGTCAAACCAGTTCAACGGGTCAACTCAGGACCCGATCACTTTGCCGGGTTTCATTTGAGTTGGGTTTTAAAACCTTGGAATAAACAACCAATCGTTGGTTAAACAAAATGTAAAAATTAGAACTAGTGACTTGTATTTGATCTTTGGTTTGCATGCGTTAAAAAATGTGATACCTCCATATTTAAGATGAACTTGAGTTGGAGTGTATATAAAACCCTTATTTACAAGTAAATTTTATGAGAATCGCTATTGGAAATCTAAGTTAAAAGTTATATGAATGCTAAGTTTATTCTATATCTTTCAAACCCACTTTTTAAAAAGATACCAAATGCACTCTTTTAAGTTAATGAACAAGTGGTAAGATAACTTCCACCTACAAAAAGCATGAGCATAGATTAATTAAGTTGTTAATTATGTAATTTGCTTTTGAATTAGAATAACGAAAGAAGAAAGGTACAAAGGAGGTGCATATTGCAGGTTTCCAGATTGCAACCAATCTCAAAAGAAATTAGTATAATTACATTAATTAATTACTTTAATTACAATTTGGTGGCAAAGCAATTAATTATTTATACAAAAAAATTAGTGGAAAAGTAGTTAGCTTTTTCTCTTGGCACTTGGCATCACATGGGTTCTGGTGGTCCATAAACTAGAGAACATGTGGTCCCTTTGAATTACTTATGGAATTACTAAATATTCTTTTTAACATTTATATTATATAGTACAAATGAAGTTGGTGACAATGAATTACCTTATATTAACATCATTACTTCCCCTTTTAAGAATTATATTACTATTCTTTTTTTTTTTTTTTTTTTTTGGGTCTAAAAGCAATCCCCTTTTATAGCATAAATTATTAATAAATATGGCTTATTTATTTATTTATTTTAGTAGATCGAAAATTATATATAGTTCTAAGAAATTGACCTAAACTTAGCTTCATGTATGTTGATGCTTGATATTTGTTTAAGTAGATGTTAAAATTTAAAGTGGTTTAGTGGAGTGCCAGATTAAGCGATCAGGTGATCTAAATAAAGCATTAGAACCTTTTAAGGAGAGGTCAGGATTAAAAGTTCTGAATATCATTGTGATGCTCTCAAATTAGAACGTTTATAAAGAAAAATAGAACGATCAAGAGATTCGATGATAGTGACTGGTGAAAAGGATTTGAATGCTGAAATCCGTATTCAATTACCAAAATTTCTAAAGATAGGAACTTTGAAGTAGAACAAAATAAGAAGAGAGTATTGGTTAAGAGTTTGTCAACCTATATTTAAGAATTGGAGCCTAGAAGTAGAGGTAGGAATTGTATGATGATGACTTATCACCATTTAGTTAAGTACTATATACCACATGTCATTAGTAGATTGGGTTGCATTTGTTAGAATAACCTTTTCGGGGGCCCAAGAGATATTATGCACATCCCATATTCACATATAAAGGGAAAGTATAAATTCTAGAGGACCTTATTGTCCCCTTTTTACAATGCAACTTTTATTGTAGAGAAAAGATTTTCACTTAACCACCCTTGGATGGTCTGATAGTAAAAGAGGAAAAAGAAGTTTCATGAACTTCTAAGTTTGAGTCTTCCTAAACATTAATAAGGATGGTCACTAGAACTATTATCCGATTAGCAATTTTAGGACCTTGGGGGATTAGTTGAGGTGCGGGTAAGCTAGACACCCAGTGATAAAAAAAATTAAAAAAAAAAATTTCGCAATGAAAAAAAATTAAAATACTAAATCAGTATCTCCCTCAATTATAAGTTGTCTATTGTTAATCTTTGGTACCATATTGATCACATTTAGATTTCTAATTTGAGTACTTTACCCACAACTTGGGCTTTACCCCAAGGGCCCACTTATACATG
Organism: Pistacia atlantica; assembly: GCA_026229545.1. Lineage (NCBI taxonomy): Eukaryota > Viridiplantae > Streptophyta > Magnoliopsida > Sapindales > Anacardiaceae > Pistacia > Pistacia atlantica. Next base: position 16,873,031 of record CM047910.1, read on the forward strand.
TGGGTCAAATTTGGTTCAATTCAGGCCCAAATAAGCCGTTAAAAATAATTTTAATTAAACTAAAAAACAATATATAAAAAGAAGTTGGGTAATTTGCCTTAATTTACAACGACTAATAACTAAATAATAAAAAGATAGATAAAAGATCATGGAGGCCGTACAAGCTGAAAATGATTCCTCTAAAAGGCAGATAAACTAATTAATTAATTTAATTAGTAGAATTATTTTGAATCATAAGTAAGCAATTACACAAGGTGGTACGTGTGCAAGAACAAGCTTATTTTTATTTTATTTACTTAGGATAAAATTTATGGTTGAGAGAATATAAATCATAGGCTAAAGCGGATCTTGTTCAAAGCATCACTACTTTTTATTCTACAATTATTAATTAATATTAAAAGTTGCTTTTATTAAAGGGCTTTGAACCACATTAATTGTTCTAAATCTAATCAAATATTTTATTTTTAATTTCAATAAATAACGACAGTTGTTTGACAGAAAGAATCAACTATGGGTGCTTTGATAGGCTATCATGGATTCTCTAATTTTCAAACATTACCACATTGATTTTTTGTTTTTTTTAATGATTAGAGGTGTCTGGACCAACTTATATGTATCTCAACTAATCTTCCGAAACTCTAGAATTATCGGTTGGATAAGAGCTCCAGTGACTATCTCTATTAACAATTGAGAAATGACTTGAATTCAAGATCTCTTGAGTAATACACCTAAGAGTCTATGTCAAAACATATTGATTTCATTGTAATTAATTTACCTTTGGCCCTTTGATTTGACTTGATGCCTTTTTTTTTATTAATAAATAAGTATTTATTCATGATGGAATTTAGCAAATTAAACATGTAGTTAACAAGTGTTCATATCCTTATGCACTTGAATAATTTATTCATGATTTTCAGGTTTTTGTTTTATGCTTCCATTTTAAAATTGTTTATGCTTTTTTCACTGAAAATTATAATTTATTTATTTACTTTTAGCTTAACCCACTTCATATTATCACTAGAAATATTATTCTTAGCACATGTCATTATATTTTAAATTATTATTGGACATTTTACATATTTTAATTCAAAAGTTAAATATATAAAAAAAATTATTAAAGAAATCATATGATAATCGTACAAATATTATTTATTATGATTTTAAGACCATTAACATCATTTTCTTCATATATTTTCAAATTCATCCATTAATTTAAAATTAAGAACATAAAATGCATTTTACAGGCCCATCAAGCCCCGTATGAACTTGATACTGAACCCATGGGCCCTAACCCCAGCCCATCTGAGCCCAGATATACCAACTTCCAAACCTGTCAAGAAAACACTGGAAGTGTGAACTTTCTGAGAATAACAGTGAGAGAAAAAAAAAACACAGGCTGAGAAAAATGGGGATAGTGGCAGCCATAGGAGTGTTACTGCCATTCCCATTCTACTACTGGCTGTGGACATCTCCACAAGCATGGGTAAATTTATGTGGGAAAGGCCAAGACCCTTCAAAAGTAATGGCTTATGTCTCACATTTCTTGAAGCTCTTGCAGTTCATTTCTCTATATTCAGTTTCCTCTCTTTCTTGGCCTCCTCCTCTTTACTTTTATCCACTTTTTCTCTTTGGCCAGTTTCCTCAATTTCAGGTCAGATTTTTGTTTACGATAGTTTTATCCTTTTTTAGTGGTTGTATCGAAAGATCCTAACTTTAGCTTAAAGTTTGTAGCTTGAGGGTAGCTGGCAGTAGAATTTGAAGAAAAAAAATTTCCCATTATGTTGTTTAATCATGTGCATAGTTTTAGTATTAGAGATGCTTCATGTTGGTGTGGGGTTTGAATTTTTTTTAATTTTTTTTTCATTTCTTTAAGTTGTTAAATGTTAATAGTTACCAAGTGGTTGGTTCTCTCGTTTATGGTTTGTTGAGTGAGATTTTAGTGCAGGCATTATATTTGTTTTTTTCATTTAAATTTGTGGGGAACATCAAGATATTTTATGAGGCCTGGTTGTATGTTTCTGTGTATGTTATGTGAGTGCCCTTTTTGAGACGGCCGATAAGATCATTAGAAATATTTAATTTGTTTGAAACCTTTAAGCATTCTCTTACTAGTTTCCTGAAACTTGGCCATTTACTCCTGATTAATACTTTTGCTTTCACTAGAATTTGATTTCAGGAAGCCGAAATTGTGAAGTTTTATTATATATAACATTCCTAGAAAGTAGTATTTGATTGTTTTTATGAGCTCTTGAGTGTCTAATGATTGCAGTGACTTGTTCAGTCTAGTTTTGGCTTAATATACAAACTCTTTAGATGCTTGTAATAGTCATAATTTGTTCATTTTAGTTCCAGGCTTACGATAAGGCTGGTTGGATTTGGTCACATATAGCTCTTTTGTTTCGTATGTTTATTAATCAAAAACATTTATTGCTTTTTCCTCCACATTTTTATTGGTTTTTTAAATTTTGGGTTAGTCATAGCCTCATAGGAGTAATTTCTTGGAAAACTTTGTTTTCTTGAATGATGCATCTTTTCTGCTGTGGGGTGCCTATCCTTGGTGTAGCTTGGCAATTTTCTGTTCTCTTTCTCTTTGCATTCATCTTCTCTTCAACAGCTTTAAAGTTCTCATTACAAAATCGACGTAGATCTAATTGTCAACCTAGAAATAGAATCCAAAATCATTTTTAACCTTTAACCATTGTTCCTTAAGTACAAGCCAAAAACACTCTAAAACTGGAGCTTTTCCCCATTTTGGAGTAGCAAATGTGAAAGGAAAAAGATAAATAAATGAGGATGCCAATCCAACCTTTCCCTGGATTTCTAAATACAACATGGAGACCTGTTGTAACTTTACCTTGTAAATCAGGATTTATGAGAAGTAGTATCTTGTGCATAAACATTGTATGGAATATTAGTGGAAAACTTGAAAATTACCCTTTAGCAACAGTACATAATAGAAGTAATATATCGTGTTCAAACAACTAACAGAGATGGTAATACCTATCTCAAACTATGGAAATTACCGTAATCCTGCAAAATGATTGTCCATATGATAAAATTTTTTTGCTGAAACTACTATCATGCGTCTTAATGGAGTAACAGCAGAAGCAGACTTCTGTTTTCTCATTTGCAACTTCAGCAAAGCACAATTGCATGATATATATTTTGTGCCTTAAGGTCCTGTTTGGTATGGTTATTTTGGTCTTTAGCCTATGTTTCATTTTCTTGAACTTCTCCATTTGTTTGTCGTACTAAAATTGTTCCATGCAGGGTGTATCAATTACTTGGTGAATCAGGCATTTACTATGGTGTACGCTTCGGAAAGAACATTCCATGGGTAACAGAGTTTCCATTTGGCTTCATAAAAGATCCTCAATATGTAGGGAGCATTGTAAGTCTTCTTGCATGTCTGACCTGGGTCCCCTTTCAGTACATTCTTTTGTGGGTTTTGAGCTATTTGTTCATGATACATGTGGAATCAAATGAAGACCCAGCTACTCGCGCGAAGCCACTCTCATAATTAAAGAGTTGCAGTAGACTGACCAGTGATCTGGAAGAATTAAATGGGAAAAAATTTGTCTCCAAATTCTCTTCCAGTGCATCTGCTTCTAGTAGAGTACTTTTTTTATCTTTGATTATTTACTTCGGTTGACATTTTTCTCTATTAGTTGGCTATCTGTAATGACATTGACTCAATCTTTATGCATGATACTTTAGAATCATTTTTTCCGTAGGATGCACATTTTTTTTTTTTACCATTTAGGAAGAATTATTCAACATTTATTGAACATATGCATAAATGATATTGGACTGCTAGACTCTGAATTTATATTGGACTGCTAGACTCTGAATTTTCTTTTTCCTCTGTGATGCCATTCAACCACGGTAACACTTGTTCTAATGCATTCCTTGTGATTTATTTCCAGAATTTATTACAAATTTTCTTTTTACTGGTATTGCCATCAAAATCAACATTTATAAAACAGCGGTGAGAAGAAGAGAGTGAAGTTTCAATTTAGATGGTTAGAAACTGGTGAGAAATTTTAATTTTGATTCGAGTTGATTTTTAAACATTCTGCAAATTCGGCTTATTGCTCGTACTCCTTTCCATGTAAAGTAACTTATATAGGTGAAGGCATATGTGCTAATTCACTATCATACTTTCAATTTCAATATACATTTGAAAGTAAGCAGAAAGAAAACAAAATTAAATGAAATGAAAAACAATTTTTTTGTTCAGGCTAGAGCTAGAGATTCAGTAAAAATTTGCATTGCATTTATCACATCCTGAACTTCAATATCTGCCAGTATTCCTGTCTTAGATGGAACAATAGTGCATTTCTTGTCTTCTGCATTTGGAATAAACAGTCTTCCCTTTAGCTCAGAACTAAACAGTGCAATGCTGCAAGAATGGCAACAAAGAGAAGAGTTATAACTCTCTTTTTAGGTTCATTGAAATGAACGACTTCATCAAAGGGTAAATTTATTCACAGGTCAAGCAAATCAAATGCAGAAGATAGACAAAGATTCTTTCTATAGAGAAGCTTATGATACATTCATGAAACACTGGGGGATGTTTCTGGTGATTTTAGTGACAGTTTCTAACAATTCTCAAAATGTCGAGGGGACTTGCTAACGAATTCGAAACTAATGAACCCTGATTTTATCAAATAGTATAAAGAAAACACAGAAGCATTGAGTTTCTTAGAAAATGAATACAACCTTGGCTTTTCACGTGCAGTTGCTAGTTGAATAGCTGCTGTATTTGTAGTTATCACACCAGCTGAATCATTGATGAGAGCAGCCAGCTGAAGTACATGAATGAGTGTGTCAACATTATAATTCTAATGGCACCACTTTGTTTACATTTTCATTTTTTTCGTGTTTTTGAAAAGATTAATTGTTACACATCAAAAAGAGTTCAGGAGCACATAAATACCTGTCCAGGGGTGGTGATGAACACAATATTTGTGTCCTCTCCAACAACTTCTTCCACATTTTCCCTTTCTTTCTCATGTGGAATTACAAAAAGCGGTGTAACTCCCCTGTTTCATAATACATCCAACATTCAAATTCCTTTTTCCTGATTGTAGCAGTCCCTTATCAACATATGACACAGTGAAGAACCAGCGAATTTCAGAAAATCAACAAATTGTGTACCTTATACCCTTGGCTATTTCAGCCCACTTTTGAAGTGGGAGCAAACTATCAGTGTCTCCTCTAGATTGCATTGAGGCCTTTGAATCTGACTCTATTCCATGAATCACAACATATTTCCCTTTCTCCACACCTGCTTTCCTTATATTTTTCTGCTACAGCCTCCTTAAGTTTCCTCGAAAGTGAAACTCTCAGTGGGGGTACTGGCGTCCTTGGCACGCTGCGAAATGGTCTCCCCAGCCAATCAACCATCTGCTGGTACCTAAATCAAGCAATCGAATTTGAAAACTGAAATTTTTAATGGAGTATCAGAATCATACAATACTTTCTTTTGTCAATTGTATTGCAGAACTCACATGTTGAAGCCCCCTTCTGAAAGATTCATACTCTCTGCAGTAAAAGTCTCAGACAGAAGCAAGCCTGCTCCTGCTGCATTTACATTCGGGTAAATATAACTTACTCTATCACGAGCTGTCGACATGAACAAGAATGCCGCATGGCCAAGTCCCGCCAATTTGGTCGATAAGATCATGTCATAGTACCTACTCTGCGAATGTGCATAACAATTCAACCCAAAATGGACAGCCCCTGTAAGTTATAATATGCACATTGTGAACAGATTCTAGTTGCTAGTTTGAGACTTCTTCATAACAAAATGTCATTTAATTTCTTTCCTATGCAACTATGCAAAAGCACACCTTAATTACTCCAACAAAGTCAGTGTACTCAGCAGGATCAGGCCAATCATCATCAGGATCAAAAACATCGGCCCACCTCACATTCTTGTTCATCTCATAAGTCTGTTTCCCTCTGGCTGATGCAATCACATCCACCTGAACTCCAGGATACCTTGCAAAATTAACCGAACACGGAGCAAATAACATTATGATTACGCGCAGTAAAATATTTAAGTTACAAGTATCCCAACCCATTATGTAAATGAAGTACAAAATCCAATTTTTATTTACCTAATTAATGGAATGAGCAATGCTAGTTTTACAAAGACACATATAAAGGAGGCATACAAAGACAATCTTAACCCTTGATTTTTATGATTTCTCCCTCTCTTTCTCTCTTTTCCGTTTTTTCTTTGTTTTTCTCTTCTTGCTGATATCACTTTGTAGCCTTCTTTGTATGGATTTTTGTAAGGATATCATTTTTCTTAATGAATTACCTGTCCTTAAGCAACTGAATAGCAGGGAAGAAGAGCAAGTTTTCATAGACACCACCAGAGACAACACAGCAACATCTTCGAACATCACCTCTGATTTTCAAAGGCAAAGAAGCAATTTCAACATTGAATCCCATTGGGAACTTCAAGAAGCCATAAGGGTTGTCAGGATTATCAGGTGGTCTAGGATCTTCATCTTGCTTGCCATCTGCAAACAATGAGCCATACTCCATGTCAGGGTCCTCTCCATCATCAAAAGGGTCAAGCCAAGGGTTCTTCTTCTTTGCTTGAGTAATATGAATAGGAAGAGGAGGAGGTGGTGATCTTTTGGAAAGATGGTCTGGTGAGGTAAAGAGTGAAGGTTTGGTGAAATGGGTTGGGGGAGGGAAGTGAAAAGGCGGATGAGAGAAATGGAGAAGTGGTTTTGGGATAGTAATGAAGTTGGTGATGCCATTGAGTTTGAGTGGAGTTTGTTGAAGCTTGTTGGTTATTTGACAGTTGTGGACGTTGCCTTTGGCTAAGAGAAATGAGTGTGTGGAAGGAGCTTGGATAAGTGGGTCCCCAGTTTGCTCAAGCTCTTGCACTTTTCTTAGCCTATTCATTTCATTTTCTTTCCAATGGTTAGAAAATAGTATAATAATATTGATTTTTTATTTTGAAAATAAAATAAACATATTTTGATTCACATTAAACAAATAAAACACATGTTTCAAAGTATATTTTTCTTAGTTAATCAAATTAAATTAAATTAAGCAATTTCTTACAACAAAAATGTTATAGCCATCGAAAAGTTGCACCGAAAAATTGCATCGAAACACGTGAAGACAACCACGTTGGACGATTGAATACTGACATAAATGGACGGCCGTTCAACTTTTTTGGATGGTCGTTCATAATCCATAAAAAGTTGTGTTGTTTTTAAAAAAAAAAAAAAAAAATAGAAGGCTGTCCAAAAGCACGTAACTCAGAGCTTTACATATACTGTCATGAAAAAAAAAATATTCACTGACTTGTCGGTTTCTTCTGGTTGTTTTGATGATCCTGTACTGCCACTACATTCACCTGGCACTAGAAGGGCTAGGTTTAAAAAGTCTTTGCCACCGTCTTGTACAGGACATGGACTTACACTCTCGCCGTCCTCATTGCCAATAGACATGGATTGTAACTGCAATGGGACCTGAGTGCAGTTCTTGGAACCTAAATCAATGGAGTTTTATGCATACCCATCACGTTTCTCTATGTCATCTTTGTCTTTGTTTGGGAATTTCTTTGAAAGAGTCAAAGATTTCTTCACTTTCGCCGTTTCCGCCATTCTTGGGAACATCTTCTCGGCGAACTTCACTTTCTTCTTTGCATTAGGTTGGTTGGTTGCCTTTTCTGTATGCCCTTCTTGTTTTATTCAACATTATTTGGTTGTGTTAATGAAATGATAGTTTGTTTTGATCTTTGATCTGTTTCTGTCTGCCATTTTAATTTTGGATATTATGCTTCATCTTTATGCGTATTTTATAAGGTTATTGTAAATTTATATGGAGACAATAATGTACTAGCATATCATTTTTCTAATTATTCTAATGATTTTTGCATATAAAGGAAGTTTTCTTTGGAACGTTCTGTCTCCAGAATTGTGAGTGATCTTATTTGTTTGATTTGAATTTGACATTTTGTGTTATATAGTGGGCACGTTGTTGGGAGCCATGACTGGAGCTTCAATAGGGCAAGAAACAGAGAGTGGATTTGTTTGAGGGGCTGCAGTTGGAGCCGTTTCTGGAGCCGTTTTCTCCATTGAAGTCTTTGAATCTTCTCTTGTTCAAGACCTGACTGGAGAATGCTATAGCAGGGTCCTTGGTTGGAAAAGTTTCCACGCGATCTTCATACTTCCTTACTAGTTTTTAGAAGAAAAAAAAAAAAAAAAAAAAGTATGGACGACCATCCATGGGGAATGGACGCCCGTCCATTAAATATGGACGGGCGTCCATTCATTATGGACGGCAGTCTCTAATTTTTTTAATATTTTTTATTTCATTTATTAATGAACGGGTGTCCTTTAAATGAGGACGTCCGTCCGTAGTAAATGGACTCCCGTCCATATAATATAGACCGGAGTCCATGTTAATTAGAAAAAAATTATTAACGTAAAACGTGTTGAATGGTCTGAGCCAACAGACGTATAAGCCGATATAAAATTTCGGTGTAAAAGCACCGGTGTCTGTAGCATTGTTGTTCTTACAATTTGTAATATTTTATCAAAATCAATAATAAAGCATCAAATTTAATAAAATGTGATAACTTTTCTTCACTATCAAAGGGGAAACTTTCCTTTCTATATTTCATTTTAAATCTATTTCATTTGAGACTCTAATGCTATTAAAGTTAAATTACTCTCAAAGTGGAGCTATTGGCACCCCACTTATAGACTAAAGAAGCCACAATACTTAAAATTCCTTATTTGAAAGTTTTAAAATTAATTTTTTTTTCTTATGGCACTCCATAAATGCCTTTCATTTCATTTTTATATATATATATATATTTTAAAACAGTAACATTTTATTCCCTTCACTTGTGCTTCATACCTACTACCCCACACCATCGTTATTATTAAAATAATATTTTGGATAATCAAATTGAAAGTTCAGAAAAAAATTGAAGCTAAAAATATCGTTACAGATAATTATGAACATCATGCAATTAAAAAACACAATATATATATATACTTTGAAGAAAAAATCACAATAAATTTATATGTTAAGCAACTAAAGACTTACAATTTTGTATTGCTTATAATCAGATATATCCCATTGCACATTAAAATTTTTGTTTAAATAATCACGAATAGAATATGTTTTTATGACAATGCTACAAATATCTCAAATGGCGTGACAATTTACGTGTCAATGTAAGATTGATTACAAAAATGTTGTTCACTTATCTTATTATCCTAAAATCAAGGTAGTGTTAACACATAAGCAACCACGTCACTTAGGATACAAAATTATATTTGTTTAATGTACTTTTTTGTGAAAAATATAAAATAAAAATATGTAGTAAATATCATCAAAATAACGCTTTATCAATACTTACCACATTCTTATATTCAATATAACAATGGTAAAGTTGGGAATTCTAAACTTATGTTATAATTTATATAATTAAAGATATTTAACACATTAAGAGTTATCACACTATCTTAAAATTATTATGATGATAATATTATTACATGATTAAGAGAACCACATTAGTTAGAGACACAAAATTGAGACCCAAGGTATTGGATAGCATTTATTCAAGGCTGAAATACATTTTCCCACCCTTAGTTTGAGAAACTGTCAACATTATCATTAGTGTCATCCATCGAAATTGAAATTTTGCTGCTTTTGACCATTAAATGTCGGGTAATATTACACTTACAACCAAATTTACAAACTTCCTTTTATAATCCTAACGTGGCAACTCGCAATGGGTCTCTCATGCTCAATTACAAACTAATCAATTACAGGTTGTCACGTCGGGATTGTGAGAGACAAAAATGTCTCTTTGCCTTCATTAATAATTATCTAACTAATACATTTTAAAAATAATCTTCAATGTTCATCCTTAAAATTTTAAAATTTTGTTAATCCATAAACACACAATGGATAAACAAATCTCTTATTGATAAAGAGTTAGTATCAAGTTAATCAAAAATTAAACTAAATCTTTATTGCAACAAAATTTACAGAGAAGGAGGAAGTGAAAAGTGTAGATGAAGAAGGAGTTGGTCCTCTAATAGGCATTGTGTAATCGAAATTACAACTTGTTTTTCCGGACTTTTTTCTTTCTTTTTACAGATGTTGAACTGTTCGAGTGAATGACTACTGCATTCTTTCATTCAATCAAATTTTAGAGGTGTTGAGTTTTAAGAGAATTAGTGACTTAGGTATCTTAGGGTTAGATTTTTTTTTCTAACTTTATATATTTGTTACATGTAAAGACACAAATACCCTTAGAATTGTTAAATTAAACGTTTAAAACTTAACAATAGGTGGAATGTTGATTGTTTCTCAAGCCCAGGGGTAGGAATTGTCGATCCGATAAACCTTTGAGTGGGAAAATGTTTTTGAAATTTCTATAAAATCTATATTTAAGCCCAACTTCAGATTTAAGTTTGGGCCTTATATTGGGTTGGGCTACGTTGTCTATCCATCCACTGTGATGGTTAGAACAATAATATTCAAAAGTTAAAATATATATATATATATAACTTTTAAAGAGGAAAAAGAAAAGAAAAAAAAAGCATGCAGGGAATTAAACATTAATATCAGAGGGAAATTCTTTAATTGATATTGTCTTTCTATATAGTCTATGAATATGTATATAAACAAATAAACAATTTCAATATGAAGATCACAGTGATGACCAAGTTTATTATAGTTTCTTGATTAAATTAAACTCATTTCGCTTTGTTTTAGTTATATTTTAAAAATTGGATTCAATGTAATGGAAGTTTATTAAATTTCAATCACTTTAGATTTGATTAACTGATTTAGAAAAACAATTGCATTTTATACCATTGTTTGATTTAAGTGATAAAATTACATTTTTTTTGTTTTCTAACAATTGATTTAAGTGAAACAATTACTTTTTTTTTTTAAATCTGGTTTATGTGGGTAGATTGATGAATTTACTTAAATAATTGTTACAACTGTTCTCACCCAAAAAATGGCCCATTGACAAATTCATACCCACCCACACAAATTTTTAAATACCCTTTTAGTACCCAAAATATAATTTTGTTAATAATTTTCATTGTCAGGGAGGGCAAAATGGTCAAAATTCCATTATTAATGAGTGCAGACTGGTCAACAAACATTGGCAATAAGATAAGAAGAAGAAAAGTAAAAAGGACGACGCAAGTTAGCAGCGTTCACAACCAATGGTTTTTGCCATTTTTGGTCGATTTTAATATTCAAAATCACTTTCGAGACTACCTATAGGATCCTCATCACCTCCTTTACAAAGCCCAAGCTTCCATTTATTGTCGTCACTCACCATTTCCCACCATCACCTTCATTCACATGGCCAACTCTTCAAGCCAAATTTCCGATTGATTTCTTTGCCATAAATTCCCCAGAAAACCACCATCAAACTCCTCACAACCACTCTACAAAACCCTTACCTCCATCATCATCCCTTGCTCGCCGATCATCGGTTGTGCACCGCGTGACCTTTCAACTTCCAAGCCAATTTTCAGTCGTTTTTGGTGTCAAAATTGTCCTTACCACCACCAATCAACATCCTTGGATCTTCCTCTCTAAAAGCCCCAACATTCTCGGTCCCGTTTGCTCACCAATCAATGACGATTGAAGCTTCCCCACCCTAGGGTTTTTCGAGTTTTAATTAGATTAATTGGGTTTGATTCGTTCAATTTTTGCGTTTGTTAGGTTGAAATAAAATTGAGGAATGCTTGTTTGCAATATTTTTTAGTCGCGGCACTCCCCAACACGGGCATAAATTGTCAACAATGAAAGAGGCTAAGAAGAGGGGTTTTTTTCGTAAATCACTACATTTTCCACCCAAATCAAGGTAAACATATTATTTGGGTAGTAAAAGGGTATTTTAAGAATCTAACGTGGGAAAGTGTCAATGGACCATTTTTTGGATGGGAACATGTCGTTAATTCTATTTATAAATTAATTTTTTTCATATTATTATTTCTCCACTGATAACTAGGGACGTGAACAGGCAAGCGAAGGCGTAGCGTTCGATTGTTCGTTGAGTTGCTGTTACGATCTTGTTCATAATGTTCACGAATGTGAATATTTGTTCGTCAACAGTTCGATATTTGTTCGATAATATGTTTGATCAAGTTCGAACAAGGGGTTGTTCGTTCGATTATGTTCGCAAACACTATATGTTCGACTGATCCATTTGTTCGCAAACAATCGTTTAATTGTTCATTCGTTTATGTTCGAAAAACATGTTATGCGTTATTATAATTTAAATTTTTTTCTTCATTTTTATATTATGTTTGATTTAGGTTGGATGAATTTTTTTTAATGGTAATCAATAATAAAATATTATGATACTTTTGTTTTTCTTATATATATAATATGTTTAGATTTTTTTTTTTCCAAATATCATTAATAATTAAATATATAAGTATATGGCATTTTAATTAAAAAGTAATAAATTATTATGATACATAGCATGACAAATTTAATAACATAATACATTATACAATCAAGTGATATATAATATAGTAAATCCAATACATAATAGCTTCATATTTTTCTAAATGTAATCAATAATTAAATATTATAAGATAAGCATTTCAATGAATAAATAATAAATATAGTATGATAAATTGATAAACATAACATATTGTATAATCAAATAATGTATAACATAACAAATTTAATAATATAATAGCTTAATTAAACCTAAATTAATTACACATTTGTATTGATCATATATTACAATAAACTCTTATACCACTATGAATTTATAGGTGTTGATACAAAATATACATATAGACAGTAATGATTATATATATATATATAAAACAAATTAATCACACATATATATTGATCATATATTATAATAGACTTTCATTCCATTATAAATTTATGGGTGTTGATACAAAATATATATGTAAACATTTAAAATATTTATGATAATTTATGTAATGATAATAAATATATGATAACCTATAATTTTAGTAATTTCATAACATATTTAACATATATATATAACAAATTAATCACACATATGTATTGATCATATATTATAATAGACTTTCATTCTACTATAAATTTATGGGTGTTGATACAAAATATATATGTAAACATTTAAAATATTTATGATAATTTATGTAATGATAATAAATATATGATAACCTATAATTTTGGTAATTTCATAACATATTTAACATATTTAACCTATGATTAATATATGTATGATAATAATTTTATATATACACAATTACACATTATATATAACAAATTAATCACACATATGTATTGATCATATATTATAATATACCCTCATTTCACTATGAATTTATGAGTGTTGCTACAAAATATATATGTAAACATTTAAAACATTTGCGTTAATTTATTTAATGATAATAAATATATGATAATATATAATGTTAGTAATTTCATAAGATATTAATTATATTTAATTTATGATTAATATATGTATGATAATAATTTTGTACATACTATATACTGGCATGTTCACTCATTGGAATCCTTTTGGTTGTACTGTAATGTCTATGCAAAATGCAAATTCCTTTCGTTTGTGTCATGTTTGATATGGAACTAAATTTGTTTTGAACAATTTATTATTCTGTTTAATTTATTTTGATGTTTTATTATTTATGATGGTTATTTATTTTAATTTATTGAGTTTTTATTGATTTATTTAAAATATAAATATAGATAGAGAGTTGGTTTATTTTCAAATGTTGAATTAAATGGGTATGAATTATAAATTGTTGAATATTTGTTTTTTAGGGCATGAATTGGAAAGTTGGTGTATATTGTTTATTCGAACAGGTATTGGAACGAATTATTCGAACAAGTATTTACAAGTTATTGAACGAGTTATTCGAATATGTATTTATGAGTTAGTCTAATGAGTTAGTCGAACGAACACGAACGAGTTACGAACAAACACAAACGAGTTACGAACAAACACAAACGAGTTTTTGTTAATCGAACGAACACAAACACAAATCCTGTGTTCGTTCGAACACGAACACGAACAATCGAACATGCTTATCGAACGATTTTCGAACGGGCCTGTTCGTTCATGTTCGGTTCGATTGCAGACCTACTAATAACATTGCTCTTATGACTAGAAGAACCATTTTTTGAAATCTTTAATCCTTAAAATTTGAATGTTGATCCCAACATTCAACATAATGATTGAATAAATCGAAAATCTTTCTCTTTTCCTTTTTATACATGTTTTTACATTTTATTTTATAGTATTTAACTCACACCAACATCTCCAAAAAAAAAAATAATAAAAAAAAAAAAAAAAAAAAAAATTAATTCAAGAAACATAAACAAGATAAATTTCATATCAAAAGCATCAATTTTTTTTTTTTTTTTTTTGTGGTCGAGTGATTCGATAGAGACTCTTGGGTGTATCACTCAAGAGACCATGAATTCGAATCCCTCCTCGATTGTTAATAGAGATAACCACTGGAGCTCTTACTTGATCGATAGTCCCAGTATCCCAAGGGATTAATTGAGGTATGCATAAGTTAACCAAAATACCCCGAGTCATTAAAAAAAAAAAATATATATATATATATATTGTTTACAAAACAATCAGCGGCAAAATTATCTTTTTACTTAAAAGATTCATGAATAAATTATTATTTTTCTTTTATTGCTATAATTATTAAGTTGTAGAAGTATTGTCAAAAACTACGACTTTCTTTTTAATTAAAAAAAACTCAAATTTTCAATGATTTAATTCTCACAAGTTTTTGTTCTATACATATTCATTTAAGAAACTGTTAATGCATGCGGCATGCAGCCGTAAAATATAAATTATAAATTATAATTTGTAAGATTTGACTACAATCAAGCCAAAGATTATTAGTCTAATCACTAATATTTAAAATCTAACTTCTATTGATTGACAATTCAAGAATGACTGTTGGAATTTTCTTTTCTTTCCAATGTTTATATTTACAAATTACGGAGTATTTTCTGAATCTCCAAACACTCTAATTACCAACTAACTTTGAAATGCATAAAGTTCAACTCATCTACACCGACTTCCATTAATTTAATTTCACCATTTCTCAGTTGAATTAGGTTGAAACATTCTTCCTGAGATTGCAGCCGCCAGAGCTGTTGTGAAATTGGGGTCTTTAGTCAACGAAGTCGCCATCTGCTCCACCAAAAACTTCTTCATTTCTGGTGCTTCAATTCTCGGCTTCACTACTCTGTCATTGCTACTTGACTTTGATTTTGCCAGATCAAATGTGACGGTTGACCCATGAGAGGCTGAGCAGGGGACTGAAGCCGCCGCCATGTTCACGCCCCGGCTTGACCCCGATGTCGAGTCCATTTGTAAAGGGTGTGGATGATTGTGCTCTCCTTCATAAGTTGCCACCAATACAGATTGATCTTCAACACTTCTCTGAACCTGAAAATTTTTACCAAATTTCACTCAGTAAACTGTAAACTAACTCCAGCTATGTTTTTAATAATGAAAAAAAGGCCTAAGATTTTGGCTAAATAAGTACCTTCTTTTTTACAGGGCAGCTTGGAGCGAAAGAGCATTTGAAATAAGCTCTGGGAGATGGGTTATCTCTGGTGACCTTTTGCCCGTATTTTCTCCATTGATATCCATCTTTCGCGACCTGTAAAATATTCAAACTTCGATCAATCACATGAACACACTACACAAAAAATTAGTATATATCATGCTTTTTTTTGTTATCAGAAAGTAATTGGATAAAAATCCGTACAATATTTTTTGCAAAGCCAGTTTTAGTATCAGTTAGTTTCACTGGAAATATGATATAAACAAAATAAAAAAAGTCTTTTGCGACAGATTTTCAACAAAATCCGTTCTGATACAAAAGATGTATCTTCTTGTAGTGAACAAAAATTTGAATCTAAATTTTTCGAAAAATTGATCAATATTTTATGCAAAATATGAATGGATTTTAGACTTACAAGGCCCGTATCGGAGGCATCAGTCCTGTAATGGACTCTAGAAATCTTTGGCTTGATGGTTTCTTCTTTTGGTTTCTTGCAGGATTCTTCATCAGTGGAACTGCTTTCAGAGTTTCCAATATTTCCATTATTGTTGTTGTTGTTGCTGCTTTCAGATTTCCTCTTCTTTGAAGAACTAATCTCCTTTTCAGGATTTTTGTTCATATAATCAACCAATTGGGTCCGCAAAACATTGTAGTTCTCACACATCACTGTTAACATTTCAGTCAACTTCTTGTTTTCTTCACTCACCCGGTTCAATTCCTCAACTAAAGCTCCAGTCTGCAAATCAAAACACAACAATTAATACCAAAACAAAAAAACTCTCCATAACAAATTAATAAACAGATTTATATATTGAACTTACCTCTTCTTTTACAGAGAGATTTTTTGTTCCCAACCCAGAAACATTGCTTGGCAACTCTTTCTTCTTTGGCGAGGGCGGCACCGGCGGCAGGTGAAGTTCATCGTTGAATAATTTCAGAGGCTTAGTATTAAGATCCAACGAAGTATTAATCCATGAAAAAGACTCCATAACTTCTCGCGATCTCTAAAATAAATTTGCAGGCTAGCTAAAACACGTCTTGATGAACAAAAGTGAAAGCAAGTTTATGAGATTTCCCTGGTGAAAATAAGTTATATAGAAGCTAAAAGATGGAATTGCAGGGAGGAAACAAGGTGGAAAAAGAGAGATATATAGAGAGAGAGAGAGAGGAGGAGATTTAGAAGATAAGATAAATATGTTAGCAAAGAGCTGGCATGTGCTTGAATTGAAAGTAAGATAAAGAAAAATATTATAAAAGAATGGGAAATAAGCACTGGTATTTATACAGCATAGGCTAGCGGAAAGTGGGTGACATGTCGGTTACTTTGGTTTGAAAATCCTTGTACAATTGTCAAAGTCAAGCGCAACAAAAAGGTTAAAGAAAGATGGGGCTGTTTCAGCAGTAGATGAAGATCAAGATCAATGAATTAATTAATGAATTTTGGAAGGAATGGAAAGTTCAATGTGACCACTGACCTATCTTTGTCCATATATTTATTTTTTTTCAATGTAAATAAAATAAATCAGAGGATTGCTTTATGCCCACGTTTTGAAGCATTTTCCACGTTACATCTTTCACTATTATTTTGTCCAAAGGAATATTTTCTTTTTACAGACATATTTTTTTTTTAATATATGTGCATATGCTTTTTATATTATTGATATTGTCTTTTTTAGTCTTTCTCTCTCCAATACACTTATCTAATAAGTTATATAGAACTTTAAAATTTAGAGGATTAAATACTCAACTTGTTTTTTTTTTTTAAAAGATTAATTAGTCTTCACCAAAAGAAAAAAATACATCCGTAAACTGATCATAATATGACACCATGTTAAAAAAAATTAAAAATATTTTAAATCAGGTGTTCACGTTGAGTTTTAGGATTTGACGGTATAAATCTATATATATCTAATATTTTACGTAAGGTTGTTGTGTGATTATATATATATATATTTTTTAATACGCTTTAGTCTAAAGTTGAGCATATTTGAATCCCAATTGATATTGTGCTCAAATGGATATGATATTTAGTCAACATGAATTAGGGTGACTTTAATCTTGAAAAATAAGGCATGAACAAGCCATTCTTATGTGTGAAACACATCTTGTTTTAGTCCACCACCGCTGCATTTGCCTTGTAGAAAACACTAAATATTTAACTCCTCTTTGAAAATACCTAAAAACAACACAATATAATATAATATAAAACAAAGAAATTATAATAAATATATATATGAGTGAGTTTTTTCTAGTGCTTTTTAAAGTAGAAAATCAAGCACTTGACTTGAAGAATACTCAATTATATAGTATATAGTATTTTTATTTCTACCAACAATCTTATAACATATTGAATATTAACATCTACATATAATTACTATTTACATGTTCCAGTATAAGTAAATTATTTAAATAAAACCATAATCTATCTCTAGGTGACTGAATAGTTCGATAGAGACTCTTGAGTGTACTATTCAAGAAGTTTTGAGTTTAAATCTTTTATTGGTTGTTAATAGGGGTAGCCACTGCAGCTTTTATCTAGTCAGTAGTTTCAAGATCCCAAGAGATTAGTTGAAATACATATAAATTGTTGACTTGGACCACCCCGATTATCAAAATTATGATATTTATGATATGAAAATTAAATTATGTTATGAATATCAGATGAATTGATTAGAAAATGGAATGGGGAAAGTAAAGCACAAGTTGTCCATTTGACTGATGGGATTTATTGCTTGCTACAGAAAGAAGAGTCAATAAATTAGATGGCGTTTTCTTCAAACGCCGGCCGACATTATAATTGGTATAGTAAATCTCACAAAGGATAGCATTATTTCTTTGAGTGGTCAAGAGAAGAAAAAATAAAAAAATAGATAAAAAATATTTCACATGCTAAACATACTTCTATTTTTTAATATTTTATGAAGAAAGTTGGGTTGAATCTAGTACTTGGTCAATTCCTACACTCTAAAACATCTTTTTATTTATTCTTATCTAGTGGACGGTGGGTGCTGTGACGGTGAGATCATACAAATGAGATCATTCTCTTCATCACAAATCACATAACTATATATATATATATACACACACTAAAAGATCTCTAAATTTTTTTTTGAAAAAAATTGGAAATGCATGTTTTTGATATAAAATTGAGAAAACAATTTTTTTTTTTTTTTCGGTTTTTCAAATTTACACTAATGTTTAGGGTTGTGTTTGAGGTTTTTTTTTTTTTAATGGGGGTTTTTTTTATTTGTGATCTGTAAATAATTTTCAAAAATTTGAGTACAATTCAAATTCTTAAGTTATATATAATATTTTTAATATTTGAAAATTTGTTTAATATGATATTTAAAAAATATTTTTAAATTAAACTATCTTTAAAGTGTGAAAACGAGTTTTTATTATTTTTCTAATTGAGTAATGAGTACTAGTTCTTAGGATTGTATCTAAAAACTGTTTTTCAAAACATTTCTACAAAACATAATCTCATAAATCATTAATACCTACTGTTGGAAAGGAGAAATTGGAATGTTCATATTCACGGTGATGGACCTCTCTCTCTCGAAAAAAAAAAGAAATACGATTAATACGTTATAAATTTTTTAATAAGATTCTATATCAAACAAGCCATAAATGTTTTTATAGAATTTCTAAAGTTGGAAACCCAAGTTTTAAGGCATTAAGAATTTTGATACGATTCTAAACCCTAAAAAAAGTCAAACACCTACTGTTGGAAAGGAGAAATTGCCAATGTTCATATTCACGGTGATGGACCAGACCAAAAATGAAAACCAGGTTGGTTGCATTGAACCTGTAAAATTCGGGGCCTGTCACACGAGTTCTGGTTCATGAATATTGAAAAATTTGATGTCTATATCCAATTAATTAAAAGACTGAATATGAAAACCAATGACCAAATTATTATTATTATTATTATTATTATGAATAATCCAATATGGACTTTTCCAACTTCTCAAGGTCAAGGCTGTTATAGCTACTATGCTGCATGACTTCAAATCTTGGATGAATTTAATTAGTGGGGTCGTTCATATTGCCAATTGGCTTGATTAATTTATTAATGGGGTTGCTTAGAAGACTAAATTTACTCCATAAATCATTAATAGTATATGTTTAACTAAAAGGGGCCGGGAAACATCAATTAGTTGAATTTGAATGTTGAAACACGAGGTTTGATACTTTTGATTTCAAGTAGACCTTTAATGGTTTGGTCATCCTAAGACGGCCTTATATCAATTATCAAACATAGAATCTAGGGGATTTTTTTTGTCTTTTACAAGGAAATAAATTTTTTCTTCCATTCATCTTTTCTTACTTCAAATTCTACAAAGATTTTGAAATGCAACGAAAAATCTAAAATATCATGGAAGTGTTACATCAATCATACTATATATTAATATTTTTATATTGCATCCTAGGTAGATGCATTTAAATTTCATGTATGTTGTCCTAAAACGAGGATTTAAATTTTACACTTCACTTTGTCATTATGAAATTCCATTAGGAAGAAAAATAAATTACAAGAATCTCACAAATTTGCTCACCGCTATCTAGCATTTTCTAATTGTGGCCCCACTACTCTTCTAATTTGATACAGTCATTAAGGAATTAAAAACACTCATTTTAGGTCAAAATATATGTTTTCTTGAAATTGTGTTTGTTACAATGAATTTTTATAAATGTATTATTTAAGGGGTTTTGAGTTCGGGTCTCTCCTCTAGTGCTAATAGAAGTGGTCATTGAAACTCTTATCCCGCCGATTGTTCTAAAGTCTTAGACGATTAGGTGAGATGTGCGTAAACTAGCACAGACATTTTCGGTAAATTAAAAAGAAAAAAAATTCTTTGCAATAGAGAATTTCCTTTTGGAATTTCGTAACAAACATTATTTGTTAGAGCATAAAATTCCCTACCATGAATCTGGATTCGTTATAGCAAATCTATAAATTTGGTATTCCTTGAATTGGGGGGACAACTCCACGTTAAGTGTTTGGAGAAAGAATACATTGACATAAATATATAAAATTATGAGAAAGAATAGGAAAAATAAAGGTGATTGAAATGCAGTGTAAATTCAGAGTAAAGAAAGTGAAGGGAATTTTGAAATACTAAAAATGTTAAACAAAATTAGAAATGTCAAAGGTAGAATAATAAAATTCTAGCTAAGTTGAATGGTTTAATTAAAAAAAGGAGGGGGGGGGGTACAAAATTTTCCCACCCAAGGTCTGGCTAAACGACACTTTCCCACCCATCAAGTTTCAAAATGACACTTTCCCACCATTCGTCCTGTTCTGTTAGTGTTTTTTGTTAATATTTAACTGAAAAGATGAAAATACTCTTAAATAGTTTATTTCTTAATTAGTTTATTATAAATTAAAATTTAGTTAAATCAAAGTCTTTACTCAATTATTTATTAGTTCAAATGTAAAAATATTTTTTTTCCTTTATTTACTTAATTAATTAGAAATATTGATTTTCTATATTAATTAGTAAAAATGAAAATCATTATATGTATTATGAAGATTATTGAATAATAGTAATGAGATATTGATGACATTATAAATAAATAAATATTAAGGTAATTTAATTTTAAGTAATATTAATCCTAATTTTTTAGGTGGGGTTAACTATTTTTTTTTTTTACTTTTCAATATTTGACTTTTTGGTTAATTAAAAAATTATAAAATCAAATATACAAGGGTATTTTTGTCTTTTTAATAAAAATTAACAGAAAATATAACAGAACCTAACAAAAGGTGGGAAAATGTCATTTTAAAACTTGAAGGGTGGGAAAGTGTCGTTTGGCCAAACGTTGGATGGGAACATGTCATTCTCCCCCAAAAAAAAAAAAAAATTGAAATGTCATGGTCTTTACAACTTGGAATACTCAAAAGACTTATTAAAAAGTGATTGAGCCAAACTTTGACACGCTTCTCTTTTAATGACCATATTTACTTTTTCTTTGATTGTAGGCCCTTCTGCTTTCTAAAATTCTGCCCACCTAATTCTTTGCTGCCCAACATTTTGCATACCCAATTTTGAAAATTTTAACATTCCTACTAACTAATCTAACCCTACCCCATTTATTATTTTCAATGTTCTTATCATTTTCTTTTCTAAAATGCCTGAGAATTTCTTCTAAGTTTATATATATATACACTCAATATTCTTTAATTATAAAATCTTGATATGAATTTTATCATGACCATTTAACACTGTTTGATTCACCAGTAATAATATTAATTTTGTCTAATCAAATGAATTTAATGGTGTTTAAGTATGATTCTGATAAAAAAATTATTAGTTATTAATTAAAAAATTGTTGGATTCGTTATTATTAATTTGAAATGATGTCTTATATTAAATCCAGGAATATTTGTACATAATCGTGTAATAGTTTATATCATGAAATGCAAAGTAAAAATATAGTCCGAATATTTTAGGCACCGATATACTAATTAATTGGGGGCGGTGTAAATATCTTATCTTTATTTAGAAGGCACATTTTGTCAAAATAAGTTTCCTTGTGACAGAAAGATTCAAGTTTTCCATTATAGTTTGTTCTTGACTTCAACTATAAATATTTCGTGGCTTGGCTTTGGGTCCCTTCATAAAATAAATAGAATAGAATATCAAAGACGGAGGATTTTGTCTATGAACGTGAGAAATAAGTACAAAAATCAATATTACATAAAAACAACAAAAACAAACAAATTAGCCAACAGAAGATTTGACTTCACAAAGACTTGAGAGTTGATTCTTCTTGTCATCTTATGTCGGCCAAATATCTTAAATCCTAGAAAAATGAAAAGACTCGAGGGATTTTAGGTAATTTTCAAAAACGTTTATTTCATTTTCAACTTGTTTAAAATAATTACCTAGGTATCAAAAACTCTTTATAATTATCAAAATTCATCTAATAAGGACATTTTAATTATTTGGAAAGAAAACAGATGAATTTAATATTAAATGACCTCACATGAGAAAATGAAATAAACTATTTTCAACGTATAACTTGTAATTAACTTAATAATTTTCTTATCCATGCATGCTAATTAATTGATTTTCAATTGCTTTAGGGACTGAATTTGGGCAATCGTTTACTTTCAATTGCATTTTCAAAGATTAAATGATTTGATTATAGATTTTTTATTTCTCTAACCCTAACATAACAGCATAGGTCATATTCAATTACGGTAAATTGATGTGATTAGTGCCTAACAAAATCCATTAAGTGAAGTGACAATTCTGGTTTTACTTCACCAACCGTTCATTGACTCACTAATTGTTTTCATTTTCAATACTCTGTATCATTGTATTGTTTAGGTTAATACTTAAAAAAATTAACTAATACAATAAGTTTCTAACCCAAATTAATTTTACATAAACAATATGGACCATGGTTGATCTTTAAGATAATTTAACAATTATTTAAATATTATTATGTTAACATCATGGTATCATATCTTATCTTGAGTCTTGATCAGTAATATTACGATATTCACATGACTTTAAACAAAGTAAAATCAAATTATTATAAAACTAGGGGTGAAAACTTACCATTTTGCTAAACCTTGGGTGGAGAACATGTTGTTTGCTCATTTTATATTAGCTTCATATTATTTTCATAGGAATATAAATTAACATAATAATTAATAGAACAATTATCAATTCAAAAAATAGTTATTTTGTATATAGTTTTGGTAAGTGTACAAAGGTGTATCCATGCTATTTTTTGGGAGAAAAAAAATTGATTTTAAATTAATTTTTTAATCATATGTGTTATATTAAAAAAAAAAAAATCTTAGTTGCATTTTTGTACATTAACTTTCTCTTACATATGATGTGTAAACTCGCAATTAATCAACTCGTAATGAGTCTTGTTTATCCTATCATGGGTCTCATCTGACTAGTTACGAACTAACATGTCACGTATGTCAGTTTATCTTTATAGGTATTATATTTGTGTTGTTGGATTGCATTTGGTCTTACAATAATCATTTTAAAAGAAAAAATTATAGCGTAAGTTTACAGGAGAGAGTTTAGTTCTTTTGTTTTTCTCTTCTTCTAAGTTTTGTTAAACCGGGTTTATTCATTTAATCATAGGTCAAATTAATTAAAGTCCTAAAACGAAATTCTTGTGTGGAATAAATTTGGGAAAGAAGAAAAAGTGTGCAGGTGAGGTTCCAAAAAATATGCACGCGTTGAAGGAAGGTTGGGGAATGATGCAATGCATGACATCATCATATCATTAATTACATAAAAGAAGGACACGTAATTTTCAAATCATGATTCCATATTCATTTTCATGTGCTTGCTTTATCTACTAATTTTGTCAACCTTCCTTTTTTAGAACCTTCCATTGTTTTTTTTTTTTTTTAATTTTATTTGTTTATGGGGATTTTTATAATTTATTAAGACTACTATTATTGACTCGATTTAGATGATTTATTTGTTGATTAAAAACTGGGATTAGTGTCTTAATCAACTGAATTTCTCTAATTGCTTACCATCATTGCTATGGTTATCCATTTATCTCATTTATCTACACTATTATTAGTATGAACAAATTTTTAAAGATATAATATAAAACCTCAAAAAAAACCTTCATTTAGTTATTTAGTTGCATTTAAAAAATGCTTATAGATTTTTAAATAAGTTATTTTACGACTTATGGAATAAGTTTTTTTTTTTTTTTTTTTTTTTACTTAATTAAAGTATTAAAATTTCAAAAATATTTTATATTCTATTTTATAAATTTGATTTGATCTATTATGATATGTTAAAGCTCTTTTTGGTTTACTAACACTAAAAATCTCTTTCACATTTTCCTAACCAAATAATTAATAATTTTTTTTTCTTTTATAAAAGCTAATTCATAAACTCTACTCTAATAAACTCTTTTTTTATAAACTTTATTTGAATAAACGGTAACAAACATAGTGTAAATCTTTTTTCTCAAATGAAAAAGTTTAAAGAAATTAATATAAGAGTTATAGATATTCTTGTGAAAAACAATTGCTTCAATTATTTGTGTTATTAATTCGAAATAATAATGAAAAAAAGTAGAGTAGAAGAGGGAGTGGGGTCAAAAGTTTTTCAAAGAAATTGAAAATAAAGAAGCGGGTAGCGTTTGAAATGTGTCTAATCCGTGTAGAAGTAAGTAGACTGTAGAAGTGAAGCAGAAGTGAAGTGTTTGAAAAATATGTTAAAAAATAATTTGTAGCCGAAATTTGAACAGTGAACACAACACTACTCGTGTCCCGTCTCAGAAACACAATATAAAATTATATTGAACTCGTGTTTCATATGTTAAATTTTGTTTTTAATATCATCTACATCATCAAAATTCTACACGCAACACACGAGGGGTTGTTGTAATATATATAAACATTTGAATTTGATGCCTAAAGGAGCACCGCTTTTGCCTTTATTTAGTTATTTATTTGTTTGATAGTGATTTCTAGATCAATTTATACACATTTTATTTAATCTTTTAGAATCTTAAAATTGTTGATTGAGTAAGAATTCCAATAACTATTCCTATACAATAATTGAAGAAGGAGTCGAATTCAAGATTTTTTAAATAATACATCCAAAATTTCTATCGAACCACTTAAAGAGAGTTTTGTTTTTTCTTTTATGTTTAGGATTGTTCACAGTATAAAGATTAATTGAATCTTCACCAACTAATGTTTCCACGTTTCAAAAAAGAGATCATGCATCAAGCTAATGAAATTGCTAACGTTAGAAATATTGAACATAAGAAAAAACGTCATTCATGTTTCTTTCTATTTTTTTTAGATTAAAAAAACTATTTAAACATTTCTTAAAAATATTCACAATAATTGTCTGGATCCGACGTAGGTTAAAAAGAATTGACTCTTGGAATTAGTGAGTTCAACGTTGCCTTATTTGTTAGTTTCTTTGGGTAGTTGAACAAATATCGGATTTGTATTATAAGAGTTCAAATTTAAAAAATATGGAAGACCTGAATTTGATTTTAAACAATTTACTAGAATTATTCATTGTATGTTCATCTATAATGAAATCAAAGCTGAAGAAAGTTGAATAAATTTTTTCGAAAAATCAAAGACATGCTTTGAAACTTTGAAATATTTAAAGAGAACATGTGTTACATAGTTTATATGGGGGTTCTGGTTTATTTTCCAAATGAAGAAGTTGGGTGTTTAATGAAACTAAAACCTAACTCAAGGAAAGATTAATCAAACTTTTCTTTTTTCTTTTTTAATTTTTAATTTTTTATTTTTTGTGTGGTTAGAATGAAACATCAATTCTACAACAAACAAAACTTACATATAAGATAACAACATACGTATGAAAGTCATAAACTAGAAATCAAACAACCTAATTCAAATGGATATTAACATGGCTTTATCTTGAAGACAAATTCTCAAAATACTGTTTGGGACAAGACAACAGCCAATTTAGACGTAGAGAATCCGATGCCTGCTAATCTTGCAACCTCATGCTCTAACATATTAGTTTTTCCTTTTGGTCCACTGGAACCCAAATGAGGAAAAAACTATGGGCAAGTTGTGAATATCTCTCACAATTCCACCGATCTCCCAAAATACATTTTCCTTCCTGCAGACTTTAACAAGATCTAATATAGTTTTGGCTTCCAATCTGCGGTCGAGTAAGGTCATACTGTAATCAAACTTCCTCTAAAAAAATCAAACAACTTTTCTGGGAACTCTTATTTATTGGCCTGGGCTCTGAAGAAGAAATATATGCTAATGGATAGGGCTCCGATCCAAACAAAAATTTTGGGCATTGGGTTCCAGGTGATTGCTTCATCTATTTATTGGACCCATGTTACAGAGGCCCAAAAACAAGGCGGTAAAAAAAAAAAAAAAAGTATGGAAGGAGTTTTAAAAGAACAATCACCTAAATAAACCTGATTAACAGTAAGATTTTTATTTTTATTTTTTGTTTTATGGTATTTTACATAATAAGAAAGATCATGAATAGTTGGATCACTTGGGTTCATCTGTAGAGTTATAAAAGAGGCATTAAAAGTGTTAAAAAAAAAAAAAAATTTCTAAAATGAGAAAGTGGTTGCCAATTACTGATAATTTTTTTTCTTTTTTATGCAATAATGAAAAGTGTAAATGACTTTTACCCATCCAAGGTTTGCCTTAATAACACTTTCCCACTCAAAAAGTTCCAAATACCACTTTCCCACCCAAAGTTTATATTCCGTTAATACCCAAAATACACTTCACTTTCTTAGCTGGTGTTCGGCGGGTTACCAGGAGCCGGATGAGAGGGGTTTTATAAAGTGGAGGCTGGTGGATCGAATGGTGGTGACTGATTGAATATTCACCACTTGAATTAGCCAAAAATCAAGGAAACCCTAGCTTTGTGATGGTGAATGGTCGGCAATTAGCGAGAAATCAAGTGTTGGAGTGAGATGAGTTTTGTAGAGAGGAAATCAGAGGTTCAAATGGTGGTGACATAGATAATTTTTTCTACCAAAATCAATTGGAATCGGCTTTGAATAGTAACGAAATATAAACTTTGGGTTGGAAAGTGGTGTTTTAAAAATTTTTGGGTTAGAAAAGTGCCATTAAGGCAAACCTTGGGTGGAAAAAGTCGTTTACTCTAATTGAAAACAAATTGGGTAATGAAAGGACTCAAGGTGATATTTTGAATTGGCCGAATTTGCTGAATTTCTTAATGAATGTATAAATGGCAATCAATGCTTCAATTAATACTTAAGAAAAAAGATTAATGTCTATATGAAGTGGTTGGAAGTCGTTTCCTACTTATGTTGGCTTAAAACATCATGAAAGAGAAAAATAATTACTTCTATTTTCTTAGTTTCAAGTTTGGTTGGTTAATTCAAAGTTAGAATCTATATATTTATATAATGTTGAAGCATTGCTTCTTTTAACGTCACGTAGATTGATATATGATCGCCATGTAGAATGTTGTTAATTGGTCCACGTGTTTGCTGTTTATTGGGCTTGGTATAATAAAGATTATTCACATGCATTCAATTAATGTATTCAATACAAATCTTTCACATTCCTCTTTTAATTTGAGATCTTTCACATTCTTCTTTTAATTTGATAAAGATACAATATATCTTTTCACATTCATGAAATTCAATAATACACTTTATTAATCCATTAATATTCAACGATCATTAATGCATATTAATTATTATTATTAATTAATATTAATATTTTTGTACCCCTTCACATTCAATTAATTATTATTAATATTAATATTTCTTTACCCCTTCACATTCAATTAAACAAAAATATCAAACATAATAACGAAAAATGTTTTTTATAAAACGTATTATCATTTGACATTTAATATAAATCTGAAAATTTTAAACTCATCCAATAACAATAAAACATTTAAATCAAAATAACCATGCAAACACTTACTAAAAAAAATATCAAAAGGCATATTAATTAGCAATAATCCAATTACATTGAACATAACACGAACAATTGTTGTAATAATTAATTATCATATAATATTACTTAATGACATCTAAAGCTATATAAGAGTAGATAATTCAACAATCCATACACCTTCAAATATTTCTTTGATTTCACATAGATACCATTAACAAATGGAAGACAAAAGACCAACTATTGTCAATCCAAAATCCAAACAAACAGAAGCGTGCGATAAATAACATTAACTGATTACTCTTATATTCCTTCTACATATCTACTTTTACATGTCCATTTTTTTATTTTTAGCAGGTCAAGCAGCAACGTCAGATGGTTCGCCTGAACTGGAAGGTATTCTACAAAACCTTAAAGTCACGCTGGACAAACTCAACATTGCCAGAGTGATGAACAAAGATATAATGAATGTTTTGTTAGAGATATCAGGCTCAACCATATATGTAATATTCGATTTACGGAAACATGAATCCCTAATTATTGCCAAAGAAAAGGAACTTGGTATTCCTCAAGGAAAAAAATAGAACTATATATATAAACAGTTCTATTATCAATAAAATCGATAAAAGATTCACAATTTATTGTTCCCACTGAATGATGATACTAAAAGCTAATATAAATACTATTTATTCTACAGTTAACGCATAATTCTACATTACTATTTTACACCTTTTAATCCATTTCTTAAAGATTCCATTTCATTGTATAACTTAATAGGTTGGATTTAAATTTTAAAAGTTTTTTAATTAAGTAGTGAATAAGTTTCTCAACAATTGAACTTAAACTTATTCTATATGTGTTGAATGATTCATTTCTTTGTATAATTCAATGACTTAGATTTAAGTATTGATTTTTTTTTATATGTTCCTTAAAATGACATGAGAACTAAACGTCTACAACTGTTTTTGTTCTCAGAATCATCTAAAATTGTCTTTTTGCAAATTGGCTATATGGCGATATGTGGGATTGGTTCCAGTCTGGGTTTGGAGGGTGTTGAGAGATGGAGTTTAAGTGGGAATTTGTCAACAAGGCTGATAGTATGCAGTTTGTGGGAAGTCAAAGTCATGTGTGATGTTTCAGAGGAGAAGTTTTGGAGTTCAGTGTTCATCTTCGAGGAAGGTTGTTTCTCGAGTTGAATCTGAGGTTGTTTCTATGGAGGAAGAAGAGTCAGGGCATGTTATAAGGCTCAAGATGTATGATTTCAAGATTCTTGATCGTGTTAGCCTTGGCCTTGCTAGGCGGGTATGTTTGTGTGAAGAATTCAAATATTTATTGGAAATTTGATGGCGGTGTTTGATTGTTTTTGTGATTTAATTGAATTGGGATTTCCTGTAGGTTGATGAGGTTGTTTTTGAAGCCGTTGTGAATGATTCTAACAGGTTTCATTTCTTTTTTGTTTCATTCTCATTATTTTCTTATGATATGTTAGACTAAGGCGTGAACTTATAATGTTTGTATTGTGAGATTGCAGCCCTTTGTATAACACAAGAGTTGTGCTAGAAAACTAGATGAAACGTAAGATCAATTGAGAAGTAAGTAATTTCTATTGCCACTGGTAGTGCTTTTGGGAACCAGCATGGTTATTGGTGATGGCATTCTAACTTCGTCAATGTCTGGTATTATTTCTTTCATACATTACATATATTTTCCATGTGAAGTTATAGATTGATTATGGTACATAGCATAATGGTATGGTTTTGTCCATAGATCTCCATCAAATTGGATATGATATGTTTTAGCTACTGCACAATGTATTAGCTTCCAAGAATTGCACAACTTTCTCTTACTTTGTCACATTTAATGCATATACAGTATGTGTTTATGTGTGTGCATGTGCATGTGTGTGTGATAGGATAAATGAGTAACATCCTTTTAAATTTTTTTTTAATCATAAATGAACTTGATTAGTTCTCAAACCTAGTAGCTAACATGATGGAAAGCAGAGACCATATTCGAAAGGTAATCTTTTCTTTTAATAGAGTAAAAATTTAATGATTTATGTGCCAACTTAGTGTAATCTTAAAAGCACTTACTCTTTAAGTTTTCTTAATGTCTAAATGCAATTGAAATTTTTTTTTTCTTGGTCCTTATATGCAACCAAACTAAATTTAGTAACCCATTATTTTCGTTGAGTATAAACTCAAACTTCCTACAGAAAGAGTTTTTCGAATAGAAATTTTTAAGTTGTTAGTGAACTTTTGCATAGAACTTAAGTTTGGATTAAAACATATGCGGATGTTTGACAAATTCTTAGATATTCATATTCATATTTGGCTAATTTGACTAACCTCTTGACTTGAGGACGAACTAAGCTCCAGCATCAAGCTCTTTGGAGAATCAATGATGCCTGTTTCATAATCAGTTTTTGATATATTCATGAGCTTGGAACTACAGTTCCCATCTTTCTCTCTATGCTTGACTAAGAGTTGTTCCACCTACAACATGCAACAACCTATACACCACCTGTTGAGCAACCAGAAGTGGTCATTCCAAGTGTAGCCAACTATTGCCCCACTCACAGGTGCTTACTTTAAACCATTGTTTGTTTATGAAATTTCATATTATTACTGATTTATTTCTGAATGTAAATTGATTCAGTTTTGATTCCTTTATTATGCAACCAACCTTTGGCAGTGATGGTCACAGTGAGCATTGATAGGGGGTGACATTCGGAATAATTTAATGAACACTTCTTTTTTAGGCGTAGACACAGTATGAACCATTTAAAAAAAATATATATATTCTCCATCTATTTTGTTTTTTTGTGTATTATAAACAATGTTATATTGCAAAGTGTTTATCAATGAAGCATATTTTATTATCAAAAAAGTTGCAAACTTACATTCTTAGATAAGTTATATATGTTTTTGTTGTGGACTCTGTAGCCAATAATAGTTTGTGTTTTGTGACGAATAGAGTTTGTGTTGGATGATGAAGGATGACAAGTTTTATTTTATTTTATTTTTGCTCATTTCATGGTGTTGGGTAGCCTTTTAAAATGGTGAAAGATTAATTGTTAGACCTCAAAGCAATTGGTTATATTCCATGCAGGAACTACTAATTTTAAGAAGGGCAAAATTGTCATTTCAATTATATTATTATGTACAAATTGTTGTAAGAAAAGTGTTGCAACTCTTCTTTTGCTCTGAAAAGGGAATATATTCCTATCACTAAAATGTTCCAATATTATTTCGTTCTTCAATTAATTAATTTATTTGTGTCAAAACCACTTTCATAAGTTGAGGGACTTTCAAATTCTATGTATTGAATTCAATTAATTTAGTTCCTACTGAATTACAAACTGACCATTTCAATCTTCCATCACTTGCATTTTATCAAATTAAAAGAAGAATGTGAAAGATCTGTACTGCATACATTAATTAAATGCATGTGAATCATCCATATTTTATCAACACCAATAAGAATCAAACACGTGGACCAATTAACAACATCTTAAATGGCAATCATATAACGATTCTCAGCAATCTTTAAACATAAAAACCTGATTAAAAAAAAAAAAGAATAATAACAAAATGTTCTATTATAATCAATATTTGACATATTTTTTTTGTAAAACAATAATCGTTTACAATTTTTTAAAATATAAAAATTCGATAATAAAATAAAAACAATATAATAAATAAACCTACGCAACACGTGGGTGTGCTATCTAGTAATGTTATATATACAAACTATTAATATGACATATTATTCAGTTATATTCACCAATATATTCGTCTTGATTTATTGGTTGATTTTTTTATTTGCATGATATACGACATAAGTGCTTAAAACCAAGCCCATTTACTAATTACATCAAACAAATAACAACTGTTTCCTCAAATATTCTGGATGGGCATATAAGATTTGATTTTGGTTGCTCTACATGTTTTAAAGTGTGGACGTTTGCACTTGAGAATTACTAAGGTTTTATGATCGATGATGGATGCCAAACTGATGCACGGGCCTACAGGATAAATACCTATTGACAGTTATAGAATGCTATGAAATTTGGCAGGATAATCCAAAATGGCCAACAAATTAGGCTCGCTGCAAAGAACGAGTTTTGTCATTTTTAACCTTTCGGAATCGTTTATATAGGTTTTTGGATGATTTTATTATTTTTAAAGGTGTGTTTTTGAAAGTTTAGGACTTTTTAGATTTTTTGATAGTTGTTTAGTTTTCCTTTTATTTTTCGGACAAGGCCCTTTTTTTTTTTTTTTTTTTTTAAGGGAAACTATTTAAAGATTGGTTCCGTAACAGAGGTAGTTTTGATTATTATCACTGAATGAAATATTAAGATTTGTGTGGTTTTTTTTTTAATCCAAATCTTGATACAATTTTGTGGTGGCTTATCGTATCACTTGTTGATTTTTGAGTTTAGATCATATTTGTTGTTGTTTTGGCATCACAAACTCTTTGATATTTCATTTCACTTTATTTATCTTTGGCTAAAATCCTTATAGTATCGAGCACTTTTAAAAGAAATAATTAAATATGGACAACAGACATGTTTTTTCTCGTTTCCTTAGTTTCAAGTTTTGTTTCATAAATTCCAATGTTAAATATAGCATTATACATGCAAACTGTTAATGTGATATATTATTCTTTTATTTTCACAATATATTCATCATCATTTATTGGATGATATTTTTAATTCCAACCCATTCACGATATATGATATTAATTATCGCATATGTTAGTTACCGTCTATGAGGTGATGCTACTTATATACACTTAAAACCAATTCCATTTACTATCCAATGTAGAATCATAATATATTTCTCCACCCAATCATGCGATGCCCTCATTACGTTTGACGTTATCTCTAGTTACTCTGACTCACCCCTTAGCCAATTTAAGGAGCTAGCATAGCTGTTCCAACTCACCCCTTGATTACTATTTCTAACTAGCTTATAGGAAGCCATAATAGCGGGTCCAACTCACCCCTTGCTTACTATCTTAGGCCGGTTTGACTCACCCCTTGGTTGGTTAGAAGGCTTACACAAAACCACTCAACTCACCCCTTAGTGAGTTTATGGTGCCCAGACCAACTACATATCTTCTGTAAAATCATGTTAATCACCTAAATCCTAGCAAAAACAAGCATAATTTTGTTGAGGTTATGGTTTGGGTATATCACTATTATCATGAGTGAAAAACAAGTTAGTCTTTTAAGGTTTTAGATTTTGTGAAATTGGTTGCTGTTGTGCCTAATTCCTGGCGGTCAGATTTGTGTCATGCGTCCGTAAGGTATATCAAAGCCTAACGGCTAGGATCATCCCACGTGTTGTCCCATCAGCGCTTACCTTCTCTTACAAGGTGATTACTATCATAAGCATGGGTTAAGCTACCATTAGCATGGCCCGGTCTATCATAAGCATGGAAATTATTGATTCATATTTTGATTAAGGGGATTATACGTGTAAACAATCCCATAGTGCCCACTCTCAACCTTTGTCAGACGAATCAAGTATAAAAGGAGCTCATGGCTTCTATTTCAAAAGATGATTCCAGTTTTAGCAAAGTTCAAAAGGGAAACACACTCATCCATGTAAGAGAGCGTTTAAAGAGAGAAGGTCGCGAGAGCTAAATGTCTTCCATTTAGCTCGTGTACATCTCCTTTGTAATTTCTCTTGGCCTTGTAACACCTTTAAGCAACAACATAACATTTGATGTAGGCTTGGTCTTTGTACTATTGAACCACTATAAAAATCTCTTTTGTTCTTTACTTGTTTACGTTGTTTTATCGACCTTATTGGTTACCAGTAACCATGCAAACATCTTACCTGGCCCCTTCTAAGTTATCTTTAGTTGATATGAATTTTCGCATCAACATTTTGGTGAGGAGGGCCTCCCTCTTGAACATTCTATGCAGAGGAAACACCTCTTAACTAACACTGGCTACAAGCTCCGTATGGAAGCAATGGTCCTTACCAAAACTTCCAGAAGCAAGGCCGCTAGCCTTAACAGGACTGGCCATCAAGAAGTCCAACAAGGAGCTCCGTCTGATCTCCCACCACCAGTGACCCTGAATTCATCGGTCATCCAAACAATAAACCCGCTAATAGACTTATAATTTTATATTTTTATTATCCTTGCATTCAGTTTATTTGGCATGTTTAATATCTTATGGTGCCAATTTGTGATGATTTTTATGTGTAAGACATTTATGGTTAAGAGTTAGTAAAATATACTTAAAATAAGAAGTTTCCAGCATTTTTACTTTTGCATGTTTTGGGCTTTTTGTAGATTTTTGATGGACTTGGAGTTATAGTTTGGTTTTTGGACTGTCTATGAAGTTAAATTATACATCTTAAGCTTTCCAAGTTGGGGTGGCACGTCCAGAGAAGACTTCGTTTGGGCCTCCAATTGTTAGTGTAAAGTTAGAGCTGGAAATTGAAATCGAATCCTAATTGGAGTAGGTTTCTGTCCAACCACTAGAGCTTTAAAAGGGCATAACTGGAGTTTCTGGAACTAAATGAGACGATTCAAAATCCCAAATACACATCCTGAACTACAATTATTATGAAAGGGCCGAAGTCCAGAAAGCTCGTTTTCCTGTCCAAAACTGGCCTGGAAGTTATGGCTTTAGCTTAGAAGCTTTAATCCTCAGCTGATTTGGATTATTTTTGTGTGGCTTGTATAAAGACTTGATCCAACTTCAAGAGGGAGGCCAATACAAGTTTGCAGGGTTGGAAATTCATGTGTATGAGCTGGAATTTCACTTACATAAATTAAGAGCAGGTTTGAAGAGAGAGAAAGAAGGGTTTTCCTAAAAGGGTTTATTTTAGGAGTTGGCTTTTAAAGGGGAAGTATATATACGTTTCTTTGAGATAGAAAAGGGGACTTTTAGGCAGCTAGGGTTTTAGAGTTGGAGACAAAACGAAATTTGATTTTTCCTTTTTCTTTGTGCCTTTCATCTCACCATGTCGGGCTAAATTCTTTTGTTCGATTCAAGGACATGCCAATCCTATTAGCATAATTGTGAGACTTTGTTTTTAATCTTAGTTATTCTTATATTTGTATATTTGTGTTTCTTTGTTTTATTTATTATGGTTGCATGATTTAATTGATTAAAGAGGCCTGTTAATTGATTGATTGTGTGATTGATTGCTAAATTGAATTTGTAATCCGTAATTGTTATAATATTCAGTTAGAGTAGTAATTAAGCAAAACAATTGTGATTCAAGCTTTTGTTGATTGTTTAAAAGAAACATGGAATGAATTAAATAATCTGACACTTGTTTGATTGTTATTCCTCTTTAACTACTTCCTAATTCATAATGCTATTAGTAAAGGCATAACGATTGCATAATACCAAGTGGTTTATTGATAAGAATTAATTTGTGTGCTGGGCTCAGATTAATGAACTTAGGGAAGATAAAGATTGTTTGGCTTCTTGATAATCTTTGGTTAAATATTCAATTAAAGAATAATATATATTAGAAGTCAGTGATCAATTTGCAACCGTGGGTAATTTTCCTTGAGTCGAAATCATTTTTTTATTAAATTCTCTTTACTTAATTCCTGTTAGTAGTAATTAATTTTAGAAGTAAAATTTCCCTCTTTTTATTTCATTAATTCTTTGTGATATTAAGCTGGGTAATCTAATTAGCTAGTCTTTGTGGATCGACCTGTACTTACTGTGATTACAAGCTGTGAGTAGAGTAATTTAATTTTCGGTTGTGCTCAGCACGCCCATCACCCGCTTGGAGTAGGTACTTCCAATCTTGATGACGTCCAAATGATGGACACGTTAAGGTCACTAACCACTGTAATGCAAGTCTTACAACAGAATGCGACTGGAACGAGGAATGTGAAACTGGGAAACCGGCCACCACCAAATACTAAGAGCCAACGCACCTTGAGATTATGGGTTCCAATCCACTTTATCTAGGCCACAGAGTGTGCGACACCTCCAGACATGATCTGTGAGGGGTGCATGAAAGTGCAGCGTCCATGGACAAAACTTCCCTTGTAGGCGATTGAGGAAGGAGCTAGTATCGAGACAAGTGGGCCACCAAGAAACTATTCTCCTAGATGGCGATCATGTCCCACAAGCAAGTGCGAACATGAGTCACAAAAGAAGCAACCGAGATAACGATAACACTTATCACCCTAGTAGCTACAGTTTGTCAACACAGGTAAGTGTGCATGATAGGCTCACTTATCCAAGTGCAAGACCGATAGAGTTAGAACCGCCCAACCAAGTTACAGGCTTGTTGCGTACAAACGCAGAACCCTTAGGTCGATGATTAATTGAACCAAGTGCAAAGAATGCTTGACAGTCTGAGAAATTGTCGAGATGACTCATCATTAGGAAAAGTCAACTCCCCATTTCCCGAAGAAGTAGGAAACGCTCCTTAGCCTCAAAGTTTCAAAGTACCAAATGTGAAGTTTAACGGTAAAGGCGATCCTCAAAACCATCTTGATGCCTTCAACTACCTAATAGAACTACACAAGGTTTCAGAGCACGCGAAATGTTGTTGCTTCACTGTCACTTGGTCATCAGTGATGCAAAAAAATTGTACAAATGACTAGAGGCAAACTCAGCTCACTCGTGGCAACAATTTACAATGTTTTACTTTCAACAATTCTAAGTAAGAAGGCAGTTCACCATGCCTCTAAGCTACCTGAGCAACATTCAATGGAGAAAGGTGAAACCTTAACCTCGTTCCTTACTAGGTTCTAAAACAAGAAAAATAATGTAGCAGATGCACTAGAGGAGTTGACCCAAACACTCTTGATCACTGGCATAAGGTTGTAGACCGATCTGTGGAGAGATCTGCAAGCCGAGGACCATATAAGCCTGACCTAGTTCTTTCAAATGGCCATAAAATACCAGTGAGTAGAAAACTTGATAGTTGCTCTAAACTCTAGAACATTGATTAACACCCCTACTTGGTGAGACAATAAGGAGCTAAAAGACAGGAAGAGATTCGGCTAGGATCAAAGAAATGGGTACAAGTGCAATTTTTTGAAAAAAACATCACCCAAAAGGAGGGAATGAGAAACATGCCGCTACTTTAGTGGATACACCCCTTTGGTGGCCCTACTTGTAAAAATATTCGCGGTATCGAGTGAGGCAAGGCGCCTGCCTAAGCTTGAGAAGTTGAAAGGAGACCAGAGAATAAGAAGTATTACCCACAAATATTGTCACTTTCACAAAGATGTTGGCCATGAAACAGACGCGTGTTAAGCCTTAAAGGACGCTATCAAAAAAATCATCAAACGAGGCCATCTAACAGAATATGTTGACAAGAAGAGAAACGACCGTGAAAACTGTGCAAAGTGCAAACCATCACAGCCACCTCGCCACACTCAAGTGAATCAAGTTCAAAGTACTCATGAAGACCAAACATGATTAGAGATTCAAATCGCTAGAGCCCGGTACACTTGGAATGCAAGAATCAATTTTGTGCCGCCAGTCCTTAGTCTCGAAAATAAACCTAGAAAAAGGTCGAGGGCAGAAATTTAGATAACAAACTTGACAAAAGAAGAAACCAGGATGATTCAACACCCTTATTGTGACACGATAGTCCTCAAAGCATAGATCGGCAACAATGACATTTTTTGAATAATGGTGGACGACAAAAGCAGTCAACCTCATCTACCTTGAAGCTTTCCATAAAATGGGATTTAGATAACAAGACCTAAGACCTACACCAACGCTGCTTTATGGATTCACCAGTAACCACATAATTTTGAGATCCTCGTCACCTTGTGTGAAGAACAGCTTACCGCACAACTAATGATAGACTTCTTAATAATCGATGGCCTATCAGCATACAACGTAATATTGGGAAGGCCACTCTTTAAGGAAATAAGGATCGTTACCTCAATTTATTGCCAAATATGAAATTCCCCACTATGACAGGAATCGGTATTGTTCAAAGTTCGTATGTCAACTTCATAGAATGTTATAAGAAGACCATTGCCATGACCCAAAAGGAAAAAATAATCATCGACATGGTAATTGCGAAGAACGAGCCACAACCGAGATTGCTCGAGGATACAATCAATCTCGCATCTATAGAGAAGACTAGCCAATAGGCCCCATGGAGGAATTACGCGAGAACCCCATCAGCAATCAGGATCTGACCCGATTTCTCAAGATTGGAAAGAACCGCAACAAAGAGCTATCGTAACGGTTGATCGATTTCTTGTTGGATAATTTAGATGTCTTTGCCTGGGTCCATGTTGACATGGTTGGCATCAACACTGAAGTTATGTACCACAAGCTAACGTTAACCCTGAGGCTTGACTCATTCCGCCAAAAGCAAAGGTTAGTGGACGACAGACTCTTCAGCAACGACTTCATCAGGGAGGTAAAATACCCCAACTGGCTCGCTAATTTGATCCTCGTCAAAAATCCAAACGACAAATGGCGAACTTGCATCGACTTCACCAACCTCAACAAGATATGCCCAAAAGATAGGTTCCCACTACCTCGGATAGGCCAATTGGTGGATGCAATGACCAGACATGCCTTACTTAGCTTCATGAATGCATACTTGTGATAAATCAAACCCGATATACGAACCTGATGAGGAAAACTCCTTCTTCATCACTGATCGAGGAATCTATTATAACAAAGTCATGTCGTTGGCTTGAAGAATGTAGGAGCAATCTACTAGCAATGCATTAATAAGATGTTTGCATAACTTATCGGAAAAATCATGGAAGTATATGTCAATGATATGTTGGTAAAGTCACAAGTCACAGAGTTCCACATGAAACACCTAGGAGAAATGTTTGACTTTTATCAAAAATACCGAATAAAGCTAAATCTCCTTAAGTGTGCATTTGGAGTGGGCTCAGGAAAATTCTTGGGATACTATGTAATAATTTCAGCAAAAACTTTAAAGAGAAGCTAATTCATTATGGCATATTTCCTATGATCATATCATAGTGAATCCTTTTGTGGCTAGGCTATATGTTCTAAAGTCATCACATCAACTATAATACAAAATGGAGATGCAACAACTGGTGAAATGTAGATTCCTTCCCATCAATTTGAACCTTCTCATTCCCATCCGGTTGTTGATGTAGTGTCTGATCCATCTAATCATGTGGTAGCTGGTGAAATGCAGATTCCTTCCGAATAATTTGAACCTTCCCAATCCCATCATGTTGATGATATAGCATTTGATTCATCTAATCATGCAACAGTTGTTGAAATGCAGATTCCTTCTCAATCCCATCTGGTTGATAATGTAGCATTTGATCCATCCAATCATGCAACAACTACTGAAATGCAGATTCCTTCCTAATAATTTTGAACACTCTCAATTCCATCCAGTTGATGATGTAGTGTTTGATCCATCTAATCATGTGGTAGGCTGAAGTGTGAATTCCTTCCTATCAATTTGAACCTTCTCAATCCCATCCGGTTGATGATACAGCATTTGATTCATCTAATCATGTAGAAGCTGTTAAAATGCAGATTCATTCTCAATCCCATCCTGTTGATAATGTAGCATCTCATCCATCTAATCATGCAGTAGTTGTTGAAATGCATATTCCTTCCCAACTGTTTGAACCTTCTCAATCCCATCTAGTTGATGATGTAACATCCGATCCATCTAATCATGTGGTAGCCACTAAAATGCTTATTCCTTCCCAACAATCTGAGCCTTCTCAATCCCATCTAGTTGATGATGTAGCATTTGATCCATCTAATCATACAAAGTTGCTAAAATGTAAATTCCTTCTCAATCCCATCCGATAGATAATGTAGCATCTGATCCATCTAATCATGCAACAACTACTGAAATACAGATTCCTTCCCAACAGTTTGAACCTTCTCAATCCCATCTGATTGATGATGTAGCGTTTAGTCTATCTAATCATGTGGTAGCTGTTGAAATGTAGATTCCTTGCCAACAATTTGAACCCTCTCAATTCTATCTAATTGATGATGTAGCATCTGATTCATCTAATCATGCAGCAGTTGCTGAAATGCAGATCCCTTCTCATTCCCTATCCGGTTGATAATGTAACATCTGATCCATCTAATCATGCAACAGCTATTGAAATATAGATTCCTTCCCAACAATTTGAACCTTCTTATTCCCATCCGGTTGTTGATACGTAGTGCCTGATCCATCTAATCATGTGGTAGCTGGTGAAATGCAGATTCCTTCCGACTAATTTGAACCTTCCCGATCCCATCATGTTGATGATGTAGCATTTGATTCATCTAATCATGCAGCATCTGTTGAATGCAGATTCCTTCTTAATGCCATCAGGTTGATAATGTAGCATTTAATCTATCTAATCATGCAACAGTTGTTGAAATGCAGATTCCTTCCCCATAGTTTGAACACTCTCAATTCCATTCGGCTGATGATGTAATGTTTGATCCATCTAATCATGTAGTAGCTACTGAAATGTCGATTCCTTCCTATCAATTTGAACCTTCTCAATCAAATCCGATTGATGATGTAGCATTTGATTCATCTAATCATACAGCAGCTGCTAAAATGTAGATTCCTTCTCAATCCATCCGGTTGATAATGTAGCATCTCACCCATCTAATCATGCAATAGTTGTTGAAATGCATATTCCTTCCCAACAGTTTGAACCTTCTTAATCCCATCCGGTTGATGATGTAGCATTTGATCTATCTAACCATGTGGTAGTTATTGAAATGTTTATTCCTTCCCAACAATCTAAACCTTCTCAATCCCATCCAATTGATGATATAGCATTTGATCCATCTAATCATGCAACAACTGCTAAAATTCAGATTCCTTCTCAATCCCATCTAATTGATGATGTAGCATCTGATCCATCTAATCATGCAAAAACTGCTGAAATGCAGATTCCTTCTCAATCCCATCCAATTGATAATGTAGCATATGATCCATCTAATCATGCAGTAGCTGCTGAAATGCAGATTCTTTCTCAATCCCAACTGGTTGATATTGTAGCATCTGATCCATCTAGTCATGCATTGTTGGAATGAGAATAAGAATGTCCTATTTTAACTATAAATTTGGGGGGTTGGTTTGGATTTTCCATATACCATTTATAAATAGGGGGGTTAGAACCAATTCAATGTAATGAGAGGGGGAAGTAAAGAAAGAGAGAATGTGAGGATACAAGGGGTTCTAATGTAAGGGTACCATAGGGTAGAGGACTCTATGTATCGGGTAAATACTAAGGGGTATTAAACACTACAGGAACAAGATGTTCGCCTGAAGAATTAGAGGATCAAACAATCGCTCAGAATGAAGGTTGGTGGTGTGATTAAACACTTGTATCGTATTCATATTATTATGTTGTGTTTTGTGATGTTTTTTATTTTATTTTTTTTTACTCCATTTTTTAGTGTTAGAATCGCCCAACCAAGCTGTAGGCTCGTCACGTACAAACGCAAAACCCTTGGGTCAATCATCAATTGAACCAAATACAGAGAATGCTCGACAATCTAAGAAATTACCAAGACGACCCTTTGTTAGGAAAAGTTGACTCTCCATTTCCCAAAGAAGTATGAAATGTTTTTTTGCCTTAAAGTTTCAAAGCACCAGATGCGAAGTTTGATGGCAAAGGCAACCCTCAAAACCATCTTAACGCTTTCAATGACCTAATAGAAAAACACAAGGTTTCAGTGCACATGAAATGTTGTTGCTTTGCAATCACCTTGGTCAGTGATGCGAAAAGATTGTACAAACGACTATAGGAAAACTCAACTGACTCATGGCGGCAATTTACAGCCTTCTACCTTTAGCAATTCTAAGCAAGGAGGTAGTTCTTCATCCTTTAAGCTACTTGAGCAACATTTGACAGGAGAAAGGTGAAACATTAACCTCGTTCTTTACTACATTCTCAAAGTAAGATAGTAGACCACCAGAAGAGTTAACCCGAACACTCCTGATCATTGGCATAAGGTCGCAACCTAATCTCTAGAGAGATCTACAAGCCGAGGACCACATAAGCTTGACCCAATTCTTCCAAATGGCCGCAAAATGCCAACGAGTAGAAAAATCAATAGTCTCTTTGAACTCTACAACATCGATTGACACCCCTACTCGACGAGAGAATGAGGAACTAAAAGACAGAAAAAAATTAGGCTAGGATCAAAGAAACGAGGACAAGTGCAGTTTTTTGAAAAACATCGCCTAGAACCTAGGAGGGAATGAGAAACACGCCCCGCTTTAGTGGAGACACCCCCTTGGTGGCCCTGCTTGTCGAAATGTTCGTGGTATCAAGTGAGGCAAGGCGCTTGCCTAGGCTTGAGAAGTTGAAAGGAGCTAGAGAACAAGAAGGAACACCCACAAATATTGTCGCTTCCACAAAGATGTTAGCCATGAAATAGATGAGTGCCGATCCTTAAAAGGAAGCTATTGAAAAACTTATCATACGAGGCCATCTTAAGGAATATGTCGATGAGAAGAAAAACGATAACAAAAACCGGTGCAAACCATCACAGTGATAAAAGCTTGAAAATATATTTTTTTAGTGATTCAATTGGATTATTTATGGAAAAATGTGTTTAATTTGTGAAATTTAACTTAATTATTTCATAAATGTCTTTTATGGGATCACGGGTATGTTTCGAGTGTTTTTAGGTTCTTAAAGATGATATTCAGATGAATGTTATATCGATGATGGAATGTGGGATGACAAGAATCAAATGGATTCGTGATTTGGAGCTCAAACGAAGAAGTTAGGGCTATTTGAAGTTAAAGTGAAAATCCTGGAAAACGCTCTAGTTTTGAACATACAATAATTTGACAATAACTTGAGCTGTAGATATTTGATTGAGATTGATTCTTAAACCGTTGGAAAGCTTATTCAAAGGGTTTACCACTTGGAAAGATTTGAACATTATCATACTCAAAAACCACCGTCTTGTCAAGGTTTCGAGTTCTAGGGCAGAATCAACTATGCCTAGGCACAGTGCCACGACACAATTGCGAATCTGGACTTTTTTAGATTAAATTTATGACGTGTATTTCCTGTTTTAAGAGTTATAAAGTGATTAGGATAATGGGAATCATAACCCTAAAACCCTAGGAGTATAAATAGATGTCTTTAGCTTATTTTTAAGAGGGAGGAGGGAGAGAAGTTTAGCTGCTTTTTGGAGATTGCAAATTCTTGTAATTTTAAGTCACCAATTAGAGAAGTTTTTCTACTCTTTCTTATACTCATGTTTATGAATACAATAGCTTTTATTATTGAAAGTATGAACTAATTTTATTTTCTAGGGCTAAGATGTAGCCCAATTTTATGAATATGCATTGAATTATTTGTTGTTAATTTTTATTAAGTTTTGTTTTAAGTTTTATTATTACGCTTAAAGCTTTCAATTCTTAAGGGCCCTAGAGTTGAATGATTTTATGGGTTAGGTTGAGATCTAGAGATGAAACCTAATTAGTCTAAGGTAATAAAACTATAGATTTAGCAAACGCTAGAGATAGGTTACCGCGATCTATGAGGCTCTGGTAAATTCTATAGAAATTAATGGTCTCCAATTATTTAAATCTAATTTAGAGATAATTCGGGTTAGTAATTAGGAGTTAATTTGTTAATTGTTCAAGAGAAAGCGAAATGTTAGGGAGTTTGGTGTTTAGAATAAGCTTAATTGGTTAACGATAATTGTCAATGCATAGGATTAAATTGGTGTGAAATTTATGCCCTAGGTTTAGTCAATATTGATTTCCTACTAAAGTGTTAATAAAAGTTTGTTTTTATTTTGTTTCTAAGTTGTTTTATTTTTCATTGAATCATTCTGAAAATCTAATTA
This sequence comes from Pistacia atlantica, assembly GCA_026229545.1. Taxonomy (NCBI): domain Eukaryota; kingdom Viridiplantae; phylum Streptophyta; class Magnoliopsida; order Sapindales; family Anacardiaceae; genus Pistacia; species Pistacia atlantica. The sequence continues at coordinate 16,916,856 of CM047910.1, forward strand.
ATCAAATAGCAATAAGATAGGTTAGTGTGGTACTTGGTATTAGTAATTCCCTTGGGTTCAACATCTGTATTCTTACACTTTATTACTTGCACGATTTCGTACACTTGCGAAAATCAACAAGAAGTTTTTGGTGTCGTTGCAAGGGAATTGCTTTTATATTATCAATATCAATACAAGCTATTTAGTTGCTAATTTGATTTGTAATTTATTTTTATTTTTTGTATTTAGTGCTTTAATTTTTATTTCTGTATTTTTAGTGTTGGACTGTATAGAGGAGTTAGTTTCAATGATAGATACAAGAGGAGAAGAAGTTCAAAAGACACTTAAGGATTACTCAGGACCTACAATTGAGGGAATGTGCTTCTAGTATTAGGAAACCACTGATTCAAGCAAATACCTTCGAGATAAAGCCAAACATTATTCACATGATATAACATTCAATTCAATTTGCAGGGTTGTCTAGCGATGATCCTAATTTGCATATCGCAAATTTTCTGAGCTATACGATACATTCCAAGATAATGGGGTATCTAATGATGCAATTAGGTTAAGGACTTTTCCCATTCTCTCTTTGAGATAAAGCTAAGGCTTGGTTAATTTATTTACCACCCGAAAGCATCACTACTTGGAATGAGTATGTTCAAGTGTTCCTTGCGAAGTATTTTTCGTCGATCAAGTCTGCCAAGATGAGGAGTGACATCACAAATTTTTTCCAGTAAGATATGGAGTCACTCTAAGAAGCTTGGGAGAGATATAAGGATCTCTTACGGAGGTGTCCTCACCATGGGTTACCAATATGGTCACAAGTACAAACATTTTACAATGGATTGAATGCCAAATATACAAGCCATGGTAGATGCTGCAAGTGGGGGAGCCTTGCATAACAAAACACCGGAGGAAGCCTATAATTTGATTGAAGTGATGGCAAGCAATAACTACATGAGGCCTTCAGAGAGAAATTCAATAAGGAAAGCCAATGGGAGTGCACGAAGTTGATGGCTACATCGCGTTGGCTGCTCAACTTTCAACCATCCAAAAGCAATTAGGAGTTGCCCTAAAGGTAAATGCTGTTGATACTCGTTCTCTAACTTGTGAATTTTGTGCAAGGAATCATTTGTCAAGAGATTGTCAAGTAGGGAATCCATTTTCTCCATCTCAACAAGCAAATTATGTCAATAATTTTCAAGAAGAGCAACGAAATCCATACTTTAATACATATATTCCAGCATGGCGAAACCATCCAAATTTTTCTTGGAGTAACAACAATTATCCTAAGCCACCTCCTAGTTGTAACGCCCCATTTGAGGTACGTAGCTAATGTTTCTTCTTTTGCTCTTAATTAAGTTGGTTTATTAGTAGTATTGTTTGGTTGACCTTTGATGGAGTGATATGTTGAATACTTGCCTTGAAATTGGTTGAAAATAGAAGAAGTTTAGTGTTTTAGGCTTCGCCGGGGCAAGAATAATCTTCGTCGCGGCGAAGAGGTGTTGAAACCACAGGGAAGCTGCTGGACAGTTTCGCGCGGCGACGGGCCGACCAAAATGTTTGTTAAGTTTTAGATATTTTCTTCCCTAAGGGCAATTTGACCATTCTACCCCTAATTAGTAGGAAAAGTGGGGAGTAAAATGTAAGGAATTTTCATGGAGAATATGTTGTTATGGGGGTGTATTTGTAATGAATCAAAAGATATAGATGGAATTCCTAAGGAAGAGTAAGGGCAAAATGGGAATGCTTGTGTATAAATTTCATTAAAAGGACTTAAGTCATTGCAAACCCTTTATTCCTCTTCTCCATCGCCACTCTCCTCTCTTACTTCCTCTCAATTTCTTCTTCTTTTGTTCAAGGACTTTTAAAGGGCTTTTGGAGTGTTTAAGGGTGGAAAATCAATCTAAGGCATCCTAAGGTAAGGATTCTTGCTTTGGTTGTGAAGCTTTGTGAGTATATTTGTTTATTAAGGGTTTTTGTTCATTTGTCTATGAGTAGAGAAAAAAGTCAAGCAAACCAAGAGAAAGGAAGAGCTAGTGAAATCTCTCCATAACAAAGTAAGTAAACCCCAACCCAAGTTGAGATTTGAGAATTTTCTTGATTAGGGTTTTCATAGCAATTATGTATGTATGTATGTTATATACATGTTATATGCTATGTTAATGAATTTTAATTGGAAATTAGTATTGCTTGGGTTTGTTCATGCACTTCAATTGTGAGAGGTGAGATATGGGTTGGAAATGTAGTTTGAGATGGGATTGAAGGATATTGAGAAATCCTTTTTGGAAGTGTCTTTCTTTGGTAGGAATTATGGCTATGTGAGGGAGTTTCTCCCCATTTTGGATGGTTAGAGAAAGATATAGAATTATTGTTATAGTAGAGTTTTATTATGCACTTGAGTTGTTTGATGAAATGCCTAATAGAGGTTTAAGTATGAGTAGTGAACCTTAATTATTGCAACATTGCATGTTGGCATTTCATAAGTGCATTAGTGGAGATGAACCATCCATAGGCATTAATTGTGCATTGAGAAATGACCTAAGAAAGAGTAGGAAACTTTGTGTATGCACTTGCTTTATGAGTAGAGAACTTTGTGGATGCAACTACTCTAAGGGTAGAGAGAATGAGAAGTGCTAGAGTAGAGAGAATGAGAAGAGTATTAGAAAGGGGTTGATGCTTTGTGATCATCACCCGACAGTTATGAGAATCGGGTTGATGCTTTGTGATCATCACCCGATAGTTATTTAGAAACGGGTGGATGCGTTGTGATCATCACCCGATTAGTTATTAGAAATGGGTTGATGCTTTGTGATCGTCACCCGAAAGTCACGAGGAACAGGTAGGTGCTTTGTGGTCTCCACCCGATAGTTACAAAAATCGGGTAGATGCTTCGTGATACCCACTCGGTAGTCACTAAGAGTAGGTTGGTGCTGTGTGAACTCCACCCGACAGTCATGAAGAGCGAGATGGTGCTGTGTGAGCGCCATCCGGCCGTACCTCCGGTAAGATGAGGCCATGACGTTTAATAGAAAGTGTGAGGAAAGAATTAAGAGAATTACATACGGGGATAGACAGATAGAGGGTTTACTTACTGAGCATTATTTTGTGCTCACCCCGTTATTTTCCTTTGTGGATGCAGGATCTAGGTGATGATGCAGTCGGAGGAGCGTTGGCAAGCGAGGAGCAATAGCTACACCGTTTCCCCTTTTTTGTCTTTTAAAATGACGTTTTTGTAAATGATGCTCTTTGTGTATAAAAAAAGAAAAAAACTTATTATTTATAATAATAAGAAAAGTTTTGGGCCCATTTTCTATTGTTATTATGCATGCATTGTAGTCGTTGTTACATTTTTTGGTATCAGAGCAAAGATTTTGGGATTGAGCAGTGTATTATTCTCATCGCCATGACGTCCTATAACTGCCTGTGTGAGTTAATTATTTCCTTACAGTAATTGTTTCTCGAGTTCATTAGTGTGATTATTTTGTAGATGAGGCGTAGTTATCGGAATCGTGGCAAGGGTGTGGTGAATGAAGGAGAACCTTCTAACCCACCAGAGTCTACGCCCCCTCCCTTGGATGAAGCTAGAATTCGGGGAATTATATAGCAAGTCATGGCAGAAACCCAAGGGAGAGTTGAAACCCCGGTACAGGTACCACCAGTTACGAATATCGAAAGAGGACAACCGGTACCTCCCCCAGTACAGCACAGAACAGAGTTGAACCGATTTATGGTTTTTCTAGTCAACATCAACCCTCAGAGTTTAAGGGTACTACGGATCCCGTAATAGCAGAAGAGTGGTTTGGCGTAGAACGAGCCACAGGTTTATTTCCCATGTCAGACCGGGAGAAGATCCGGTATGCGAGTTTCTTATTTTGGGGTGATGCCCGAATTTGGTGGGAATTAATGGAAGAAACTCATGATGTGACAGCAATGACTTGGGAAGAGTTCAGGCAAGAGTTTGAGGCTGAGTATAGAGCGAGGACCAAGTTCATGAGATATGAGCGCAGGACCAAGGTTCATGAGTAAGGTCCAGAATTTATCGCCTGTAGCTGAAGGGACTAGTGCCGTGAAGGAGTACTCGGTGAAATTCAATTCTCTTGCAAGGTTTGCAACCGGAATAGTTAGTACTCCGGCATTGAGAAGGGATAAGTTTGTGCATGGGTTGAAGCCGGAGATAGCCTAGGATATAATGACAAGTTCCAACCCTCCTCGAAATTATAGTGAGGCTTTGAGGCGGGCGATGAAGGTGGAGATTTTTGAGAATAAGATTTTCCCAGTGGGTTCCTCGATAGGAGGACCAAGTGAGCCACCCTCCGCCCCACAGAGAGAGAAACAAGAAAGTGGAAGAGGTAAGGAAATGAAGAATCAAAAGAAGAAGTTTCAGTATAGGCAGAATAGAAGAGAGTGGAAGAATAAGTGGCCTAGGACGAAAGGGTTTCCTCTTTGCCCCAAATGCGGGAAGAATCACCCAGGAGAATGTCTGAGGGACCAGAGAGTGTGTTATAGGTGCCGACAGCCAGGGCACATGATGAGAGATTGTAAAGCTTCTCTTCCACCACTCGCCCAGAGTTCAGGAGGTACTACCAATGCCAAAGTGTTTACTGTGGCACAGGGTGAAGCAGAGATCCATCACCATTCGGTCGGATTATTATTTCATTCAGTTCCTTTATACGCTTTAATTGATTCAGGAGCCACTCATTCGTTTATATCATTTGGGATGATTGAGAGATTAGGTTTGAAACCTATTAGAGTGACTCAACCCATTAAGATAGAGTTACCCGATGGGGTTAGTGTTTTGACACAAGAGATCTTGTTAAGAGAGTCCATGGTGATCCAGGGTAGAGAGTTAACAGTTGACTTAATAGTTTTTGGTATGCCCGACTTTGATGTGATATTGGGCATGGATTTCCTATGGAGATATGGAGTAGAGATTGACTGTCGGAAAAAGAAGGCGAGATTTAATCTCGATAGTGGAGATAAGTTTAGTTTTGGAGAGGGCCATCAATTGAGCATGCTGATTAGTAGTATGAAAGCTAGGAAGATGTTGAGAAAGGGGTGTTCGGGATATATTGCCCATGTAGTGCAGAGTGGTGATGTTCCACATCCAAAGTTTCAGAGGGTGCCAGTAGTTCGAGACTTTCTAGATGTTTCTAGAAGAGTTACCGGGTTTGCCTCTAGAAAGGGAGGTAGAATTTAGTATCGAACTAGCACCGGGGACAGCACCAATAATCTAAAGCCCCTTATCGAATGGCCCCTAACTGAGCTTCAAGAACTAAAGAAGCAACTTCAAGAGCTTTTAGATAAAGGCTTTATCCGACCGAGTCATTCTCCCTGGGGAGCTCCCATCCTGTTTGTGAAAAAGAAAGATGGATCACTAAGGATGTGCATTGATTATAGGGAGCTGAATAAAGTTACAATGAAGAATAAGTACCCATTACCTTGGATAGATGACCTTTTCGATTAGTTGAAAGGAGCGACAATGTTCTCCAAAATTGATTTGAGGTCCGGGTATCATCAGGTAAGAGTGGTTGAGCAAGATGTGGCTAAAACTGCCTTTTGTACAAGATATAGGCATTATGAATTTGTAGTGATGCCTTTTGGCTTGACTAATGCCCCAACAGTTTTTATGGACTTGATGAACAGGGTGTTCCATGAGTATTTGGATCAGTTTATTGTCGTTTTCATTGATGACATCCTGATTTATTCTAAGTCGAGGGAAGAACATGAGAAACACTTGAGTTTAGTATTGCAGCGACTGAGAGAAAAGAAGTTGTGTGCTAAATTTTCTAAGTGTGAGTTTTGGCTTAATCAAGTGATATTCCTAGGTCATACCGTGTTGAAGGAAGGGATTTCGGTAGATCTGAGTAAAGTACAGGCAATCCTTGAATGGCAGAAGCCAAGAACAGTGAAAGAAATCAGGAGTTTCTTAGGTTTAGCAGGTTACTACCGGCGATTTGTAGCGGGATTCGCCCAATTGGCTAAACCGTTGACAGCTCTTACCAAGCAGAAAACTCCTTTTGTCTGGTCAACAGCATGTGATAAAAGCTTCCAAGAGTTGAAGAAGAGGTTAACAACAACTCTTGTATTAGTGTTACCACAGGAGGGTGTAGATTATGACATTTTTACAGATGCCTCTCTGCAGGGACTTGGTGCTGTGCTGATGCAGTTAGGTAGGGTCATAGCTTATGCTTCTCGTCAATTGAAAGAGTACGAGACCAGATACCCTACGCATGACCTAGAGTTGGCAGACGTGATCTTTGCCTTAAAGATTTGGAGGCATTACCTTTATGGTGTAAAAAGTAATATCTACACCGATCATAAGAGTTTAAAGTACTTCTTCACTCAAAAAGAGTTGAATATGAGACAAAGGGGGTGGTTAGAGCTGGTTAAGGATTATGAATGTGAGATCAAGTATCAACCGGGAAAAGCCAATGTAGTAGCCGATGCCTTGAGTAGAAAAGCATATTTATTCCAGCTTACCAAGCAGAAAGAGTTAATAGAAGAATTGTCTAAGGAACAGATTGAAGTGGTTCCGGGAAAAGTGGCAGTCTCGAGGTACAATTTTCTTTACTGAAGGAAATCAGAGAAAAGCAAGTGGTTGATGAGTGGTGTCAGAAAACAGTTCAGCAAGTGCTTGAGGGCAAGACATCCGAGTTCTTTGTGAGAGATGGCGTCCTCTATTTCAGGAATTGGTTGTGCATTCCTTCGAATGAGGAGTTGAAACAGAAAATTCTTGTGGAGGCTCATGACACAACGTACACCGCTCATCCAGGGAGCAACCAAGATGTAAAGAAAGGCTATTGGTGGTCAGGTATGAAGAAAGACATTGTAGAGTTTGTAGCTAAATGTGTAACTTGTCAGCAAGTGAAAGCGACGAACACCAACAGTGCCGTCGGGGTTGCTTCAACCTCTGAGTATTCCAGAGTGGAAATGGGAGAGTATTAGGATGGATTTTATCATGGGTCTCCCCAGAGTACAGAAAGGGTGTAATGCTATATGGGTGATTGTGGATAGATTAACCAAATCAGCCCATTTCCTTCTAGTAAAGGAGAGCACCACTACAGATCAGTTGGCTCAGATTTACCTCAAGGAGATAGTTAGATTGCATGGTGTGCCCAAGACTCTAGTATCAGATAGAGATTTCAGATTTGTTTCAGCCTTCTGGACAAGTTTAGTGCAGGAGTTTCTGCACCCTGCTTTAGCTTTCAACGCCTATCATCCTCAGACGGATGGCCAAACCGAGAGAACGAATCAAGTACTCGAAGATATGTTGAGAGCCTGTTGCATGGATTATAGAGTATCCTGGCATGAGATGTTACCCTTAGTGGAATTTGCCTACAACAACAGTTATCAGTCTACAATTAGAATGGCGCCTTACGAGGCTTTATATGGTAGACGATGTAGGTCTCCGCTTCATTGGGATGAAGTAGGCAAAAAAGATGAGTTGAGTACCGCTCTTGGGCCAGAGATGACTCAGAAACTGGTAGAAGTTGTGAGGTTAATAAAAAATAGAATGAAGCAAGCCCAGGATCAACAGAAGAGTTATGCCGACTTGAAGAGGAAAGAGGTGGAATTCCAAGTGGGCGACAAAGTATTTTTGAAAGTTTCCCCTTACAAACGTGTATGCGCTTCGGAAGCAAGGGGAAGTTAGCATCGAGATATGTAGGCCCATTTGAGGTCTTGCAACGAGTGGGAAAGGTGGCCTACAGATTGACACTACCACCTAGCATGGACAGGGTGCACAATGTCTTCTATGTCTCGATGTTACGGAAATATGTAAGTGATCCCCTCCACATCCTGAGTGTAGAGGACGTTGAAGTAACAGAGAATCTAGTATATGAAGAACGTCCGGTCTAGATTTTAGATCGAAGGGTTAAAGAGCTTCGGAACAAGAGTGTTCCGTTAGTAAAGATCCTTTGGAGGAATCACAAAGTGGAAGAGGCCACTTGGGAAGTAGAACGGGACATGCATAATCGCTTTCCAGAGTTATTTGTATGAATTTCAGGGACGAAATTCTTTTAAGGGGGGAGAATTGTAACGCCCCACTTGAGGTACGTAGCTAATGTTTCTTCTTTTGCTCTTAATTGAGTTGGTTTATTAGTAGTGTTGTTTGGTTGACCTTTGATGGAGTGATATGTTGAATACTTGCCTTGAAATTGGTTGAAAATAGAAGAAGTTTAGTGTTTCAGGCTTCGCCGGGGCGAAGAATAATCTTCGCCGCGGCGAAGAGGTATTGAAACCACGGGGAAGCTGATGGACAGCTTCGCCGCGGCGATCGGCCGACCAAAATGTTTGTTAAGTTTTAGATATTTTCTTCCCTAAGGGCAATTTGACCATTCTACCCCTAATTAGTAGGAAAAGTGGAGAGTAAAATGTAAGGAATTTTCATGGAGAATATGTTGTTATGGGGTGTGTTTGTAATGAATCAAAGGATATAGATGGAATTCCTAAGGAAGAGTAAGGGAAAAATGGGAATGCTTGTGTATAAATTTCATTAAAAGGACTTAAGTCATTGCAAACCTTTTATTCCTCTTCTCCATTGCCACTCTCATCTGTTACTTCCTCTCAATTTCTTCTTCTTTTGTTCAAGGACTTTTAAAGGGCTTTTGGAGTGTTTAAGGGTAGAAAATCAATCTAAGGCATCCTAAGGTAAGGATTCTTGCTTTGGTTGTGAAGCTTTGTGAGTATATTTGTTTATTGAGGGTTTTTGTTCATTTGTCAAGTCAAGCAAACCAAGAGAAAGGAAGAGCTAGTGAAATCTCTCCATAACAAAGTAAGTAAACCCCAACCCAAGTTGAGATTTGAGAATTTTCTTGATTAGGGTTTTCATAGCAATTATGTATGTATGTATGTTATATACATGTTATATGCTATGTTAATGAATTTTAATTGGAAATTAGTATTGCTTGGGTTTGTTCATGCACTTCAATTGTGAGAGGTGAGATATGGGTTGGAAATGTAGTTTGAGATGTGATTGAAGGATATTGAGAAATCCTTTTTGGAAGTGTCTTTCTTTGGCAGGAATTATGGCTATGTGAGGGAGTTTCTCCCCATTTTGGATGGTTAGAGAAAGATATAGAATTATTGTTATAGTAGAGTTTTATTATGCACTTGAGTTGTTTGATGAAATGCCTAATAGAGGTTTAAGTATGAGTAGTGAACCTTAATTCTTGCAACATTGCATGTTGGCATTTCATAAGTGCATTAGTGGAGATGAACCATCCATAGGCATTAATTGTGCATTGAGAAATGACGTAAGAAAGAGTAGGAAACTTTGTGTATGCACTTGCTCTATGAGTAGAGAACTTTGTGGATGCAACTACTCTAAGGGTAGAGAGAATGAGAAGTGCTAGAGTAGAGAGAATGAGAAGAGTATTAGAAAGGGGTTGATGCTTTGTGATCATCACCCGACAGTTATGAGAATCGGGTTGATGCTTTGTGATCATCACCCGATAGGTATTAGAAACAGGTGGATGCTTTGTGATCGTCACCCGATTAGTTATTAGAAATGGGTTGATGCTTTGTGATCATCACCTGACAGTTTTTAGGAACGGGTTGATGCTTTGTAATCGTCACTCGAAAGTCACGAGGAACGGGTAGGTGCTTTGTGTTCTCCACCCGATAGTTACAAAAATCGGGTAGATGCTTCGTGATACTCACTCGGTAGTCACTAAGAGCGGGTTGGTGCTGTATGAACTCCACCCGACAGTCATGAAGAGCGAGATGGTGCTGTTTGAACGCCATCCGGCCGTACCTCCGGTAAGATGAGGCCATGACATTTAATAGAAAGTGTGAGGAAAGAATTAAGAGAATTACATACGGGGATAGACAGATAGAGTGTTTACTTACTGAGCATTATTTTGTGCTCACCCCGTTATTTTCCTTTGTGGATGCAGGATCTAGGTGATGATGCAACGAGGGAGGGCGTCGGCAAGGAGCAATAACTACACTGTTTCCCCTGTTTTTGTCTTTTAAAATGGCCTTTTTGTAAATGATGCTCTTTGTGTATAAAAAAAAAAAAAACTTATTATTTATAATAACAAGAAAAGTTTTGGGCCCATTTTCTATTGTTATTATGCATGCATTGTAGCAGTTGTTACACTAGTGCTCAAGTTCAAGAGGCGAAATCAAATTTGGAGGATGTGGTTACAAAGTTTATGGAGGAGTCGGGGAAAAGATTTGACAAGAATGAAGCTCAATTTCAGAAATACGAAGTCTTGTTGCAAAATCAATTTGCTTCCATAAGAAACCCTGAAACTCAAATGGGAAAAATTCATAGTATCTTAGCGAGAAGAGTTCAAGGAATGTTTTCGAGTGATATCGAGAAGAAACCAAATGAGCAACTCAATGCCATCATGTTGAGAAGTGGTAAGGAGCTGAAAGAATAAAGAAAAGCTGAAGAAACTGAGGAAAAATCCGAAGACACGAAATTGGACAAAACCAACAATGCCTCAACACAATGCCTAGGCACAAAATCCAGAATGAAGAATGCCTCAACACAATGGCTAGGCACAAAACCAGAACTTGAGAACAAAGCCCAAGATGTGAAGAAAGATGAAGCCTCTCTTCCGTATCCTCATAGACTACAGAAACAAAGATTAGACAAGCAATTTGGTAAGTTCATGGATATGTTTAGAAGCTTACACATAAATATTCCTTTTGTAGATATGTTGGAGCAAATGTCGAAGTATGCCAAGTTCTTAAAGGAGATCCTTACACACAAAAGGAGGTTTGAAGAACATGAGATGGGCATGCTCACCGAGGAATGTAGCCTGCTACTTACAAAGAAACTACCACTGAAATTAAGAGATCTGGAGAGTTTTAATATTCCTTGCACAATTGGTAGTTTTTATTTTGATAAAGCTTTATGTGATTTAGGAGCCAACATTAACTTGATGCCATTTTCTATTTTTAGGAAACTTGGTTTAGGAGAGGTGAAGCCAACCACAATTCATCTTCAATTGGCGGATAGATCCATAACATATCCTAGGGAAATGGTGGAGGATGTCCTAATAAAGGTAGACAAATTTATCTTTCCAGTAGATTTTGTAATTCTTGATATGGAAGAAAACTGGAACATACCTTTAATATTAGGAAGGCCTTTTCTAACTACAAGTAGGACTTTAATAGATGTACACCAAGGTAAACTAATCTTAAGGGTGGAAGACGAACAAGTGGAGTTCAATGTTTTTAACACGATGAAATGTCCACCCAAGTTAGACAATTGCTTTAAGATTAGCATCCTTGATGACAAAGTAGCGGAAACCTTAGAAGAAAACTACCTTAGCTCACCCCTAGAAAATTGTTTAGTCAACTCTAAGATTATGGAGGCTAAATTTGAGAGAGTAGATGAACAACAATTGAAGCCTTATGTGTATGATGGATTGAAGGATAGAAGGGTTTGGATTTTCCTAGATGATCCAGATTGAAGGAGTAAAAAAGTTGAGCTTACGACTCTAATAAAGTGCTTCTTGGGAGGCAACCCAAGCTCTTTACTTTAATTTTGGTTTTTCTTTTGAATTTATTTTAGATTTTTGTTTAATGTGTTAAGTTGTGATAACTTTGGTTTGGCTTGATATGTTAGTTGTTTTTGTTTCACCCATAATTTCTTTTATGCACACTAAATTGGCCAAGAAAGGCGGATAGTTTGTTTTCTTTTGACTAGATTCCCGAGGACTATTGGATACAACAAACAATATGCATGGCTTCACAAGACTACCTCCACATAAATGTTATGCATGAAGAGTATTGTAGTTGTTCTTTTTGCAGATTGAGGACAATGTTAATCTCTAACGTTGGGGGTAAGGAATATTTTTTTTTTATGGCCAAATTTAGTTTCATTCGATGGACATCTTTGAATATCTTTTGCTTTGAATTATCTCTTTAAAAGCTTTTGGGTGGAATTGTTTTAGGTGTGTTGCAAGGTCAAAGGGTTAATGTATTTTGTTTTGTTTTGGAACTCATACATAAGTCAATGATAAGACCATGATTGTGAATTTGTGACATTGAGATTTTATTAACTTTTGCGTAGTGTAAAGATGATAGTAGATGACAATTGCATTTAGTTATGACTCTCTTGGGAATGGATTTGATTGGTTGAGTAATTCGGAAACTTAGAGACGTTTTTTGTGTGTTTTTATGGGCAATAATTTTTTGTTTTTTTGTTTTCGTGAAAATTGTGCATAAACTCTAGAACTCATTTGATAACCACTTAAGGCAAAATTCTAGAATCTGCATTGCTTAGGATATGATTTAGCCAATTTTCTTTAGAACGATTGAGCCTTTTAAGCCAACCAATATTATTTTATCTCTAGTTAACCCTTTTGAGCCTATATATACACTTGGTAAGCCTTTTTTTTTTTTTTTTAAACCCACTATATCTCACCTTGATGATGAAGCCTAAAACACTTTCTGATCCATCTTATTGTAAGAGACTTAATTTGAGATGACCTTAGAAGAAAAACTCATGAAAAGAAGTGTGGTAGAAGAAAATAAATATATCTTTTAGATCACAACCTGAGTATGTGCAATGAGATAGGTTGGGCGTTGTGAAAAGAAAAAAAAATTGATAGTGGAAGCAAGGTGGGGTAGACAATTTTTTTTATGAGTTACTGTCTTCCTAAAAAAAAAAAATGAATGAAAAAAAAAAATTTGCAGAAAAATAGGAAGAAGTAGTGAGTGAGAAGTACTTGAAATGAGGTACATTACATAAGGGTTTGTGCTAATGTTGGAAGGAAGAGTTCAATCAATGTGAAAGGATAGAGGGTGAATGAGAAGGGAAGCAAGAAGGCGATTGTTCATGGTCATTTACTGTAAAATATTAAGTCTCTTAAATTTTGTTAAAATTCCATTCTGTTCTTTCATAAACCATTACCCTAGCCTAACGTTACAACCATGATAAAGACCTAATGATCTAAGGTAGTGATAGGATTCTACATTAGTGGAGAGTGGTTTGAAAAGTGAGCCTATGGAGATTGATTGTACATTTGTTTTATTTTCTTACTTTGCCTATGAAAGCTATGCATAAAATCATCTAGGTTTTTGGATGAATGGTTTGTGAATGATTATGAGAGGGTCAATAACAAAAGTGTAGTTGAAATTCACTATTCTTTGCATTTGCGTGTTTAATTATTCGATTTGTTCACATTGACACTATTTTTGAGATGATTATATGTATGGATCCTAAAATGTTTGTTTGAGTCTTTAGTTTTGAGTCTAGGTGAGGTTAGGTTTGGATGTTTGTGGGTATCATTGCTAGAAACCCTCACGAGACTACAACTCGTCCAATTAGGGCCACTTAGGGGTTTAAAGGCTTGTTGCATATGCTAAATGCAACCGTGACAATCTACGAAAGTGACTTAGGATAGTTTAGATATAGGTTTTCATTGTTTGTTTTATTTTCAAGCTTAAAGACATGTTTTATCTCTTAATTTGCTAGGGACTAGCAAGAAGCTAGTTGGGGGTTGTGATAAAAGCTTGAAAATACATATTTTGTTAGTGATTCAATTGGATTATTTGTGGAAAAATGTGTTTAATTTGTGAAATTTAACTTAATTATTTCATAAATGTCTTTTATGGGATCACGGGTATATTTCAAGTGTTTTAGGTTCTTAAAGATGATATTCAAATGCATGTTATATTGACGTTGGAATGTTGGATGACAAGAATCAAATGGTTCGTGATTTGAAGCTCCAACGAAGAAGTTAGGGCGATTTGAAGTTAAAGTGAAAATCCTGGAAAACGCTCCAGTTTTGAACATGCGACAGTAATTCGACAAGAACTTGAGCTGTAGATTTTTGATTGAGATGATTCTTAAACTGTTGGAAACCGGATTCAAAGGGCTACAATTCATATGTTTACCACTTGGCAAGATTCAAACGTTATCATACTCAAAAACCACCGTCTTGTCAAGATTTCGGGGTCTGGGGCAGAATCAACTATGCCTAGGCACAGTGCCTCGGCACAACTACGAATCTAGACTTTTTTAGATTAAATTATGACGTGTATTTCCTGTTTTAAGAGTTATAAAGTGATTAGGATAGTGGGAATCATAACCCTAAAACCCTAAGAGTATAAATAGATGTCTTTAGCTGATTTTTAAGAGGGAGAAGGGAGAGAAGTTCAGATGCTCTTTGGAGATTGCAAATTCCTGCAATTTTGAGTCACCAATTAGAGAAGTTTTTCTACTCTTTCTTATACTCGTGTTTATGAATACAATAGCTTTTATTATTGAAAGTATGAACTAATTTTATTTTTTGGGGCTAAGATGTAGCCCAATTTTATGAATATGCATTGAATTATTTGTTGCTAATTTTTATTAAGTTTTGTTTTAAGTTTTATTATTGCGCTTAAAGCTTTCAATTCTTAAAGACCCTAGAGTTGAATGATTTTATGGGTTAAGCTGAGATCGAGAGATGAAACCTAATTAGTCTAAGGTAATAAAACCATAGATTGAACGAACGCTAGTGATAGGTTACCGCGATCTATGAGGCTCTGGTAAATTCTATAGAACTTAATGATCTCCAATTGTTTAAATCTGATTAGAGATAATTCAGGTTAGTAATTATGAGTTAACTTGTTAATCGTTCGAGAGAAAGTTAGCAAAATGTTAGGGAGTTTGGTCTTTAGAATAAGCTTAATTGGGTTAACGATAATTGTCAATGTATAGGATTAAATTGGTGTGAAATCTATGCCCTAGGTTTAGTCATATTGATTTCCTACTAAAGTGTTAATAAAAGTCTGTTTTTATTTTGTCTCTAAGTTGTTTTAATTTTTCATTGAATGATTCTGAAAATCTAAGTAATCAAATAGCAATAAGATAAGTTAGTGTGGTACTTGGTAATAGTAATTCCCTTGGGTTCGACATCCGTATTCTTACACTTTATTACTTGCATGATTTCATACACTTGCGAAAATCAACAAACACAGCCACCTTTCACACTCAAGTGAATAAAGTTCAAAGTATTCATGGAGGACCAAATGTGATCAGAGATTCAAATCACACTGGAGCCCAATACGCTTGGGACGCAAGAACCGATTCCGTGCCGTAGGTCCTCAGTCTGGAAAATAAACCTATAAAAAGGTCAAGTGCTGAAATTCAGATAATAGGCTTCATAGAAGAAGAAGCTGGGATGATTCAACACCCTCATTGCGACACGATAATCCTTAAAGCATAGATCAATAACAATGACATTTTCTGAACAACGGTGGACGACGGAAGTGTGGTCAACCTCATCTGCTTTAAAGCTTTCCATAAAATGGGATTTAGAGAGCAAGACCTAAGACCTTTGTCAACACCACTTTATGGGTTCATTGGCGTCCACATAATCCCAAGATGCCCATCACCATGGGCGAAGAATAACATATAGCCAACTGATGGCAGACTTCTTAATAATCGATGGCCAGTCAACATACAACGCAATGTTAGGAAGGTCACTCTTTAAGGAACTAAGGATCGTCACATAAATTTATTGCCAAGCATGAAGTTCCCCACCACGATAGGAATCGGCATTTTTTGAGGTTCGCAGGCTGACTTCAGAGAATGTTATAATAAGACCATTGTCAAGACCCAAAAGGAAAAAACAATCATCGACCATGGCAATTGTGAAGAACAAGCCACAACCAAGATCGCCCGAGGATGCAATCAATCTCTGCGTCCATAGAGAATACTAGCCAATGGGTCCCATGGAGGAATTGTGCAAGATCCCCATCAGCAAGCAGGATCCGACTCGATTTCTCAAGATTGGAAAGAACCTCAACAAAGAGTTGTTGCAGCAATTGATCAATTTCTTGATGGAGAATTTAGATGTCTTCACCTGGGTCCATGCTGACATGGTTGACATAAGCACCAAAGTTATGTGCCAAAAGCTAAACATCAACCTTGAGGCTCGACCCATCCGCCAAAAGCGGAGCTCGATGGACAACAAACTCCTTAGCAACGACTTCATCAGGAAGGTAAAATACCCTAGTTGGCTCGTCAATCCGATCCTCGTCAAATAGCCAAACGACAAATTGCGAACTTGTTTTAACTTCACCAACCTCAACAAGGTATGCCCAAAAGATAGCTTCCCACTGCTGCGGATAGACCAATTGGTGGACACAATGGCCGGACACACCTTGCTCAACTTCATGGATGCATACTCAGGATACAATCAAATCCCAATGCACAAACCTAATAAGGAAAACACATCCTTTATCATTAACTAAGGAATCTATTGTTACAAAGTCGTGTCGTTTGGCCTGAAGAATGCAGGAGCAACCTACCAGCAACGCGTTAACAAGATGTTCGCAGAGCTTATTGGAAAAGTCATGAAAGTATACATCAATGATATGTTGGTAAAGTCAAAGGTCATCAAGTCCCACATAGAACACCTCGAAGAAATGTTCGGCGTTCTCCAAAAATACCCAAAGTTTCCAAGCCATTTTAATCGCGGGCGACGGATAATGTGTTTTTCCGGCTGTCCTTTGCCATATTCCAGCCGTTCTTGAAATCTTCTCGATCTTTGAATGCTTATGGAAGCAAGTGTTTGTGTCAAGTTTCAGTCACTTTCTATTTTATAATAACTATGACTCGTGAAATGGTCAATAGAAAAAATTTCAAACCAGGTGAAACTGAACATGAGAGCTGAACCCCTGAATTTGTAAAGTAGGTGGCTGACTTCTAAAATTATGTTTTATTTACCTTATTTACTTCTACAATTCTATTTTATATTCTTTGTGTACCCTTCAATTTTATAAGTCAAGATTTGCATTAGGTGCACAATGTGAAGTATTTTTTAACTTGATTTATGGCATTCTTTTGATTTTCGCAAACATTTTCAAGGCCTTTAAGGTTGGGTAACTTACAGTCAAAAATCGTTAGGGAGAAGATGTGAACCATAACTTGGTAACACGATAATATACTTGCCCTCCCTTACAACTTCTAATTTGTTAATTTTCAAGTTCATTTATAAAAAAACAAAGTGGCTGTGCATCATGTGCCTTAAAAATATATACTTCATCTGATCTGGATCTTTTGTTAATATGATGGTAGCAAGGTAATGGTAAGCTCATATAGATAATGTAATGGGGGATTTGCAAATGTGCCTACTGCGCTTTTTTTTATCCCCATCTCTGTAGAAATGGTGCGTAAAAGATACTCACCTGTTTCCCACTTTCATTGGAGCTTTTATGCACTGAGCACAATGCCATTTTTAATATTTTTGATGTGATGATCTTCTAGTGTAATTTGTCTTTTTGATGGAAGATGTTTGTCAAATTGAAAGTCAATAGTGTTTATTGCTTTGCTTTACTGGTAATAATGAAAAATAAAATAAATCTTTTGTGCTATTGAATCGTACAGTCTCTATCAAAATAGTTCATGATTAAATTATGCAGTCTCTGTAAAAAAATTCATGATTTCAATTAAGTAGTCTATATCAAAATATTTTTGATTTAAATTATGTGGTCTGGATAGTAAATATTTGGGATCCTGCTGTTTAGTGATGTTAGCATTGTCCTATTGTATCTTGTGAAACATGTTAAATTTTGCTATCTCTTGTACTGAGAATGGCAACTGCTGTACCTTTAAGTTTTACTAGCTCATTGCAAAAGTTCAAGGAAATTTGTGCTATTCGTTCTTTTCAGAGATCTGACAGGCAATAGAGGATAATGGAAGGTCTGAACATCACTGATGAAATGTTGAATGTTGACTCAGTTACCAGGCAAACTTACTGACCAGATTTCTCTTGCCAAAGCATTTGTCGTGATTGCCAAAGAAAGCAAATATCTTCAATTTGCTTGGGAATTAAGTGCCCAGATCCGCAATTCACAATCCCTTCTTTCTAACGCTGCGACAAGACGAACTCCTTTGACAACCAGAGAATCAGAAACTGCTGTCCGTGAAATGGCACTTCTACTCTACCAAGCTCAGCAACTTCATTATGACAGTGCAACTATGATCATGAGATTGAAAGCCAAAATTCAAGCTCTCGAAGAACAGATGAGTGCTGTGAATGAGAAGAGTTCAAAATATGGACAAATTGCCGCTGAAGAAGTCCCAAGAAGTCTTTACTGTCTTGGTGTTAGGTTAACAACTGAATGGTTTGGAAATATAAATTTGCAGAGGAATTATGAGAGAAAGCAAACGGAAGTGAAACTTATAGATAACAGTCTGTATCATTTCTGTGTTTTTTCCGACAACATTTTGGCAACTTCAGTTGTGGTCAATTCAACTGCTTTAAACTCAAAGAATCCAGATATGTAGTCTTTCATCTTGTAACTGATGAAATAAATTATGCTGCAATGAAGGCCTGGTTTGCTCTTAACAGTTTTAGAGGAGTAACTGTTGAGGTTCAGAAGTTTGAGGACTTCACATGGTTGAATGCTTCTTATGTTCCAGTACTTAAGCAGCTTCAAGATGCTGAAACACAGAGCTATTATATATTTTTCTGGCAGTAGGGGTGACGGGAGGACTCCAATCAAGTTTCGGAACCCTAAATATCTTTCTATGCTTAATCATCTGAGGTTTTATATTCCAGAAGTTTTCCCTGCACTGAAGAAGGTGGTTTTTCTTGATGATGATGTCGTTGTTCAGAAAGACCTGTCGGGTTTGTTTTCCATTGATTTGAATGGTAACGTCAATGGAGCTGTCGAGACATGCATGGAGACATTTCATAGATACCATAAATACTTGAATTACTCTCACCCTCTTATACGTGAAAATTTTGATCCTGATGCCTGCGGATGGGCATTTGGGATGAACGTGTTTGATCTGGTTGAATGGAGGAAAAGGAATGTAACTGGTATCTACCATTACTGGCAAGAAATGAAAATAGACCGGACATTGTGGAAACTCGGTACTCTGCCACCTGGACTTTTGACATTCTATGGCTTGAGAGAACCATTGAGTCCTGCTTGGCATGTACTAGGGTTGGGTTATACAAATGTTGATCCTCAGTTGATTGAGAAGGGAGCTGTGCTGCACTTTAATGGAAACTCAAAGCCGTGGTTGAAGATTGGAATGGAGATGTACAAGCCCTTGTGGGAAAAGTATGTTGATTATAACCATCCTCTATTACAACAATGCAACTTTCACTAATTTTGGAAAAGTTCCATCTTTTCCACAACGAACTTGGTGAATCAGAAGAACTAGATTTTGTGATGAAGAATGGTTGTACGATTTTTACGAAGATCAAGCATGGCTATTAGCTGTAACATGGGGTACTTCATGAATGTTCTTCTTGTCTGTTGTAGTATAGATTGTTATATCAGTCCATTAACTAAAATTTTTTAGTCAAGTGTTTTAGATTGAGTTGTAAACATTTTGTTATAAGCTTCAATTCGCATTTTTTAAGTCATTCAGTCGAGTTCATTTCACAATACTAAAAGGTGGTCCTGTGAATTTAACGTTGATACCTAGCAGCAATGCATTTTTAAGAACAAACGTACCAAGATCAGTATGAATCAACTTGCCGTTGTAGTATGGTGGTAAGTATTCTCATCTGTCATGCCGGGTTCGATCCGTGGCATCGGTGTACTTTTTCAAATTATTTTATGGGCTGGACTTCTATTTTTTCAAATTGTTCATAGTGTGTTTTCTGTGCTAGACTTCTATTTAAATTTTTCATAGTGTGTGGTGGACTTCTGATTTTTTTCCAATTTCTCGTAGAAAGTGATTTTTAGCCCCATCAAACAGATAATGTAGACTGCATTTCTGATTTATTTATTTATTTTTTCCAATTTTTTCATAGGAAGTGATTCCTTGCTTTCATCAAATTGATATTTAAATATATTTTTTTCATAATTGAACTGAGCCCCCTGAAGTAGTGATCGAAAATAATGGATGTTACAGGAATATAGAACTTTAGCTAAATTGGCTCCTTAAGAATACTAAAGTCACCAACAATACACCAGCAGCAGTTAAAGGTGGAAACATAATCCACCCGGCCCAGCCCAGCCCATGGCAATTTAAGCAAAATAGTGAGCCGGGCCTAACTGGACCTGCCACCAAGGGTAGGCCGGATTAGGCCTGCCTCTTGGTCAGAAGGGTTGGCCCATCCTGGCCTGCCAACCCTAACCCAACAGGTTTTGGTGTGGGCTGGCCTGAATTTTTTTTATTTTGTGTAATTTTTTTTTGCTAATTTTTCAAATATCAATAATTCAATTAAATTAATTTTTTTTGCTAAAATTTCAAATATTAATTCAGTTTTAATACAATTAAATTTTAATATAAGAAAAATTAGATTTATTCATTTATCAAAAAATAAAATAAGAAATAAGAAATTACAATAATTATTGACTCGTTAAAAACTTTACCCAGAAAAACCCAATTGGGGCAAAAACTTGGTAAGGAAAAAAGAGTGCAATAATTGACAATTAATTTACAAATTACAAAGTTACAATTTACAAAACAACTAATCTGGGAGTTGACTATGACCTCCCTCATTTGTATCATATGTATTACAAAATTGAAATGATTCTATTAAAGTATCATTGACAACCTTGTATTGATCATGTTGGTGCAACCGTTCCCAATCTCGAAGACATGTGGGGACTTCAATAATTTTTTGTGAAAGTTTAGTCCTCCTTTCATTTAAAATTCTTCCACTTGCACTAAATGTTTATTTGGATGAGACGGTTGAAATAGGAACTGAGAAAACATCCACGGCAAGTCTTGATAATATTAGAAAAATACATTTTCTAGTTTTCTAATATTCTAAGACATCAAAGTTAGCTCTTTGTTGTGGATCCGCTGGTTGCACGTTGGGGGTTCCCAAATATTGGTGAAGCTCATTACTCTGTAGCTGCATGAGGATAGTACATTCATTGTTGATGCTTTTGAGGAGGAGGTTGTGCTTCGGGTTCGGGTCCTCTTTGGCCTATTAAGTACACTCTAGGAGTCAAAGTCTTCATTTGTTTCTTCTGATGCTACTTCCTCGGGTATTTCGCCTCTTCGCTGGTTCCCATACTTGTTTTCATATTGTAAATATACCTCTGTAAGACACTCTCTTATCTCTCCTAGTTGATTGGCATATGCTTCGTCTCGTAAATTTTCACTTAAAGTGTCTAAACCATTTTCTAAACGAGCTAATTTAATTCTAGGATCAAATATGACAGCTGAACAATAAAGAAAAGGAATGAGTTTCCAATATTTTTTAAATTTTAATTCCATTGCCTCTATTGGTCATGTTAAAATTTCATTGTTTATTATTATTATTTTTTTAAATAAACCTGAAATTTTTATAATTGTATGTATTATCAAAGGACTAGTAGGATAATATAAACCAGAAAGTTGTAAGGCGGATTGATAAAAAATTTTAAGAAAAAAATGAAATTTTTGAGCCATATGTCAAGCACTGTCTATCAAATAATAAGGACTCCTATTATTTGCTACAAAATAACTAATTAAATTTGAATAAAGTAAACATTGATCAAGCATTAAATAAGTACTATTCTATCTAACAGGCATGTCTAATGCAAAAATTCTAGGAGACATGTTTGATTTTATACAAACATCTTAAAATTCAGTATTTCTTCTATTACTACTAGTAATCCAAGCTAAAGAATCCCTAATTCTATCAATATTATTTCTAAATTTTTTTATACCACTTTTCACAATTAAATTAATAAACTATTAGCACTTGCATTATCTAAAGTTAAACTTATCACTTTGTGAACAATACCATAATTTTCTAAAACTTCAACAATTTTATTATAAATTTATTGACCACTATGATCCACATCCATTAATCTAAATCACAATAAAGATTTATTTAATTTACATTCATTATCAAAATAATGACTAGTCACACAAATATAATCTTGTTTAGCTCTACCACTCCAAATATCGGAGGTTAGAGCCACACTAATATGACAAATATGTATTTTACTTTTTAATTCTAATTTCATTTTCCCAAACAATTGTATTAAATCATTTCTAGTTGCAGTTTTAGAATAACTTTTAAATCCTGGAAAAAATGAATTTTTAATAAATCTTTCAAAATATTTATCTTCAGCCATATTAATAGGTTGATCAGCTACAGTAATATATAAAGTTAATTGTTCCCTATATACATCAAAATTATAACACCAAGTAGTACACATATTAGTTATTTGAGTTTGATTAGTTTCTCTATTTCCATGTTGAGTAATAAGTTTATTAGCATGCCTTTTTAAAGTACTAATACCATTACCTACATCAACTTTATAAATATTTTCACAATACTTGCATCTTTCTTTCTTCACTTAAACTCTATTTTCTGTCTCGTAAAACTTATCGAAATGAACCAAAAAGTCTAATGTGTGTCTGTCATCAGTTTCGACTACAGTTGATGAACCCGCTTCTGCTTGAGATGGAGTTGGACGAGGACGAGGATGACGATCACGAGGATGACCTCTAGAACCCCCAGGTGTAGCAGCATGGGAAGGAATGGGGGGAATATTATGAGGTATCAGATTCTGAGAATGGGATAGCAGGACTACTTGAATCTACTAAATTTACTAACGTAAATTCAGGGGGACTAGGATAATTTCCTTCATTATTGAAATTGATGGGATGAAAATATCTATCCATTCTAGTTAAAAAATAAATAAATAAATTGGATATAGAGGAAATAAAGAATTAAAGAAGGAGAATTGAAATTTGGAAACATGAATTGAAAATTGGAAAAACTAATAAAAATTAAAATGACAGCAAATTGACAATAAAGAGAATAATTGAGAGATTTCAATAGAGAAAATGAGAGAATTTGGGATGTGAGGAAATATAAGAGTTTAGACCCTATTTATACAAAAAAATGGGAAAAGAAAATGATCAAAAAGACCCCTCCAACTATTATAAAACGGCTATGTTTCAAGGGTAAAATGGGTATTTGCAAAAAAAATTATTATTTTTTTTAATTTTTTTTATCCAACCTGCCAGGTTGAAAACTCCCAACCCAGTGAGCTGGACGGGTTTTTTCTAAAAATTAATATATAATCGCCGCGTCGCCAAGTTGGCCTATGAAGGCCCAGACCACCCGGCCAGGTATACGCAGGTCGGGTTGAACCCGGATTGATGCAGGCTAGGTTAAGATTGACACGCCTAACCCGACCCATTTGTTCAACCTCTAGCAGTAGCAAGCATGCCCAACAATATCTTTCTCTTAAAGTAAGGCAAACTAAAAGGCTTTAAGATCATTGTCGCCTCCTGTGAACAATGTGAATACAAGATTTAGTCATGTTAATTATTAAAGCCGAACAATTACAAAATTTGATTGGTGACTTAAATCATGGGATGATCATTTTACACAAAATCTATAATCTTATACAAATTTTATAAAACTTATAATTAATTAATTTACAAGTTCTTTCAATTCAGAATCTTGATCAATGATAAATGGTATACTTTGTTCAATATTCAGATACTTTTTAAAATAATATTTTGAAAAAAGTAAAATTGGGTGGTTATTACGATATAGGATTTGGAAATTAAAAAAAATACCCCTTAGATTTGTTTATTTACTAGACACCCCTATAATAAAATATTGAAAATTAACAAAAACACCATATTTAAGAGCAATCGTCACCTCTGGGATCTTGTGATGTGGAGACTGTACATCAGCTGAGAATGCTTCAAAATCGGTTGATGCAATGGCAATATGTGAATGCTCGAGCTAATGTAGTGAAAGAAAAGATGACTAATCAAGTGGAGGTATCTGTAATTCTGTATGATTAGTTTTTGCTAAGTAATATTTAGTAATATTAGGCCTTCAAACTCGATTTGACTCTAGGGAGATTGGACTTTGACCCAATAGGTTGTATCGTTAAGCTATTATTAAATCCAAAGTAATCCTCAATACAAGAATAAGGTTGTGAGTATGCATTGCCATGTCCAGAAAGCCATCAGTTCTATAGCAAATTTTGATAATTATAACTTCTTGAAGAAAACAGAATACAAGACGAGCAAAAATTCATATGTATGACACGTCACCAGTCCCCACCCAACTCATTCAACAACTTAATGATATGATTAACTGACATCGACAGATACATTTCAAGTACTTTAAAATTAGAGCAATACTACTCTTACAAAGACAAAAACAAAGAGGCCATACAAAGACAATTTCCACCCTTCATCTTCATGATTTCTCTCTCTCTCTCTCCCTCTTTTTCCGTTTTTTCTTTGTTTTTTCCTTCCTAGTGATGTCACTTTGTAGCTCTCTTTGTATTGTCTTTGTAAGGATAGCATTTTTCTTAAAATTAAGTTGGAATGAGATGGCATTGTCACCTTATGAGCTTATATGTTTTTAAAATTTTAATAGTAGTATGTCTTATGTTACTCTGTCATGGTTTTGCAATATGCTTGGGATACCATCACAAAGTTAGAACATTTAGTGCGGCATAAGAAGTTACAGCTTCAAAAGGAAAAGCTTGAAATGAAGCAACTATACTTTATACTCATGTCTCAAGTCAGTAAAAAACTCTATTTGATGACAACTTTTCTAAGACATATCTTGCTCATTAAGATGTGGTAATTGGAAAGAATGATTTTTATGCATAGACCGACTTATGATCAGTTATACATAGATTAAGGCAGTGGAATCTTGGGGTGAGATGGAAGGACAACACTCAGCCGTTTCCATGATGAAAGAGTATCTGCATTCTGTTGCTTGCAAAATACCTCTTATCGAAGGAGCTAAGGTAGGCGAACAAAAACCTGAATTCGTGAACTGATTGCAAATCATTAGTACCCTAAAAGTTTGATTCTTATGACTAACAAACTAAACTTGTAGGTGGACCCCCAATCTACTTCCATTGCAATTACACATGCATTAGATCTTTTAGCTTCCATCAAGTCAATACTATCTAATTTTTCGCCATCAGTAAGTTGTTTATATAAAGAATTTGAAACAATGACTTGAGTACTGCATTTGCTTAACTTACCCTCAAACTATTTCTTTTACAGGCTAGGAAGACCATTTCATTACTTTCAGAATTAGCCGATGCAATTGCACAAGAGAAGTTGCTCATGGAGGAATGCTCATGACTTAATTAATCATGGGATGATCATTTTACACAAAATCTATTATCTTATACAAATTTTATAAAACTTATAATTAATTAATTTACGGTGCTGGGCGGGTGGGTGCGGTGCGAGTGTGGGGCAGGGTTTAGGCGGAACAAGTTCTTTCAATTCAGAATCTTGATCAATAATAAAGGGTGTACTTGGTTCATTATTCTAATGCTTTTTAGAATAATATTTTGAAAAAAGTAAAATTGGGTGGTTATTACGATATAGGATTTGGAAATTAATAAAAGTACCCCATAGGTTTGTTTATTTACTAGACACCCTTATAATAAAATATTAAAAATGATCAAAAACACCCAATTTAAGAGCAAGAAAACCTCATCGTCACCTTTGGCATCTTGTGATGTGGAGACTGTACATCAGCTGAGAATGCTTCAAAATCGGTTGATGCAGTGGCAACATGTGAATGCTCGAGCTAATGCAGTGAAAGAAAAGATGACTAATCAAGTGGAGGTATATGTAATTCTATATGATTAGTTTTTGTTGAGTAATATTTAGTAATATTAGGCCTTCAAACTCGATTTGACTCTAGGGAGATTGGACTGTGACCCTAGAAGTTGTATCGTTAAGCTATTATTAAATCCAAAGTAATCCTTAATACAAGAATAAGGCTGTGAGTATGTATTGCCATGTCCAGAAAATCATCAGTTCTATAGCAAATTTTGATAATTATAACTTCTTGAAGAAAACAGAATACAAGACCAGCAAAAATTCATATGTATGACATGTCACCAGTCCTCACCCAACTCATTCAACAACTTAATGATATGATTAACTAACATCGATGGATACATTTCAAGTACTTTAAAATTAAGTTGGAATGAGATCGCATTGTCACATTGTCAGCATATATGTTTTTAAAATTTTAATAGTTGTCTGTCTTATGTTACTCTGTCATGGTCTTGCAGAACAATTTGTTGTGTGCTTGGGATACCATTAAAAAGTTGGGACATTTAGTGTTGCATAAGAAGTTATAGCTTCAGAAGGAAAGGCTTGAAATCAAGCAGCTAGACTTTATACTCATGTCTCAAGTCAGTAAAAAACTCTATTTGATGACAACTTTTCTAAGATATATCTTGCTCATTAAGATATGGTAATTGGTGTAAATCTTAAAGAAGAATAGAGGATGAAAGAGAAAAAGGATTTCTATATATATTTCGTTAAAGAAAAAGCAGTTACAATTAGCTCATGTTTTATAATCTCATGAGCTGAAGCAAAAATGAGTGAACTGATAACTAATAGCAGCGTTGCAAACAATGTAAACCTCAAGAACAAAACGACACCGTATACAAGAAAGGTAAGGGACAAATTACAAGGAGATCCTCAACTCTTCATTTTATGACAAACACTTCCCCTTAAACTATACGGCTCTCTTTCACCCTAAGAATGACTAACATCCCCTTGTAGAGCAAACCACTCAACTGTTGTGACTAACATCCCCTTGTAAATTAGACCGCTGGTCTTGTTTCAGTAAAATGCTTTTTACAATGAGCTTTTAGCTTATTTAAGATGGATAAAAAAAAAAAAAAAAAAAAACTGTGACTTGCTCTGTTCTGGATTCAGTTTTTGCACTTCTCTGTTCTCCATTCAGTTCTTACTCAGAACTACTCTATTCTAGATTCAGTTTCTACACTTCTCTATTCTCCATTCAGTTCTTACTCAGAATTGCTCTGTTCTCTATGCAGTTTCTGCACTACTCTGTTCTCAATTCGGTTCTTCCTCAGAGCTTCAAATGGTGACATATTCAATAGAAATTAAAGCATCAATAACCGTAGGCAGAAAACATGCAGTTCTTACTCAGAACTTGAACTTTAAAAAAAAACAAAATCTCAACTTATGCAACCATGCCGATTTGGTTCCTGCATTGAGCTTCAAAAGATGACAACACAACAGCAGCAACCAAGCTTAAAAAAAAAAAAAAAAAAAACATAACAACAGACAGATCAGTAGGCAAATATGTATCACATCATCTGACTGAACAAATCAGTGTGAAGTGTGAATCAAACCAGTACATTTCATGACTAAGGCTCCAAGTTTGCCGCAACCATTGTAAGTTTTTGTTTTAACTCCTGAAATTGCGAGATAGAAAGAGCCTTTGTCAAAACATTAGCAATTTATAACTTGGACATAACATGTTGAGCCAGGACCTTTTTGGCTAACACTTGATCCCTTATATAGTGGGCATCTATCTCTATATGCTTTGTTCTAGCATGAAAAACAGGATTGGCTGCCAAAGCTCCTGTACTTATGTTATCACACCAAATTCTGGGAATAGAGTTCAATTTCACATCTAATTCAGAGAACAAGCTATTCATCCATGAAAATTCAGTTGTTGTTTGAGTTAAAGCCCTATATTCAGCTTCAGTAGACGAGAGTGCAACCACTTTTTGCTTACGGGAACTCCATTGCACTAGATTGGGACCAGGATACACACAATACCTGCTTGTGGATCTTTTATCATCCAAATTACTACCCCAATTAGTGTCAACATAACATTCAACACACAAAGAGGCAGCTGGTTTGAAAATAAGACCATGAAATGAGGTGCCTTTAATGTACATCAACACACATTTACAAGCCTACCATTGAAGCTCTGTTGGGGCTTGAAGGAATTGACTTAGCTTATTGACTGTAAAGCTAATGTCAGCCCTTGTTAATGTTAAGTATTGTAATGCTCTAATGGTCTACGATAGAGACTAGGCTCCTCATATAACTCAACAAAAAAATTTGTCCCAACAACCATGGGAGTAGGACAAGAATGAGCATCTTGCATTTTTGTCTTGATAAGCAAATCAGTGACATGTTTGGACAGCCTTAAGTGAATTCCTTCATCTGTTCTTGTAGCTTCCAACCCCAAGAAATATGTGATTGATCCCAAGGTTTTTAGTGCAAATTGAGTATTTAAATCATGAACCAACTTACTAATGGAAGAGTTGTTGGATCCAATGATCAAAATATCATCAACATAGATGAACACATAAAGAACCTGACTTGTATCTTTGAGAATGAACAAACTAGAGTCTGAAACTGAGTTTTGGAAACCTTTTTCTAGTAATGCTTGCTTCAATCTGTCAAACCAGGCCCTTAGAGCTTGTTTCAGGCCATACAATGCTTTATTGAGTTGCAAACATGTAAAGGACAGGCTGAACTCTCAAACCCAATAGGTTGTTGCATGTAAACAATTTCACTCAATGTGCCAGTCAAAGATGCATTGTTTACATCAATTTGTTGTATGTCCCAACCATAAGAAACAACAAGTGTAAAAATAATGCGAATGGTGCATGGTTTAATGACTAGGCTAAAGGTTTCAAAATAATATAGCCTGGGAGTTTGCTGAAACCCATTTGCCACCAACCTAGCTTTATATTTTTGTAAAGTGCCATCAGCATGAAACTTGGTTCTAAACACCCACTTATTTCCAACAACGTTCATATAAGGAATTTTAGGAACAAGAGTCCAAGTATTGTTTCTTAAAAGTTCATCAAACTCATTTTGCATAGCATCTTTCCACTTAACACTAGGCAAAGCTTCAGGTATGGAATTAGGTTCTAGTTGTATGGCTGGTGATTTGGAGGAAAGTAAGATTATGGTTGTTTGTCCAGCAGCTTTTGCATAAGTGAGCATAGGATAAGTATTGGAAGGTTGAATTTGATTCTGTTGGGTAGGCTATTGTTGTTTGATGTTGGTAAGGGTAGGCTAGTTCTGTTTGATGTTGGTGAGGGTAGGTTGTTGCTATTTGATTGGTGAGGGTGAGCTATTGTAATAGCAAAGTGGTTATCGTTAGAGGGTGTCTGATCAGTTTGGTTTTATGGATTAGAAACTGAAGTGACCTAATTAAATTTTCTGTTTGAAGCTGTGATGGTGCTAGATTAACTACAAGTGGACAAGAGGATGGTGTCTCTAGGTTGGTTGATTGAGAAGAGGGAATATTTGCTGGTTTGTAACAGGTGAGATCAATGGCAATAAAACAATTTGTGGGTAATTTATGAAGGGTAGATGGTGGAGATTGGGAAGTGGTTAAGCCGTGAACAGATGGTGAGTTATGTAAAATAGATTGTGAAGTGGTTAAGCCTTGAGATCTAGATTTTTTTGGAAAGGCCTTATCATGGGTTGGAATGGCTGGTTTGTTGGAATTATCACTGCAAGGATGAGCTGTAGAACAGTCATGATGCAAAGGAGATTGTCAGTTGGAGCTGTGATCAGTTGCAGTTGGCATCATAGTGAAAGGAAAATGTGTCACTGGAACATCAGGACTGACATGGCTGACTTGTTCTAAGGATGTCTTTGAAGAAGACAGACCAGGAAAGTGGGACTCGAAACCCTTTTGAAATGGAAATTCTGACTCATTAAAGTGGACATTTGGGGTGATAAACATTTTGCCTTCAGAATTGACACATTTATATCCTCTGTGAATAAGACTATAACCAACAAACACATATTTGGAAGAATGAAAACTAAGTTTATGTTTATTAAAATTTCTAAGATAAGGAAAGCAAGCACATCCAAAGGTTTTAAGAGAAGAATATAGTGGTTTTGATGCAAACAAGACTTCATATGATGAAAGAGAGTTCAATACAGAAGTAGGCATTTTGTTTATAAAGAACATTGCTGTATCAAATGCAAGCCACCAATAATGCAATGACATGGATGCATGAGCTAATAGGGTAAGACCAGTTTCAACAATGTGTCTATGTTTTCTCTCACTTCGCCCATTTTGTTAATGAACATGTGCACACGAATACCAAAACTAATGTCGGTAGTGGTTAGATAAGAAATGAGACCCTTATATTCCCCACATTGGTCTGATTGCAATCATTTGAGCTTGTAATTAAACTGCCTTTCGACCAAGTGATGAAATTTGACAAACACAGAATAAACTTTAGCTTTTGTTCTTAGGGGAAATAACCAAGTGAAACGACTATAATCATCTATAAAATGGACATAATATCTATATCCTTCCAAGGAAATGACTGGAGATGGACCCCAAACATCACTATGAACAATTTCAAGAGAATGAGTGGCTTTAGAGTGAGAAATTGGGAATTTATTCCTATGATGTTTACCTAATTTACAAGCATCACAAAAAGGTAACTATGACATATGACCAGCAGGATTTTTATGCATGGAATATAGGATCTTATGTAATGATTCAGCATGCGGATGTCCTAGTCTATTGTGCTAAAGTGATAGTTGATTTTCTGGATTATTACTGACTTGAAAGACACATGGTGTATTATGCAATGAAGGTGTATTATGTAATGATGATGCATTATGTAGTGAAGATGCATTATTGGTGGTTTCATTCAGTTTATCACAATGCTGAGATAATAAGGAAGGTAATTGCAATATTGTTTTATTTAAAGAAGAGACATTACAAGATAGAGATGGTTTACAGGGATTGGAGTCAGTGACCTCTGACTTACAACTGCTATTAGAAGACTGTATTGCAGTCATAATACAACTGTTATTAATAGAACTAGCCTTATTTTCTTTATGTAAAGTCAAATCCTAAGGATGTTTTTGCAACAGTAGTAACATAAGTTTGAGGAGCAGAAACAGACTGACTACTAGGCACAACAGTAGATGATAGCAGGGAAGGAGAAGTGTGTGATGACAAGTTGGAAGGTATTTGCAACTAATACAACCTAACCTTATGTCCTCCCTGTAATAGAACTGTTCTGGAAGCTTTGTCCTTTACTGTGCAATAATCACAATCAAACTCAACAACAACATTATTATCTTTGGTAAGTTTTGAGATACTAAGCAAATTCTTTGTAATCCTAGGCACACAAAGCACATTCTTTAAGTTAAACACATTTAGATTTCAAGGAACTAGGAAACAAGGCAAAACCAACATGAGAAATGTTTAGAGACTCACCGTTGCCTACTTGTAGTTGATCATTACCATCATAATTACGACTGATTGTTAACTGATTTGGATCTGATGCAACATGATCAGTTGCACCAGAATCCATATACCAGGTTGGATCAAGAGGTGAGTTGGAAGTGATGATGGTAGGATGAAATGAGTTCATGTTAGGGAAGGGTGTAGCTGAGTGAGCAGTAAATAAAAAGGCTTGGTGTGGGGGTTGTATTTATGGATTGGGAACCCTGAAGCCTGGCTGTTAAGTTGAGTAAGAAGATTGCTTTTGCTGATCAGACTGATATTGTTGAGACTGGTGATTGTGGCTTCCATTTTGTTGTATATGATGGCCATATGAGTTATTGCTAGGACCAAACATGTTGCTAGATGAATTAGTGCTGAATCTGCCAGGACCAGCACCAAGACCTTGAGGAAAACCATTAAACTGCTGTGGTGGATTGAAGTGAGTTGAGGCACCATCAGTATAATTGGTATTAAACTGTGGTGAAAAATCATTATAGTTGAGTGAAGAACCATTATAGTTGGAGTTGTAACGATGATAGCATTGAATGGTTGTGTGTCCCATTTTGCCGTAAACTTGACAAATTGGTTTGCCTCTCCCATTGTTGTTGCCCCTACCTCTGCCATTTCCAACATAGCCAAAGGGTCTATAGGTAGGTAAATTGTAAAGCTGATTTATAACCTCAGATAAGAGGTGAGGAGAGTTCTGATTCATTGACAGACCTCCAGCAGTCAAGGGATAATTCTGTGAAGGTATAGACAGGGCTTTCTACAGTGGAACCATATGATTGACTGATCCAAAATGTCTAGATCCATGACTTCTAGAAGAACCTTCAACAGAGTTTAAAGGTACTGATGCTGAGTTGGGACAAGGAAGCTAAGACTTAGTTAAGTTGGGACTGAGTGATGCCACATTGACTGAGCAATTTGGAAAATCAGGAGAATTAAATTTCTCAAGCCTCAATTCATACTTTTGCAGTAAGAATTGAGACTCTTGTAAAGTAATTGAATCAAACTTGGACTTTATCCTAGAAGTCAGATTGACAACAATTGCATCAAACTCTAGACCTAATCCATCTAAAACATACTGTAACACTTCTTCATCTGAAACAATCTAACCACTGGACAATAAACTCTCAGCAATCCCTTTCATTTTCTTCACATACTCACTAACACTCAAATTGCCTTTTTGTGTAATTTGGAGCAAGTTTTTCAAATTCAGAGCTCTGGCTTTAGAATCAGCCAAAGAACTCATTTTCAAGTGTAAACCAGCTATTAGTAGCAAACTTGCATTTTGACACTTGACTGAACATGCATTCAGAAATTGATGTTAGGAGCTATGTTACAAGAAACTTATCTATCTTTTTCCAAATTATGTATTCTGGATTAATCTTTTCTTTTCCTAGGGTTTCCTTAATCTCACTTGAGCTTAGCTCTTTCAATTTATCATTACAGACAATAAGAGGTTCAGGACCTATAATCAAACCTGTTAGGTGTTCTTCAAGATCATGAGCACCTACTGTAGAGAGAACTTGAGATCTCCAGAACCGATAATTTTCTCAGCAATTGTCTCTAGTCAGTTTTGGAGTGATGACTTGAAGACTGGAACTGAAAATCGAAGAATGAACACTGGTTGAGCCGTTAAGCATCTTCTCTGTACTTTTGTTTGACAGATCGTTACCAGGAACTCTAGCCATTGACGTTAGTCTTTTGGCTCTGATACCATGTAAATCTTAAAGAAGAATAGAGGATGAAAGAGAGAAAGGATTTCTATTGATATTTCGTTAAAGAAAAAACAGTTGTAATTAGCTCATGTTTTATACTCTCATGAGCTGAAGCAAAGATGAGTGAACTAATAACTGATAGTAGCATTACAAACAATGTAAACCTCAAGAACAAAACGACACCATATAGAAGAAAGGCAAGGGACAAATTACAAGGAGATCCTTAACTCTTCATTTTATGACAAACAATTGGAAAGAATGATTTTTATGCACAGACTGACTTGTGATCAGTTGTACATAGATTAAGCCATTGGAATCCTGGGGTAAGATGGAAGGACAACACTCAGCTGTTTCCATGATTAAAGAGTGTCTGCATTATGTTGCTTGCAAAATACCTCTTATCGAAGGAGCTAAGGTAGGCAAACAAAAACCTGAATTAGTGAACTGATTGTAAATCATTAGTGCCCTAAAAGTTTGATTCTTATGACTAACAAACTAAACTTGTAGGTGGACCCCCAATCTACTTCCATTGCAATTCCACATGCATTAGATCTTTTAGCTTCCATCAAGTCAATACTATCTAATTTTTTGCCATCAGTAAGTTGTTTATATAAAGCATTCGAAACAATGACTTGAGTACTGTATTTGCTTGACTTACCCTCAAACTGTTTCGTTTACAGGCTGGGAAGACCATTTCATTACTTTCAGAATTGGTAGATGCAATTGCACAAGAGAAGTTGCTCATGAAAGAATGGTCATGACTTAATTAATCATGGGATGATCGTTTTACACAAAATCTATTATCTTATACAAATTTTATAAAACTTATAATTAATTAATTTACAGGGTTGAGCGAGTGTGGTGCGGGTGCGGGGCGGGGCAGGGTTAAGGCAGAACAAGTTCTTTCAATTCAGAATCTTGATCAATAATAAAGGGTGTACTTGGTTCATTATTCTGATACTTTTTAGAATAATATTTTGAAAATAGTAAAATTGGGTGGTTATTACGATATAGGATTTCGAAATTAACAAAAATACCCGCTAGGTTTGTTTATTTACTAGACACCCCTATAATAAAATATTGAAAATTAACAAACACACCTAATTTAAGAGCAAGAAAACTTCATCGTCACCTCTGGGATCTTGTGATGTGGAGCCTGTGCATCAGCTGAGAATGCTTCAAAATCGGTTGATGCAGTGGCAATATGTGAATGCTCGAGCTGATGCAGTGAAAGAAAGATGACTAATCAAGTGGAGGTATATGTAATTCTGTATGATTAGTTTTGTTGAGTAATATTTAGTAATATTAGGCCTTTGAACTCGATTTGACTCTAGGGAGATTGGACTTTGACCCTATAGGTTGTATCGTTAAGCTATTATTAAATCCAAAGTAATCCTCAATACAAGAATAAGGCTGTGAGTAGGGGTGTTCAAAAGAACCGGTTGGAATCGGAACTGGCGGGTACTTTGGATTTGGTTCCTGTTCCTACCCAGAACTAGTCGTCAATGGGTAGGTTCCGGTTCCAAATTTTTGGAACTGTTACTGTGCAGTTCCAGTTCCGGTTCCTATAGTTAGGAACTGGAACCGAAACCGAAACCAGGAACCAGGAATCAAGAACTAAGACTAATATAAAATAAAATTAAAGATTAGGGGGTTTAATAAAAACTTTTGTAGAAAAAGTAATACGAATACATTTATATTTATATTTCATAACATTTAAAGTAAGTTGGTTTGACTTTTGAGAATCTACCTTTACAAAGTAATGGAGTTTGTAATTTTGAATTTATAATTTGTAATTTTATTTTTGTTAACAAGTGCTAGGTGGGGGGTATTTGTAAGTTTTTAAGGGTTTTTTTGTCATTTTAAAAACTTTTGGGGGGTCATGAATTTTACAGGGTACCTAGAACAGAACCGGAACCGTTGTTATAGGTTCTGTTGCAGGTACCCGAGAACCAAAAGCCGTTTCGATTCTGGTTCCAAATTTTAAGGAACCGTTAGCTCCGGTTCCGGTTTGGTTCGGTTCCTTCAAAAAGTGCAAGGTACCCGGAACCGAACACCTCTAGCTGTGAGTATGCATTGCCATGTCCAGAAAACCATCAGTTCTATGGCAAATTTTGATAATTATAACTTTTTGAAGAAAATAGAATACAAGACCAGCAAAAATTCATATGTATGACATGTCCCCAGTCCCCACCCAACTCATTCAACAACTTAATAATATGATTAACTGACATCGACGGATACATTTCAAGCACTTTAAAATTAAGTTGGAATGAGATGTCATTGTCACATTATCAGCTCATATGTTTTTAAAATTTTAATTGTAGTCTGTCTTATGTTACTCTGTCATGGTTTTGCAGAACAATTTGTTGTATGCTTGGGATACCATTACAAAGTTGGGACATTTAGTGTTGCATAAGAAGTTACAGCTTCAGAAAGAAAGGCTTGAAATGAAGCAGCTAGACTTTATACTCATGTCTCAAGTCAGCCAAAAACTCTATTTGATGACAACTTTTCGAAGATATATCTTGATCATTAAGTTGTGGTAATTGGAAAGAATGATTTTTATGCACAGACTGACTTGTGATCAATTGTACATAGATTAAGCCATTGGAATCCTAGGGTGAGATGGAAGGACAACACTCAGCCGTTTCCATGATGAAAGAGTGTTTGCATTTTGTTGCTTGCAAAATACCTCTTATCGAAGGAGCTAAGGTAGGCGAACAAAAACCTGAATTCGTGAACTGATTGCAAACTTTTCGTCACAACGGATCTTGAGACTGGTTTTAGACGATAACGATGATACCAAAAAAGAGGAAGACGCATAGGAGCCGGATGATACACAACTTAAGGAAGGTAACCCTCTCGCATTATCAATAAATTCTATTGTGGGGATAGCCACCAATAAGACAATGAAGCTCAGGGGATTGATTGGGAAGGAAGAGGTAGTTGTATTGGTGGATGGTGGAGCCTCTCATAACTTTATTGCCCATGAAATAGTGCAAAAATTAGGACAGGAAATCGGGAGGAGTAAACCATTTGCAGTGATGGTAGGAAGTTCAACTTCAGTATCTAAAACTCTTAAAAGACTAATGAATTATATGATTACAATACTGCTGGTAACTTAAAATAAAAGCTTTTTAAAAGAAATTGTTGATTAGTATGAGCTTGATTGATTTGTTATGAAAATTTACTTCAATTAGAATCCTCTCAGATGTTACCTTCACTAATTACCAGAATACTGTTGACCTTGACCATCCAACACATTTTATATCACACCTTCTAATTTAGGTAAAATGTAATCAATACAAACTATATAAACCTTTATTATTAGTAAAATCTAATATTTTTAACTCTAAATAAATTTTTTTTGTTAAAATTATTTATCTCAAGAGCTGTCCTAAAAAGTGAACAGAATTTTAATAAAAACCTGATGAGACATGATTTGATAAATAAATTTCCACCACACCAGAACCTTCACCAAAGCCTGAAAGTCTACAGAAGTCCAAACAAAAAATGTCAGAAAGACCTTGGCCCCCCCATCTCCCAATGTGTCCTCACCATTATTGGCCAAGCTTTTATATCACACATTAAATTTATCAGATATTTCTAAATTTCTGTGTCCTTCGCCTCACCAAAGCCATGACCTCCAATGACTACAAGCCACCCCACTCCCTTTCCACTCTCTCCAATTTTCTCACCATCCAATCACCACTGTTTTCCCATCAATTCTCACCCTTTTTCTCTCCAGATTCCAGCCTTATCCCCAAATTTTCATGGAAAATTCCCCTTTTTGTAGCATCCCATATAGCCTTATTTATGTCTTCAACAAAAAAATGTTCTTTGATGTGAATTGAGATATTTTTTGAAATATTTTCTTTAAACTTGTTTAGTTGTTTTTTCTTTTCAGTTATGGAAGAACAAGCTGAGAGTAAACAAAATTGTTGCAGCAATGGGGCAAGAAGTGTTCTCTTTGAAAAGTATGAGATGGGGCGGTTATTAGGCCAAGGCACCTTCGCCAAAGTCTATTTTGGGAAGAATCTTTCCACTCAGGAGTGTGTTGCAGTAAAAGTTATCCTGAAAGATCTGGTTAAGAAAGAAGGTTTAATGGAGCAAATCAAGAGGGAAATTTCAGTTATGCGTTTGGTGAGACACCCCCACGTTGTCGAACTCAAAGAAGTCATGGCGACGAAGGCGAAGATTTTCTTTGTAATGGAGTATGTTAAGGGTGGAGAGTTATTTGCTAAAGTCGCCAAGGGAAAGCTGAAGGAGGACTTGGCGAGAAAGTATTTTCAGCAGCTGATTAGCGCGGTTGATTTCTGTCATAGTCGCGGCGTTTATCACCGTGATTTGAAGCCGGAAAATCTCCTCCTGGATGAAAATGAGGACTTGAAAGTTTCGGATTTCGGGCTTTCCGCCTTGCCGGAACAAATCTGGAATGATGGATTGTTGCACACAAGATGTGGAACTCCGGCATATGTTGCCCCTGAAGTCCTGAGGAAAAAAGGATATGATGGAGCAAAATCGGACATTTGGTCTTGTGGGGTTATTCTTTTTGTTCTTCTTGCAGGGTTTTTACCATTCCAGGATGAAAATGTTATGAAGATGTACAGGAAAATTTTCAAGGCGGAGTTTGAGTTTCCGCCCTGGATTTCCCCTGATGCCAGGAAGTTGATATCAAGGATCCTGGTGACTGATCCTGAAAAGAGAATTACAGTCTCGGAAATTATGCGGAATCCCTGGTTTCAGAAAGGGTTTTGTAAACCTGTAGCGGTTTCTATTGATGAGAAATTGACAGTGGAGAATGGTTTTGGAAGTGGTGAAGATAATCCTGGAGAGATTGAATTAGTAAGAGCAAAGAATTCGTCGCCGCCTTTCTATAATGCCTTCGAGTTCATATCGTCAATGTCGACGGGGTTTGATTTGTCAGGATTGTTTGAGAATAAGAGGAAATCAGGGTCCATGTTTACATCGAGGTGTTCGTCTTCAGCCATCATGGGGAAGCTTGAGACATTGGCGAAGAAGTTGAATTTCGGTGTGTGTGTGAAGGAATTCAAGTTGAAAATGCTGGGAAAAGAGGAAGGTAGAAAAGGGAAATTGGTGGTGACGGCGGAGGTTTTCGAGGTGGCGCCTGAGGTCGCGGTGGTCGAGTTCTCGAAGTCGGCCGGAGACACTCTTGAGTACAAGAAGTTCTATGAAGAAGAAGTGAGGCCTGCACTCAAAGACATAGTTTGGACTTGGCAAGGTGAAGACAATTGGTCAATGTAACTAACCTGCAAAAGCCATAGCAACCCAAAAAAAAATCTTGCTGATTTTGCTAGGGTTTGAAGTTTTTAATCTTCGTTTACGACATTATGGAGAATGTTTGTAGATATTCAAAATTGTAGTACTATATTGTAATGGAATAAAT
The DNA here is from genome assembly GCA_026229545.1 of Pistacia atlantica. NCBI lineage: Eukaryota > Viridiplantae > Streptophyta > Magnoliopsida > Sapindales > Anacardiaceae > Pistacia > Pistacia atlantica. The sequence continues at coordinate 16,954,907 of CM047910.1, forward strand.
GTTCTGTACCATGAATTGTTTAAATTGTTTTACAAGTTCAATATTAAATGTTGTCAACCAATTTGTTATATAAATAATGTTCCTTACATATAATAGCAGTAGAAGTTGGAAGTAGCCTTTAACCATCATAGATTGTTTGATGGTAAAAGAACCAACAAATATTATGTGAGATCACTGGTAAGGGTGGTTATTAGGATTTTTATTTGTTCGATAATTTTAGAGTTTTAAAGGATTAATTAAAATGCAGGTCAAGCCTACCGACACCCCGGTGATTAAAGAAAAGAAATAAAAAAGTTGGAAGTAGCCTAGCTTAGGTTGGGTGATGGTAATTGAATTAAGGAGTTGAAAATTGGGGCTCCAACTGGCTCAATTATAAAGCTTTACTGCTTTAGTGGTGGGGCATAATAGCGAATGAAGGTATCTTTTTAGGATCTTATTGTTGAGAAAAGACAAAGTGGTATCACCAAAATTACAGGAAGCCAAATACCCAATATTCAAAAAAATTATTAAGAAATTGAGGACTTTATGTTAATTACGAGAATGACCTTGGCAAAGGGCTTGCTTTCTCCTCAAACATTTGTTCTAGAATCATGTGGTAGGGATTTATTTTAAAGAGTAAACGACTTTTTCCCACCCAAGGCTTGCCTCATCATTTCCACTAAAAAAATTTCAAAATATTATTTTTTAACTCAAAATTAATATTCTGTTACTATTCAAAACCGATTATGGTAGAAAAAATTATTTACATCACCACCATTTATATCTTTGGTCTCCTTACAAAACCCTCTCAGTCTAGCACCTAATTACTCATCAATTGCTAGCCACCATAAAGTTAGGGTTTTTTGTTCTTAGTTGATTTTTAACTAATTCCGATGACGAATATTTAATTTGTCACCATCATTCGATCCAGTGGTCTCTAATTTATAAAACCCCTCTTACCCTGGCAATGGTTAAAAAAATGAAATGTATTTTGGGTATTAACGGAATATAAACTTTGGTTTTAAAAGTGGCATTGTGAAACTTTTTGGGTGGGAAAGTCATTAAAGCAAACCTTGGGTGGGAAAAAGTCGTTTACTCTTACTTTAAATAGAAAAACTGAAAATCATTTTAAAATTTATGAATCTGCCAGACAGAAGTAATTATGCCCCCAGGGGTCTGGACCCAAATAAAACTGTATTTTGAAGAACAGTTTCAGCAAGTTTTCAAAAACTTGTTTCAATTTTTTTAATATCTAGAAATAATTTTGAGAACATGTTCAATACTATATTTCGAAAACATGTTTTTGATTTTATAAAATCTAAAATGAATAAAAAACATTTTAAATACTATATTCAAGAATCATAATTTGATTAAATCAATATCTAGGTGGTCGAATGGTTCAATCAAGATATCTTGGTGTATTATTCAAGAGATCCTGCATTTGAGTCTATCTTTAGGTGCTAATAAGGGTAGCCGTTAGAGCTCTCACCCAATCAAAGTTTGCCTTTAATGACACTTTTCCATCCAAAAAGTTTCAAAATATCACTTTCTCACTCAAAGTTTATATTCCAACCAATAACTAGCTAATTTTGACACTTTATTATCTCACATTACCACCATTCTCTTCCCCGATTATCACTCACCAAAACCTATCAAACCTTGCTTCCGCTAACCATGCCAATTTTCCGTAATCGAGCAATTTGTGTAATGCATACCCGTCCCTCTCAAGTCAGATTCTGACCAATCTCAATTACCAAAATCCAGCTTGCCATCACCAAAAGACTCATTAGCATGCCCTCTTCAAAAGCCCCAAAGTTTGGATCAAGTTTTCTCTCCGTTGACCACCAAATTGGAAAGTGAATTCTGGATAATCAACAAATTTTGGATGAAAAAGTGGTATTTTAAAACTTTTTTGATTAAACAAGTGTCATGGATGCAAAGCTTGGGTGGAAAAAAGTCTATTACTCTTCTTTATCAATAAAATTTATAATTTTTTTTTTCCTAAAAAATTATTATTGTCGATTCGACATGTCTTGTGGATTATAAAATTATTTATTAAAATTTCATAGGTTTCAAATGAATCAATCTCGTGGATTTGAGTAGCTATGTATAATATTAAATACTATAAAGAAATACATTTGTACTTGTTAATATTGATTGAGTTGAAATTTCAACCGAAGAATGGTGGTTATTTTGTCCTTATTCTCTGTGTGTGTGGAGATGAATGAATATAATGCCATCTTTTTATGTGGTGGTGAATGATTAAGGGAGTGGCCAGTGGGATCGTACCCAACTAACTGTCTTTCCTTGAGGGCCTCATGTCAAAGGTTAAGACGCGCTTTCATTTTCGATTGTCCCACGTGTCACTGGTGGGGTCACAAAAAGTGACACTCTATCAACTGTTTCTAACAAAATATATATCTATATTTTTTAATTTTAAATTTCAGTTTAAAAATAATCCCCACTCTTCCTTAACATAGAAGAAAGGGTTAATAACAATAATCCCTCTTAGGTTTAATTAAGCAACCAAAATTCTCCTATAGTTAAAGAAATAACAGATATCCCCCTATCATTATTTTCAATAAATATTGGCTCACAACTCAATTTTATAAATTTTTTTCACAATCCCGACATGATAGCCCGTAATTAGCATGCAAAACCCATTTACGAACTAATTAATTGTGAATTGTTATGTAAATGTTGTGAGAAAAAAATTGTGAGATTGGATTATAAGTGTAGTATTATTCCATTATTTTTTGTGTTAAAATAATCGGAGGTATATATATATATATTCTAATAGCACACTAACGATTAACTACGGACATCTGAGTTTTTTGTTATTTTTTAAATCGATAATTTTGTTATCCTTGACAGAGATGTTAAAATTTTGCATATGATTTTAATTTAAAATTGAAAAATAAAAGTTGATTGACTTATCATAAATAGACTAATTGATATGACTTGATTTTTGTCAATTAAATAATTATTATGGTTTGATTTTGTGAATGAGATGATCATACATTTATTTCAGTTATTCATCATAAAATTAAAATTGGATATTGAGGAAAACAAGGTGTAATGATTTAAAAGTCGGCTAAGAAATTTAAGTGTATCACGCAACACAAATGTCAATTGAAGTCATTTAATTTCAAAGTTTTTTAATATGGTGCGACAATAATCAAATTAATTAAGCTCCTATTGCTCTCCCTGTTAATTCTCAAGTCAGAAACACCTTCGTAAAACCATAAACTTTTTCCTGGTGTAGAAATAGACTAACACTTTAACCCAATGTATTAAAAATCAACCCGGGGCTAACCCAACAAAGAAGCTAGGGTCCCAAGTTGACCGGTTTAATCGGTGAGTCAAGCTGATGACGTGTCAATTAAAACAATTTCAAAATTTTTGAATTTGGTGCACGTTAGGATGGCAACTGTTTCTGGCACACGTTAACACACATCAACATCGACCTTTTTTCCCCCTTTTCTGGTTGTTTTCTCACCATCACCACCATTGAAACCCCTCGACCCTCTTTTTTTAAAACCATACCTTTTATCCCCTCTCATCACTGGCTAATCACGGGCAATAGAAAACGTGTTTTTCTAGCTGTCCTTTGCCAGATTCTAGCCATTTTGAGCGACGACAGCTCCAACTACCACCACCATTAGGCTCACGGCTACTCCCCTACAAAACCCCCAAAGTACCCAGGCCATTCAGTGACGGATAACATGTTTTTTTGGTTGTCCTTTGCCAGATTTCGGACATTTTGAGCGACGACAACTCCAACCACCACCGCCCTTAGACGCACCGGCTACTCCCCTACAAAACCCGCAAAGTTCCCAAGTCATTCCACCCACCAATCATTGGCAATCAGAAGCTAGGGTTTCGCCGTTTCTTAGCCAAATTTCGGCGATTATGACGACTAAAATTTAATCGAATACCACCCCCAGACTCACTGTGATCCATCCATTCAAAACCCCCTCATGTTTGCCTGTAGAATGTCAACTGAAAGTCGTCATTTTCTGGTGTCTAATTCACCTAGTTTATTCCAAAAACTGGTTGGACCGGTACGTTGCTACAATACCGCTAGTCCAACCCCAGGGTGAATCTAGGTGAATGCCCCTCCTGGGTTTTTATTCTCTCCCAACCCAGCTCACCAACCACGTCTTGGTTGAACCGATCCAACCAACAGAGCCGGGTTTTAAAAAAATGCTATAAGCTTTGAAAATCATACCATCACCTTATAGAAAGCTAACCATACCTAAGAATGATATAAAATACTACATGTTGATACAAAAAATCGCACCGACCTAAGAGATCCGATTGATCTTGATGGAATCAGAACCGATGGACGCATAATTGATTAAAATCAGCTAGGAAGAATTAATAAAAGGACAATAACACTTTTAAAGTGGTTCAATGTGCTAACTCTAACGTCTATATCTATTATTCTTATATTAAATTTGGAAGATTACAAGAATAAACACTCCTTTCTCTCTCTAAAATTGCTAACACCTTACAATGAGTTTTTTAGGGTTATTTATACATGAATTTGATAACGGTCAGTGAGTTATTTAAGGGATCGTGGTTTAAACATGGAAAGTTAATCTCATGATTGGCGTGATCGCGCTAAATCTGGAATTGCGTGATAAGGTACCGAAATCCTTCTCCTTGATTTTAGGGGATAAGGCTTATCTTACCTGTAAGACAATTGTTTGGTTAGCTCGCTCTACCGAACTTCACTTTCCCTGAGCTATCATTAATTCCGAGCTTGTCATAAACTCTCGCATAATAGTACCATTGTTTTAACTCTATTCACATAAGTACTAAGATTTGTGATTAAAGGGTAACTAGATAATAATATAAAAAGTGTATATTTAAAACTCAATTATTGTGCCAAAGAAATGTAACATCATTTATTATTATTATTAATAATAAGTAGGCCATGGCATAAATTTCAATTGGAAGAGTGACCACCTCTCATATTTAAAATATGGTGTTGTTAATTAAAAATTTCTTGAGATTAATTGGATATTACAGGTATTGGGATGATTGTGCTAAAACTTTAACATTCAACTCGTTAATCTTGCTTTAAGTTTTACACTTTTTGACACGTATGAAAGCACCTCCATGATTGAATACACGATAACTAAATAAATAGTGGCACCAATAATTCCTTTTCCCTATAGTAACACCAAATTATTGGTACAGCTTAATTGTTCTAATTTATCATCATTACTAGTTTAATACCATTACTAATCACTCAAAATTGAAGTAATCAAGTAGATAAGAGAACAAAAAATATGCGTTAGATTTTAATTGGGCACTGAGATTTCATAAGGAATCATTTGAAGAAGCCAAAATAGGTCAATAATGTGACACCAAACGTAGATGAGATGACAAAGCGTTTGTTTGCCCTTTTTTTAATCACTTAGGATATTTGAATCAGCTTGCGTGCACCTCACCTGATCTTCCATAGTCCTAAAATTATTGGTCGAGTAAGAGCCCCAATGGAGAATTAGTGTCTGAAGGAACTCAAACCCAGGAGTTTATGAGATCTTCCTTTGTTTTTTTACTATCAGGTCATCCAATAGCAGTTGACAAAACGTTTGTTTCGTTGAAGGGAGACATCCCCCACTACTAGCTAATCAGCCCAAACAATTGATGGCCCAATTCTATAATTTAAAAAATTGCCATTTTCATTACCAAAAATAGGGGTCACAATTTTTTATATGACACGCTAATACCACACAATTCTGATACAATTTGAGAAGGATAGAGTTGAATCTAATTGTATTTGTGTCATATTCATATGAGAAAACTTAACCATTTTACTAAATAGGTTTTCAACCCACAAACCTATTTAGTAGCACGATTAATTAAATAAGTTGCTTTAATTTCGTAAACTTGTTTATAATGTGATTAATTTGTTATGACACAATTATTTTTAAGCGTGTCATTAAAGAGTTAAATGATTAAATGGTTAAACGTGTCATTAATGAGTTAAACATGTCATAAACATATTTAGGTTTATATTACAAACGAATCCAAAACGTCAACTCGTTATACAATCAGTAAGGTCCAAAAACAAAAATGAAGGGAAACTTCATATTATCAAATGCTTAGATTTGAGGTTATCCTTGTTGATTTGATTGATCTATTTAAGGGTTAAAGTTTGTCTTAACTATAATATTGTTAATATTAGGGATATCGTTGTTAATATCTGAAACTAAAGAAGAAATCTTTTTTAAGGCATAAATGAGAGGTTAACAAATAATTTACCCATGAACCAAATTAAACATTCCTGATTACTTGAATTAGGTTTGGTAGATTATTGTTTTACTTGAGTTTTTTTATTTAATCTTATTTGTGTGGTGCGTTTTTATCTAATCTTTTTTAAATGGGGTTAATAATTTACTCATTTTATGTGGACTTGACAACATATTGGGCCCTAGATGGGCCTTATGTCACGTCAAATTCTTCCTTTTAGTTTCCACTTTTTGACACGTATTAAAGCACGACCTTTATATTCATTTTTCTTTTCCTTTCTATAGTAAAAACAAATAATTGCTACTACTAATTATTCGATCTATCATGATTCTAGGCCCAAACCATCAATGGTCCAATTCTGTCATTTAAAAAGCTGTCAAAATTTGAACCAAAAGCAAAAATGAAGGCTAGAAATGAATAATCAAATAATGCTTAGATTTGAGGCCATTCCTTTGATTTTGTTTTAATGGTTATGAAAGCTTCAACCCTCCCAAGTTGCCATGTGTTTGAGCAAATTCAAGGCATCCACAACCAGAGGTGGCCTTTTTAAATATTGGAATGTCTGGAAGAATATTGAATAGCACCCATCACTTTGTTAATGGTGCAAAGCTCTACTCCCTCCATTCTTTTCATTTCCAAGTATATGCCAAGCTATTTCCATTCAAACAGTACAGTAAGTCATTCATTCCAATTTTGAACAAGGGAGCAATGCCACCAATTTGTTTTGGCAATGATTCTTTTGAGTCTGCATCCTACACTAAACTTTATATAGAAGAACCCTATGCTTTATATTCTCATGACTCAAAACTCGAGAGCTTTTGTTATAACTTTGGAATGAATAGTTATATAAAGGCAATCACATCTCATGCCACTATCGAACGAGTGCATGGAAATTCATACCTAAGTAAAATGTCTTTTAGGTGAAAGATGTTTGTGTGAAGCCAAAAAAGTATGGTTTGAACGGACAATAATATAAATTATCTCCAAAGTAGACAATTTCTACTAAGTTAGAAGTGCACAATGTACTAGATTAAACTGTAAGTAAGTAATTTCTACTATGATTGACGCAAGGTTTGACAAAGTCTTATATTAGATAAATTATGGGTTCCTTATATGAACTACAAACAATTTTTTACTTGGTCGTACTCGATATTTAACGGAATATTACATTAGATAAATTATAAGGTCTCATTCATCTATATATATTTTATAATCTCGAAGTCTAAATTACTTTGATAAAGTAGATAAAGAAGAATTTGATACGATAGAGATGTTGAAGCTATTGTCCTTTAAAATATACAATATAATACTGTTAGTGATCAGCAAACTTCATCTCTTTTGTGTTTATAGTATATGCTTTTCTTGTTATATATATATATATATTATTGATCAGTTGATCAGTTGATCATGTATTAGTATTATTTAAAGAAAAAATTCATACTTTGGCGTGAAACTAACGATGGTACACATTCTATAGCTAGTTTATGATTCTGCATTAATCAATTTAAGCCCACTAGATGGCAGCTCCATGCAACAATTAAAGTTTGCTATCAGTTTTCTTGGAATGGTATTTGTTTAGCATCTCCATTATCTGCTTGTTTACATGCAAAAAACTGAAAAATGATGGAGAGAGAGAGAGAGAGAGAGAGAGAGAGAACCATCACTGGACGTGATCCGATGATAAAAGAGTAAAAAATGGTTTAACATGTTCTTCCAAGTTTGAATTCTTTTGATTATAAAAGAGTAAAAAGAGAATTTAACATGATCTTATAAGTTTGAGTTTTCAAGAATGTCATAACTGTCAATAATAGGGGTGATTACTGAAGCTCTTACTCAACCAATAGTTTGAAGGCTATTAAAGATGAATTAAAGTGACTGCAATCTGGAAAAAGAGAGATAAGAGAGTAACTCTTTTTTGAAAGCGCTGTTTGGAATGAAAAATGCTTTTTAATTTAAATATAAATGTACTTTAAAACATTCTAAAAAGCACCTATTACAGACACGTTACAAAACATTCCAAGGGCTTCTTTTATTCTTCTCAGAATGCCTTTATTAAAATATGAGTTGGGTTCTTTTCAGTATAGTATATCTTATCACAAAGCTTATAACCATTTATTTATGTCAATCAAATAATTGAAATAAGAAATAAAATTCAATATTGTATGTTTGATATTATAAAATTAGGAAAAATTATACCATACAATTCAAATGTTTTCATACAGATTAAATTTTTAAAAGTTATTTAAGATCATAGACTGAAGATTGTACTATCATTATTATTTTTTATTTTTTATATTATTCAATATGTTAAACTGAATGAAATATCAAATATAGTACATGAATATCTATTATGTGTTTAAAATTTGTTTTATTTTATTTTGAGATAATAAAATTATCTTAAGGTTTTTGAAATAACAGAAATTTTTTTACTATTAAATTTTAGTTGTTAAAATAAACGACAAGTAGGTAATTTGATAATATTTTAAGTGTAATTTTTCTATTTCCTATATGTTCAATCAATCAAATGGAATATTGAATATAAATTGGGTCACGTGTCCCCATCAGGGAATGTGATGAAATATTCCAAATTTGTACCCGCCATGCAGTCTCATCTTACCCTAACATGTTCCCACGGAAACGCACTTTATTATCGACGGGGTAAAATTTACACCAAATCTTGTTCGGCCCAAAAACTGTATAAAATCTCAGCCGTCCATTACAACTATTATCTGTCCCCATTGCACAAGCCGATCACTCAAAGTACAAGAGCTGGACCCCACATCGTAGTGAACAAGTCAAAGTTTATCTCTGTAGTCTGTAGTTGTTGTGTACTGTAGAGTATAGTACTGGAGGTAGGAGGCAGAAACCGAATCACATAACTTGTCATTTTATGAGAACTGTCGTTTTGTATGGTGACGTGGTGCACGCCAGTGAAGTCTTATTTACTAGAGGAAAAGCAACCAACTGTTCTCCCCAATATTTAGTCAACTCTTAAGTCGATATCCCCGTTGCAATTATTTTCATATCCTTAAAGTAATGATGTTTATTTTATTTAAATAGATTTCTAATTTTTTCACAATAGCGCGATGCATATTAGCACGCTAAAGTGCACCAAAGCTTTTTTTGATCGAAGGCGAGTTTATGTTAGCAAAATACGACTCATATTAGTAGCGTCCAAGTAAGCGATTTTTGATTTTTCGGGCCGAATCTGAAGTTCAAAATCACTTTCGAGACTATCTTTGGATTCTCCATAACCTCTTCTACAAAACTAATATCTTTATTTATCGACTTCACTCACCGTTTCTAACCACCTCCAATAGTTACTAACGATGTTAGTTTAAGGATAAAAAACTGAAATAAATACAATAGAGGTATCAACTTGAAATTTTGCTAAACCTCTTACTAGAATTTGACGTCTACTCTAAGAGAAAAAGGTTACTTTAAAGCATAAATCTCAGCAGGTCTATGTGTTATCTTTTATGAATTCGGAGTATTTATAGCATTTAGAAAGGGAATTAATTAAGGTTAATTAAAGTGTTACTCCAACAAAATCTCGGAGACGATATTCGATATTATTTATTCCCCTGCTTGGTAAGCTTAGTGGAGTTTTCGATTGCCTCAATTATTTATAGGAACTAGAGTTGACCATGGTCCAAACCATGATTCTAGGGCAATCTTGGAGGCGGGAGGCGTAAAGAATCACATAACTTGTCATTTTATGAGAATTGTCGTTTTGTAGATCGCCCACAAGAAAGCTTGTCGTTTGGAGAAACTTTTGATGGTCCTGCCATGATCTGATGGTGACGTGGTGCACGCCAGTGAAGTCTTATTTACTAGAGAAAGAGCAACCAACTGTTCCCCCCAATATTTAGTCAACTCTTAAGTCGATATCCTCGTTGCAATTATTTTCATATCCTTAAAGTAATGATGTTTATTTTATTTCAATAGATTTCTAATTTTTCACAATAGTGTGACGCACAGTAGCACGCTAAAGTACACCAAAGCTTTCTTTGGTCGAAGACGAGTTTATGTTAGCAAAATACGACTCATATTAGTAGCGTCCAAGTAAACGATTTTTGATTTTTCGGGCCGAATCTGAAGTTCAAAATCACTTTCGAGACTACCTTTGGACTCTCCATAACCTCTTCTACAAAACTAATATCTTTATTTATCGACTTCACTCACTGTTTCTAACTATCTCCAATAGTTACTAACGATGTTAGTTTAAGGATAGAAAACAGAAATAAATACAATCAGAGGTATCAACTTGAAATTTCGCTAAACCTCTTGCTAGAATTTGACGTCTACTCTAAGAGAAAAAGGTTACTTTAAAGCATAAATCTCAGCAGGTCTATGTGTTATCTTTTATGAATTCGGAGTATTTATAGCATTTAGAAAGGGAATTAATTAAGGTTAATTAAAGTGTTACTCCAACAAAATCTCGGAGACGATATTCGATATTATTTATTCCCCTGCTTGGTAAGCTTAGTGGAGTTTTCGATTGCCTCAATTATTTATAGGAACTAGAGTTGACCATGGTCCAAACCATGATTCTAGGGCAAGTACTGGAGGCAGGAGGCAGAAACCGAATCACATAACTTGTCATTTTATGAGAATTGTCGTTTTGTAGATCGCCCACAAGAAAGCTTGTCGTTTGGAGAAACTTTTGATGGTCCTGCCATGATCTGATGGTGACGTGGTGCACGCCAGTGAAGTCTTATTTACTAGAGAAAGAGCAACCAATTGTTCCCCCCAATATTTAGTCAACTCTTAAGTCGATATCCTCGTTGCAATTATTTTCATATCCTTAAAGTAATGATGTTTATTTTATTTCAATAGATTTCTAATTTTTCACAATAGCGCGATGCATATTAGCACGCTAAAGTACACCAAAGCTTTCTTTGGTCGAAGACGAGTTTATGTTAGCAAAATACGACTCATATTAGTAGCGTCCAAGTAAACGATTTTTGGATTTTTGGGCCGAATCTGAAGTTCAAAATCACTTTTGAGACTACCTTTGGACTCTCCATAACCTCTTCTACAAAACTAATATCTTTATTTATCGACTTCACTCACTGTTTCTAACCACCTCCAATAGTTACTAACGATGTTAGTTTAAGGATAGAAAACAGAAATAAATACAATCAGAGGTATCAACTTGAAATTTCGCTAAACCTCTTGCTAGAATTTGACGTCTACTCTAAGAGAAAAAGGTTACTTTAAAGCATAAATCTCAGCAGGTCTATGTGTTATCTTTTATGAATTCGGAGTATTTATAGCATTTAGAAAGGGAATTAATTAAGGTTAATTAAAGTGTTACTCCAACAAAATCTCGGAGACGATATTCGATATTATTTATTCCCCTGCTTGGTAAGCTTAGTGGAGTTTTCGATTGCCTCAATTATTTATAGGAACTAGAGTTGACCATGGTCCAAACCATGATTCTAGGGCAAGTACTGGAGGCAGGAGGCAGAAACCGAATCACATAACTTGTCATTTTATGAGAATTGTCGTTTTGTAGATCGCCCACAAGAAAGCTTGTCGTTTGGAGAAACTTTTGATGGTCCTGCCATGATCTGATGGTGACGTGGTGCACGCCAGTGAAGTCTTATTTACTAGAGAAAGAGCAACCAACTGTTCCCCCCAATATTTAGTCAACTCTTAAGTCGATATCCTCGTTGCAATTATTTTCATATCCTTAAAGTAATGATGTTTATTTTATTTCAATAGATTTCTAATTTTTCACAATAGTGTGACGCACAGTAGCACGCTAAAGTACACCAAAGCTTTCTTTGGTCGAAGACGAGTTTATGTTAGCAAAATACGACTCATATTAGTAGCGTCCAAGTAAACGATTTTTGATTTTTCGGGCCGAATCTGAAGTTCAAAATCACTTTCGAGACTACCTTTGGACTCTCCATAACCTCTTCTACAAAACTAATATCTTTATTTATCGACTTCACTCACTGTTTCTAACCACCTCCAATAGTTACTAACGATGTTAGTTTAAGGATAGAAAACAGAAATAAATACAATCAGAGGTATCAACTTGAAATTTCGCTAAACCTCTTACTAGAATTTGACGTCTACTCTAAGAGAAAAAGGTTACTTTAAAGCATAAATCTCAGCAGGTCTATGTGTTATCTTTTATGAATTCGGAGTATTTATAGCATTTAGAAAGGGAATTAATTAAGGTTAATTAAAGTGTTACTCCAACAAAATCTCGGAGACGATATTCATATTATTTATTCCCCTGCTTGGTAAGCTTAGTGGAGTTTTCGATTGCCTCAATTATTTATAGGAACTAGAGTTGACCATGGTCCAAACCATGATTCTAGGGCAATTACTCCGCCAATCTATTAAAAGAGTAAATGACTTTTTCCCACCCAAGGTTTGCCTTAATAACATTTTCCCGCCAAAAAAGTTTCAAAATACCCATTTCTCACCCAAATTTTATATTTCGTTAATATTTAAAATACACTTTGCTTTCTCAGCCGGCATTCGATGAGTTACTAGAAGCTAGTGTAATAGGGGTTTTGTAGAGTGGCAACGAATGGATTGAATGGTAGTGACCGATTGAATATTCACCGTTGCAATCAGCCAAAAATCAGCTAAGAATAAAAAACTTTAACTTTGTGATGACTGAAAATCGACAAAAAATCAAGTACTAGAGTGAGAGAGATTTTATAGAGAGGAGACCGAATGTTCAAATGGTGGTGACGAAGAGAATTTTTGCTATCAGAATTGGCCAAAATGGGCTTTGGGCAGTAACATAATATTAACTTTAGGTGAAAAAGTGGTATTTTAAAATTTGTTTGGTGAAAAAGTGTCATTAATACAAACATTGGGTGGGAAAAAGCGGTTTACTCTTAATTAAATTATTAAGATTAGTACTAAATTTCACACATTGAAAATGGTGACTAGACTAAAATATTATAGGTTTATTTTATCCCCAAGTCAATGGTATCTTTCTCCTAGATCCAAGAACAAATACATGTTAATCACCAATTTTTTTTTTGAAAAAATTTACGGCATGTATTTTTTTCTTCCATCTAATCATATGATAATTGAAAACTTTTTAAATAAATGTACATGTAATAATCTTGTATTGAACCCTTTTGAAACAAATATGCATGTAATAAATAATATAGTAAATGACTTTTTCCCAACCCAAATAATGACCTAATGACACTTTCTCACACAAAAAGTTTCAAAATATAACTTTACTACCACAACACAAATTCGCTAGTAAATTTCATTGTGAAGAAGGGCATGATGGTTAAAAGTCTGTTATAAGTAAAGGTAGGATGATCAATTAACATTATGCCTCAAAAATAAAAAAATCGAACGGTTGGTCGGTGTGTTCCAAAGGTAGGTGGATTGGTGGCTGACGGTAGGGAAATTTGTACAATCAATCCACAACAACAAGGGACTCTAAATACAGTCAAAATCCTTTCAAAACAACTCAAAAAAAAAAAAAAAAAAACTCCAGTTGGCTCTCAATCATGATTGTCTTGCACAACAACCAAAAGAGTGGTGGATGGCGTTCGGCGAGTGACCAGACGTTGGGATGCTAAGGGTTTTGTTAAGGGGGTGAAGTGAGGCTATGGGTGGGGTTTTGGCTACTGGAATCAGCTGTAGTGGTGGTTTGTGATCTGGCCGGTCCAACGAACTTCAAACTTCTTGTGCACAAAACACGACCCAAACACACCACCAAACTTCACTTCTTTCTCAACACAATCACCGCAACACACAACAATCATCAATCGAGAAAAATCATATCAAACAAGCAAGTCTTCTCTCGATCAACTCGACTTTGAGTGAAGAAGAAAGGGAAGTAACGGCATCCACCACCAGAGAGAGGAAAGATAAGAAGAGAAGAAAGGGAAAAGGAAGAGAGAAAAATAAGGAAGAAAATAAAAGAGAAGAGAAGGGGACGATAGAAAAAAGAGAGAAAACGGCCCAGTGTGATTGAGAGAGGAAAGAGAAGAAGAGAAGGACAGAGAAAGAAAAAAGAAAAGAGAGGAAGAAGATTGGTAATTTAATGTCAAGTAGTAAAGGGTATTTTCGTTTTCACAAAGAATATCACAATATTTAACGGAGATTGTTGGTCTCTTATGTGTTTTGATGTGCCAAAACTAACCAAACAGTTGATTGATCACTAACAAAAAGAAATGCTAAAGTATGACACAAGTCATAACCAAACCATAACAGATTTGTCAAGTGGTATGACCGTGCGTAAGTAGATTTTTCAAGTGTTATGACCATGCGCAATCAAGACACGACCGTTCAATATCATGAAAAACTACCCATATGAAAATACCATCTTCCACGACATCGTTCCATATAGTCGTGCAACACTCTGCCAAAATGTGTGACATCACTCACTCTGGCACGACCATCTTACACAACCGTTCCATTCAAGTTAAAAGTCAAGATATTTCAAATTCAGAATCCTTCGCGCTCTTAACTATTCTTCAAAAGTCAATCTTGTAGGTCAAGTAAAAAACTCAAGTATCAAAAATGGCATGATTGTTCTCTGTGGTGGAACAACAGTTCCCATCTGCAGATTTTTGTCTAAACGCATGACAATGTTCCAAGAAGTCGTGCATGCCTCTTGAAATTTTATGGATTTGGAAGAGCCTTTGGTTAGACCATTCCGCATGGTGGAATGACCGTACGATGCCTTTACACGATCATATGGCGTGGTGGAATGATTATTCCATAAACCCTAGATCTGAGAAAAAGTATCCGTTGTGTCAAGAGCGACCATTCGCGATTATGGAATGACCGTTCCTCTGGGTTCTGCAGACTTTTCAAAGTTGCATTAAATGAAGCAACAACTCAAATTTGAAGGAATATAAAAGCTCAACTTCTTTATGCAAAAGGTAGAGAAGAGTCATGTAAAATCAGAGAACATTTTCATATAATCCTTAGAGCTCAAAATCCAAATCAAATACTCTAACTTGCATTCATATTGTAAACCTTTAAGAGTGTCTTTGTTCTTATTGTGTGTATAAGCCTAACGAGAAGAGGCAATCATTCACAAAACACTTTGATTAAAACCTTGTTGGTGAAATCTTGTAAAACTATTTTAATCCAGTAAATCTAGTGTGTGTTGGTGAAATCTTATAAAACTAGAGAAAATATTGGTGAAATCCTATAAAACTATTGTATTGGTGTAATCCAATTTTAGTGGAACTTAAATGAGGTTGTCATGAAGAAGTGGATGTAGGAGACTTGTGGATATAACTCCGAATCACTATAAATCTCTAAGCGTTTCTCTCTCTCTCTCTCTCTCTCTCTCTCAACTTATTTATCACTCTTTCACATTAATTCTTTGCTCAAATTTATTGCTTGTTCATCATTATAACTTGATTACATTTATTATTTATTGTTCTTTTTTGGTATCTTTATTGCTCATTAATATTATCATTATTATTGTCATTCTTTGGTTATTGAGTTTATTTATTGAACATCGTTTCGTTAAACACACTGTTTGTGGTGATAGTTTTCATTCCAATTCACCCCCTTCCAGGAATATTAGCCATATCTAAGGTTTGACAGAAACTATTAACGTAATATAACATTTGGGTAGTAAAGTTGTATTTTGAAATTTTTAGGGTGGGAAAAGTGTCATTAAGCTTTTATTTGGATAGGAAAAAATCTAAATAATATCTTATTAAACCTGTGTATAAATGTTGTAATAATTTTCAGCGCACATTTTTTAAATTTCCATTTTCAAATAGAAAAACTGTTGGATTTCAAAGTTTTAAAAAAATATCACGTTGCTAATTTTAGATACATCCATTGCTTCTTTAAAAAAATTTATCTTATAGTTTTCACTAATTACCAAAATTTGGAGTGATTAAACATGCATTGAGTTAAATTTTATTTTTTATTCACTAGTGTATTACATTAGTTTCCATTTAAAAGTTTGTACATGAAATTTATAATATAAATTATTATTGTATGAATTTAAGTTAAATATTCTATCCCAATTAATTATATTGTAATGCACTATAAATATAGGCAAGTTCAACACCCTCATATATTAGAATAATTCAATTCAATAATTGAGATATATGATATATCTTGAGCATTCTACATAAGTTGATTCAATGTCTCAAATTTCATAATTTATATCAAGATAGCAATGCAAGTTTCAACCATCATAAATACGATGATTTTAACCTCTCCCCTTGTGGTCGGATGACAAATCCTTTAGCCATTGGGGTTAGCTATATCCAAGAGGGTCTTGTGTTCGAGTCACAAGAGATGTATTTACCATATTTACGATTTAATAACTTAAAAATTATCGTTAAAAACACATGCATTGAACGTAAGACTAGTTGATTTTGAAAATACCTAAAAAATTGAAATTATAACAATTGTAGACGTAAAAATCTACCTGTACGGAAGGGGGGTCTGATCCCGTGAGGTTGAGGCCACTAGCGATCTGCTGTACCTGCACACGTAGAGAAACACACGTGAAGCGAGCGGGAAACATCGGGGTGGTGTTTGCCGTAGGCACTCCGACGCTCAAGTCAGCAAGGCTGAAAGGCTAATATAGTGAGGGCTAGGGAGTGAGAGATTACCGGAAGTCTAGTCGAGGAGTGTGACTACGGTGGTGAAGCGAAGCTCTCAAGTAAGAGCTTTGGGTGTGAAGGTGTAATGTTGTGTCCTTTGTGAGAGGGTTGGCCTCTGCTTATATAGTGATCGTCTAGTCTCCCAATCCTGGTAGAAGTAGGAGTCCTAGTATGACTCTGATGCAAACCTTAGAAGAATCAGGGCCGTGGTGTGCTGTCTTACCAATGTCCGGATAGGAGGTGATTCTGATTAGGAGAGCAACTCTGAGTAGGAAAGTGATCAGGAATAGGAAGGCGACCTTGAATAGGAGGTTGATTAGGAGTAGGAAAGTACTCTGAGGGGGCTATGGGCTCTGGATTCGCCCATGGACCTAGGAAATGGACTGGGATTAAGAGGCTCGCGCCCACGTGGTTTGGGTCGGCTATACCTCGTGTCAAATAGGACTAATCTGGCTTGGGCCCCTATAGGACTGGGCCTGGTCTTTCTTCACTAGTGGTCCTATTTTCCTATTTGGGCCAAGGACGATTTTTGGCCCTAATAGTTTGTCCCCCATCTCTGAGTTGAGAGTATCTTAAGTCAGAGAGTAGGTTACGCTCAAGGCAAGCTCGATCTTCCCTCATGGACAAACGATCATTGGAGTGAATGATCGGACTGTCGCAGGTTATCCTTGATTGGACGTCGTTTGGTATCCACTCCTGACCCACAGTGTGCCATCATTGCGATGTGCCTGATCGGTTCGACAGGCTGAAGAGCAGAGAACTAGATGTGGTCGTTCGGTACATCCGTGCGACTAGCATGGAGACCGTTGGAGGAGGCGTTCATTCGTCATGCCGGATCAGATAGGTTCAGGAAGTTTACTAAAAAGCTTCACTCTGTCGGGATGTTCGGACGACCAAGTGTGTGAGGCATCTCAGCTGCACGTTGTCCACTCGTTCTCCACGGACGGATGAATGGGCGAGGTTTCCAATTTTGTTCTGAAGATGGCTCGACCCGGGCTATTCCAAGCTCATGCATCGGTCGACCAGGCCTTCCGAGCCGGCTGAGCATGGGATGCTTGGGAGGGCTCCTGAACTGAAAAGCTGAGTCGGTCGGGTGGATCGAGTGGCCAAGTGGATTTGTTGGCGTGTGAAGATTGGATGCGCGTCGGACTTATTTCGGGAGGTACAAACTGAGTTGGTCGGAAGAGCCGGGCGACCGAGACGTAGCTTCCGTACGGGGCCATGGTCCTAGTGGTCCGGATCGCTACCACGTGTATGGTGACGATCGATCTGTCGTTTCGAGAGCGGGAAAACGAAGAGAACCCCTGACAACTGGCCAATCACAAACTGCCATGTGTTTGCATTTTCTTTACAAAATTGAGGAACAAACTGTTCATCTTCCATTCGCGTTTGTTTTGTGTTTTCATCCAAAAAAAATTCTCTCCCCTTTTTCTTCTTTTTTGTCCCAGTTTCTTGAACAACGGTGGTCTTTTCTGCAATCATCCAAGGTAACCATTTTTTCTCTTTAGGTTGATTTTCTATTCTGTTTTTGGTTTCTTTTTTGTTGAAACTTTTGGAGGTAGGATGAAGGTTTTTTGAACTTTTGAGTGGGTTTAAACTGGGTTTCCAAGTGTTTTGGTGTTAGGATTTGAAGAATAGGCATAGATTTGAATTTTCTAGTGGATACCCGGGAAGAATCCGGCAATTTCGAGTATTCTCTGGGTTTTTTTTGGTCGAGATCGGGAAGACAAAGTCGTGTTTAGTATTGGTTCGGTCGGTCTGTCTTACCGAGTGGTGAGAGGGTGTGGCTTGGACTGAATAGGCGATCGGTCATCCAAGGCGAGTGGGAGTTTTTAGGTTGGTAGGTTGGTGAGCAGGGCGAGTAGGTAACTTGGTTCGAGCTTGGAGGTGGGTCGGTCGCTTGGGGCGAGCGAATTGGTGCTCTGCTGAACCTGGTACCAGGGTCGGTCGGTTGGAGGGGTCAACCAAGGGTAGGGTGCGATCTAGTTATCGGGCAGGTCGACTGGTAGCGAGCATCTTCCTTCGGTCGGTGAACAAGGGCGAGTAGACTGTATGAGTTGTCTTGGGGGTCGGTCACCCGGGGCAAGCGAGTGAATACTCGGGGGAGGCATTGATTGGGCATTACCGGGGGTGAGCCAAGGAAGATTTAGGTCGAGGGCCGAGTCGGTCGACCGGGAGGGTCGACCACGGTTGGGGAACTCGTTTCTAGGTGATAGAGGTGCTGTGGGGCGAGTGGCAATTCTGTTTCTGATATTGTGCGGTCGGTATCTCCCGGTCGGGTGGCTACTTCATACTTGGCGTTTTTGGCAGTTAGGAGCGAGGCTTGGGTCTATCTATTGGGTTGGGCGACCGAGGCAACATGTCGGATTCTGACACGGTTAGTTCAAGCGGGGAGGTTGCGGCAGACCCGGGGGATAAGTATGAGCGTGCCCCTACTATAGTGATGATGCTTGAAGGGAGCGTCCCGGTGGGCGTGCCGACTGGAGTTAGTGTAGCCGCTTTAGGGGTGAGTCGGGCTGGGCCGAGTGGCTCGGGCAGGCATGGTAGGAGTGGGGAAGACTCCGGAGGGGCCGGCAGTCCATCTTCGTTTGGTAGTAGCTCCGAGGAAGAGCCGAGCCAACAGGGCAGTGGGATTCACCAGGGATTATCCGCTCGTGCTGAAGGATAGTGACGTGTGGCGCATCCGTACATTGTATCATATCCCTGGTTCGGTCAAAATCTGACTCCGCGGTCGTATGAGCGGGTTGATTGGGAAGCTGAGCGTTGGGTCTGTGTTTATGAGAAATGGTTTCATGACAGGTTTAGGTTGCCTGTGCCTCGCCTTGTCTGGGAGGTGCTGAACCACTTCATGATTGCCCCTTCCCAGCTTATGCCAAACGCTTGGAGGTTGCTGATGGCCCTGGAGGATCTGTGTGTTCGGCACCAAATTGTGTTTGGGTTGCACGAGCTGCTGTACTCGTACTTCCTGAAGGAGAATGATAAGGAGAAGGGCCGATATTTGTTGAACTTGAGGCACGACCGGTCTCACCTGGTGACCGACCTGCGGTCCAGTGATAAGAACTGGAAAGACCGCTACTTCTTCTTAAGGGGTCAGGCCGTTTACGGAGAGAGGGGCCCGGGCGAGATCCCGATCGGCTGGCGAGCCACTGGTGAGAACTTAGTTGTTTCTTTCGTACTTTTGATTACTAAATCTTGATTGTGTTTTTTGTTTGCAGAGCTTGATTTCAATCGTGCTGGGCAGAGCGGGGACGGCTTGGACGTAGCTACCCAGAGGGTGTTAGCCATCCCACTAGAGCAGAGGGATTGGCGAGTAGTGCTAGCGGAGTCCAACCTGAGGACCAGCATTCTTTGGGCCGGAGTAGAGGCTATACAGAGAGGTACTCCATTCCCCTCGTTGAAGCAGACATGGGATGTGCTTGTTAGTCGATACTGCAACCATAACATTTTTGGTGAGTCCAGGCTGAACCCACTAACAGTTGGAGAATTTGCACTTGCAGAATCGTTGATGAAGAAGTTGACCGTCCCAAGCGCGAGTGAATCTATCGCCCGACGCCGAGAGAAGAGGAGGAGGGAGTCCTTGGCCAGGGAGGATAGGAGGGTAGAAGATGTGTTGGTGACACCGTCGAGTCAGCAACTGCTGAGTCAACAACCTTCAGTAGGAGCTGGGTCGTCCCAGGCTGCCGTTGTGGATGAGGAGGCGAGGACTATTACTATCACGATTCCGGCTACTGCGTTGACTTATTCTGATGCGACATCTATGAGTAGGTGGCCGACTCTTTCTTGTTCCCAGCAGACAAGGCGCGCCTAAACTAGATGGGTGCAGTTGCTGCCGCCGATTGGGGTGTATCCCGCGTTGTTCAGGTATGGCAGTACTTGTTCATTTTTCCTATTTTTGGCTTTGTTCTCATTGCTGAGTTTTGTTGTGTAGGTACTCACTAGCAGTCTTCATCTAAGGAAGTCTATCGTGGCGCAAGAGAAGCGGATACAGGGTGAATCCAAGGCCGGTTCAACTTGGTTTCTGGCGGAGAGGGAGGTTGCATCCCGGAAGGCTGAGCAGGAGAGTCAGCAGCGCCTTAGGGATAGTAAGGCCGAGGTCGAGAGGTTATGGCGCGAATTGGCCGAGAGGACCATGGAGGTTGAGTCCCTCAGGGAGCAGTGCATCTCCATTGCTGATGATGCCATCATTAAGGCCCGAGGCGAGCTCATGCTGGAATTCAAGGAAGGGCGGACCTCTCATTGGGATCCGGATGAAGACATTCTGCTCATGTAAGAGTTGTTGGAGGAAGGAACTGGTCATCCGGGGAGGGGAGGGGACGAGCGAGGCACTGACCTTAGTCAACCGGGCAGGCGATCGGGTGTTGGGGGACGTGCGACAGGCTGAGGGCAGTGAGCGCTAGTGGTGCGGACATGGCGACTGATTTGGTGATAGAGGATGATGCTTGTGCTGAGGATGCCTAGCGAGCTCTTGTTTTTGTATTTTGGGGCTTGCGATGCCACTTTTTATGACAGCGTCGTGTTACCCTTTTTTTTTGTATTACAGGTGGGCGCTTGATGCCATATATACCACCTTTGACTGTTCTGGTTTCTAGTGTTGTCTCCTTGGATGAATGAACTGTTCTTTTATTTCTCTTCTTGTAGGTGTGTTATGTTTGTGCATGTTACCTCAGCGTGGCCCAATGGCTAAGGCATGTAGGCCTTATGTTGGGCTCGGTTAGGTGCTTTGCTTGTCAATGGTGTAGGAATCATTCATTCGGTCTGGCCGACCGAGTGTGTAGTCCCTCTGGATGAATGACGTTGCATCTTCAGTTCAGGTTTTGGGTCGGATGGGGCCGGTCCCAAGGTGCCAAGTCTTGGATCGGGCAGGGCCGATCTGAAGGTGTCATCGTGAGTTAGCGGGGTCGATTCGAGGGTGTGAGTAATTCATCGACCGGGTCGACTTGAAGGTGTCCGTACGTTTTATCAGGCAGGGCCGATTGAAAGGTGTCCGCATGTTTTATCGGGCGGGGCCGATTGAAGGTGTCCATACGTTTTATCAGGCAGGGCCGATTTAAAGGTGTCCGTAGGTTTATCGGGCGGGACCAATTTGATTTGAAGGTGTCCGTAGGTTTATCGGGCAGGGCCGATTTGACGGTGTTTGTACGTTCATCGGGCAGGGCCGATTTGAAAGTGTCCGTACGTTCATCGGGCAGGACTGATTTGAAGGTGTCTATACATTCATCGGGTATGGCCGATTTGAAGGTGTAAGTAATTAGTCGACCGGGGTCGATTTGAAGATGAGAACTTATGAATAATACTTCATTAAATATCTGGCCATGAGGCTGACTGTCCAAGAGGAGGTGGATAGGCCCACTCATTCTTTTATTAACAATGAAAAGAAAATGAAAAACAAATCCCCCAAAAGACAAGGTTCACCTAGGAGTAGTAGCGTTTGAGGTGAATGACATTCCAATTGTTGTTGATGTCTTTGCCCTCGGGGGTCTGGTTTGTAGGCGCCTTTCCCTGCTTCTTTGATTATCTTGTAGGGGCCTTCCTAGGTGGGGCCGAGTTTGCCAGAGTTAATTTCCTTGGTGTTTTGGAAGACCCTACGAAGGACCCAGTCGCCTATCTTGAAAGTGCGGATCCTCACGTTGCGGTTATAATGTCGGGCGGCTTGTTGTTGGTAGACTGCATTGCGGATGCTCGCCTGTTCCCGTAGCTCGTCCACAGTGTCTAGGTTCTGGCAAAAGTTTTGACTATTGGATTTCTCGTCCGCCCATTGAAGCCTCGGTGGGCAGGAACGTCATCTTGTTAAGGAATAGCTAGCCGAGCCGTATGTCAGGGAAAAAAGGGGTTTCACCAGTTGATGATCGCCGTGGTTCGGTATGACCAGAGGACTCCGGGTAGCTCGTCTGCCCATGCGCCCTTAGCTTTATGCAATCGCTTCTTCAATGTCTGCATGATGGTCTTGTTTGATGACTCGGCCTGGCCGTTAGACTGGGGGTTGCGGGGTGTTGAGAAGGTTAACTTTGTTCCCCACATGTCACAAAAATCCCTGAAGCCTGAACTAATGAACTAGGATCCATTATCGGTGACAATCTCCTTCGGTATTTCAAACCGACAGATTACATTCTTCCAGATGAAGGCTTTTACCTCTCGATCTCTGACTTGTGCAAAGGCTTCGGCTTCGATCCACTTGGTGAAGTAGTCTGTCACCGCCAACATGAAGACTCGTTGCCCCGGTGCAGTAGGTAGCTTTCCCACGATGTCCATTCCCCACTTCATGAATGGCCAAGGTGTGAGAATGGAATGGAGTCGTTCTGGTGGGAGGTGTGAGATATGGGCAAACCTTTGACAGTTGTCACACTTCTTCGCGTAAGCGGTCGAATCGGTGCGTATGGTCGGCTAGTAGTATCCAGCGGTGATCACCTGGTGAGCAAGACTGCGACCCCTTACATGGTTGCCGCATTCGCCTTCATGGAGTTCGGTTAGAACATTTTAGGGCCTCTTCTGGGCTTATGCATTTGAGATAGGGGCCCGAGAACGACTTTCTAAGGAGTTGGCCCTCATGTAGGGTGAATTTGGCGGCTCTTGCTTTCATTTGGCGTGCTTCGTTCTTGCCAGCCGGGAGCTCATCGTCTGCCAGGTATCTTATTATCGGGGTCATCCAGCAGTCGGCTTGTTCAACGCCCATGGCTACGGGAGACTTGTTCGGTGGCGGTTCTTTCCAGTTGGCCGGCCACTGCATGAATAAGAGGGGAATGGACGACTGGGAAGAACATGGGAGTGCCGAGCCAAGGTTGGCGAGGGCATCGGCATGGTAGTTCTCAGCTTTGGGGATCTGTATGATTGAGAACTCTTCGAATTGGGCCTGCAGCTCTTTGACCATGCTCAAGTAGGATGCCATCTTCGAGTCGCGTGCTTGATATGTGCCTTGTAGTTGGTTTGACCACGAGTTGGGAATCGGACTTCACTTCCAGCCTTTTTGCTCCCATTTCTCGGCCAGAGGAAAGTCCGGCTAGGAGGGCCTCATATTCAGCTTCGTTATTCATGCACTTGAACCCACACCGGACTGCTCGCTGGACTATGTCTCCCTTTGGTGCGATCAGTACTATCCCAAGTCCGCTCCCATTCACATTACTCGATCCGTCCACGAGGAGTCCACTTCGAGGGTGGTGCACCGTTCATGCATAGTAGTTCCCTTTCCGCTTGGGTGGTGGTGCTTGGGGTGAAGTCAGCAATGAAGTCCGCTAGTGCTTGGGACTTGACAGCGGTGCGTGGTTGGTAGGATACGTCGAACTCGCTGAGCTCTACCGCCCATTGCATGAGTCGGCCTGATAGTTCTGGTTTGTGCAATATTTTCTTAAGTGGGAAGGAGGTGATCACAACTATAGGGTGGCACTGAAAATACGATCTGAGCTTCCTGGATGCATGGATGAGGGCGAGGGCAAGCTTTTCCTAGGTGGCTGTATCGAGTTTCTGCGTCGAGGAGTGACTTGCTAATGTAGTAGACCGATGACTGCTTTGTTTCTTCTTCCCAAACTAGCACCGCTGATATGGCTGTCTCTAAGACTTCTAGGTAAGTGTAGAGCTTCTCCCCATCCATAGGTTTGGAAAGAAGCGGGGGGGTGGTCAAATACCTCTTCAGCTGTTGTAGGGCTTCTTCGCATGAGGGGTCCAATCGAACTTGTTGGATTTTTTGAGGGCATGGAAGAACAGGTGGCACTTATTAGTTGACCTAGATATGAAGCGGCTTAGGGCGGCCACTCGTCCCGCAAGGCGTTGGACGTCTCTGATGCACGTCGGGGATGGTATGCGAGGATTGCTCTGATTTGGTCGGGGTTGGCTTCTATCCCTCGCTGAGTGACCATATAGCCCAAGAATTTACCTGATGAGACTCGAATGAGCATTTGGTTGGGTTCAGCTTCATGTTGTATTTTCGTAGAATGGCGAACACCTGGCTGAGGTGGTCGAGGTGTTGTTCGGCAATCAGGGACTTGACGAGCATTTCGTCGATGTAAACTTCCATAGTCTCTCCTAAGTAGTCGGAGAACATCTTGTTGACCAATCGTTGGTAGGTGGCCTCCAGGCGTTCTTGAGTCCGAACGGCATTACTTTGTAGCAGTAGGTCCCTCTCTGTGATGAAGGCTGTCTTTTCCTGGTCGTCAGGTGCATCAGGATCTGGTTATATCCAGAGAAAGCGTCCATGAAGCTAAGGAGCTCGTGGCCTGCAGTCGCATCTACCATCATGTCGATGTGTGGGAGCGGGAAAAAGTCCTTGGGGCAGGCCTTGTTCAAGTCAGTGAAGTTGATGCAGACTCTTCCATTTCCCGTTCTTTTTCTTTACTACCACGACGTTCGCCAGCCAGTCGGGGTAGTGGACTTCTCTGATCATGCCATTGCTTAAGAGTGTGTCAATCTCTTCGTTGATGATTCGGTTCCGTTCTGGTGCAAACTTCCTTCTCCTCTGCTTTACAAGGTGGGTGACCCGGATTTACCTTTAGTTGATGGACCATTGCTTCCGGACTGATTCCGGTCATGTCGGCGTGGGACCAGCGAAGCAGTCTTGGTTTTGTCTAAGGAACTCTATCAGTTTCTCTCTTGTCTCGGGCTCGAGGCGGGAGCCTATGTGGGTCTTTCTCTCGGGGTCATCCGGGTGTATCTGTACTTCATCCAACTCCTCTATTGAGGGCTGATCTGGCTCGGTTGGAGGGGTTGGATGAGATTGTAATTGCTATGAGGAGTTGCCCTTGCTCTTGAAGGCATTCTTGTAGCAGTCTTTGGAAGCTTTGGGGTCGCCCTTGATCTCTCGTACCCCCCACTTGGTTGGAAACCTGATCGTCTGGTGGAAAGTAGATGGGACTGCCCGCATGTCGTGGATCCAAGGCCACCCCAAGATGGCGTTGTAGGGGGATGGGCAGTCGATCACGAGGAAGACTGTCTGTTTATTTACTCCGCCGGCATAGATAGGAAGGATGATCTCCCCGATAGTGTATTTCTGCTCTAAGCTGAATCCAACCAGCAGTGTCGGTCGTGTTGATATTTGCTTCTTCCAGCCCCATTGCTTTTACTGCTTCGAGGAATAGGATATTTGCTGACGAACCTCCATCTACGAACACCCTTTTCACCAAGATGTTGGCTATTTGCAGGGAGAGGACTAAGGCATCGTGGTGAGGAGCGGCCAGGGTGACCGGTTCGTCATCTTCGAACTGAATTACTTGATGAGAATATGACCTCGAGACCGGATGGATGGACTAGACTTCATGGTGGTTGTTGGTTCTAGCATACCGCTTGGCCGATGAGTAACTTACCCCAGCGATTTCGATCCTCCACGAGATGAGCGCGAAACCCTTCCCGGTGTGGGATTCTCGCGGAGGAGGGGCGACGGTTCTTTGGAGCCCTTCTGGCTAATGGTGTTCTTCCCCTTGTCAATGAGTAGATCACGGAGATGTCCCCTCTTCAGAAGTGCGACAACCTCGAGCCGCAAGGCGATACAGTCTGCGGTGTTGTGCCCGTGATCGTTGTGGAACTCGCACCACTTGGTAGTGTCTCTCCTTGCCTCGGGATTGAGCTTACCAGGACGGCGGACCCCATTCCTTTCATTATCGCTACGACCTAGGTTGGTTCGACGTTGAGGTTGTACTCTGGTATTTTGTGCTGGCTCGATCCGAAATGCCTGTTATCATTTCTCGCGGGTTGGCGATCATAAGGTTTTCTAGTTCTGCCCATATTGTGTGCTAGAGGTTGGTAGCGGTATTCTACCGATCTAGGCTCTGGCTTCCTGTCGCTCCGCCTTGGTTCATATCTGGAATGAGCAGCTCGGTTCATCTCATCTTCCTCCCATCTTATCTGGATAACGGCTCGTGCCAGAGCGTCTTCCATTGTGGTGCAGCCCAGCTTTGTGAGTTCTTTGTACAGTTCTCCATCCGGGAGGAGGCCATTTTCTGAAAGCGTCCACAGCAGTCTCGGGGTTACATGAGGGAATAGAGATCTTCTCTTTGTTGAATCTGCCAACATACTCTCTTAATGGCTCTCCCCTTCGTTGGTATATTCGGTACAAGTCGGTCGACAACTTCTCTAGCTTCTTGTTGCTGGCGAACTGTTCCACAAAGGTGTCGTAAAGCTGAGCGAATGAATCAATAGATCCATTCGGGAGGTTCATGTACCATTGGAGCGCCGGTAGGACAAACTAGCCAAGAAACTTTTGCACATGCGAGCCTCTCTAAGCGGTCGGGATGGGGTATGGAGCAGGTGAACATCCGCTTTGCTTGTACGAGGCTATGTGGTCATCCGGGTCAGTGGTACCGTCATATGGTTTCATATTGGGGATGGTGAATTTCTGGGGCATGTCGGCCAGGGCGATCTCATCTACAAAGGGTGAATCGGCGTAACAATTTGGTCTGCTCTTCTTGGTTGGGATTGGCATTCTTGGAATGCGTCTCATTACTACCTCAACGTCGGCCAGTCTCTTGGCCAATAATTGTTCCATAGGGGAAGGGGATACTATCGGGTCATCCCATCTTACCGGGTCTGGTACATTTCATTGGGTCATCCCTCGGGGGATAGTCTGATAAATCATTCCGTCTTGCGCTCCTTGGTAGCATGGGTCTTCGTTCATCCCTTCTGGTTGGATGACTCCCATTGTCACTGTTCTATTATTCTTTCCCTACATGAATGGTCAGGGGAGTCGACTGGTAGTCATTTGGTCCGCCGGGATGGATGGACTCAAGTGCTGGAGTTGGTTTGGTTTGGCCGTTCAACCCGCGAGGGTGAGCCGAGCCGGATGGGGTTTGTGTTTGGGTTGTCTGGAGGTGAAGTGGGATGGTGGGGATGGGTTGATCCTGCGGATGCGGGCTCTCTGTTGTTGGATCGTTTTGATCATGAGGTTGGGATGGGTCAACTGGACAGCGTGCTTTGTTGGCATATCTTTATCTCTGTTAGTCAGAACGGAGTAGTCGGGCGCTAGTGCGTTTAACTGACGCGGCCCTTTATCGGAATCCGAGGGCCGATGCTCTGGTGTGGAGAGAGGTTGCATGGATGGGATAGTGGTGCGGAGCCGATTGGGGGGTGCTTGGTCGGGCAGAAACTCGAGATCGTAGAATCGACTTACTTTCTCCTTTAGCGACTGGTTCTCGACCCTGATGGAGGTGTTTTCGGCTTCCAGCGCGGCCACCTTGTCCAAGTTTTGTTGCATGAGAGCGGTCAAAGCCTCCAGTCTGGCCTCGAGGCCGGAGTTAACGTTGTCGGGGTTGTCAGCCATGAAATGTTCCTCCACGTGGCAAGTTTCGTTGAGCCCAATGATTGCAAGAGACCCCACGGTGGGCGCCAAACTGTAGACGTGAAAATCTACCTGTACGGAAGGGGAAGGGGGTCTGATCCCGTGAGGTTGAGGCCACTAGCGATCTGCTGTACCTACACACGTAGAGAAACACACGTGAAGCAAACGGGAAACACCGGGGTGGTGTTTGCCGTAGGCACTCCGACGCTCAAGTCAGCAAGGCTGAAAGGCTAATATAGTGAGGGCTAAGGAGTGAGAGATTACCGGAAGTCTAGTCGGGGACTATGACTACGGTGGTGAAGCGAAGCTCTCAAGTAAGAGCTTCGGGTGTGAAGGTGTAATGTCGTGTCCTTTGTGAGAGGGCTGGCCTCTGCTTATATAGTGATCGTCTGGTCTCCCAATCCTGGTAGAAGTAGGAGTCCTAGTATGACTCTGATGTAAACCCTAGAAGAATCAGGGCCGTGGTGAGCTGTCTTACCAGTGTTCGGATAGGAAGGTGATTCTGATTAGGAGAGCAACTCTGAGTAGGAAAGTGATCAAGAATAGGAAGGCGACCTTGAATAGGAGGTTGATTAGGAGTAGGAAAGTACTCTGAGGGGGCTGTGGGCTCTGGATTCGCCCATGGACCTAGGAAATGGACTGGGATTAAGAGGCTCGCACCCACGTGGTTTGGGCCGGCTATACCTCGTGTCAAATAGGACTAATCTGGCTTGGGCCCCTGTAGGATTGGGCCTGGTCTTTCTTCACTAGTGGTCCTATTTCCCTATTTGGGCCAAGGACGATTTTTGGCCCTAACAACAATAATTCTGTATAAAATAAAATTTTGATAATAATTATCATAAAAATGATAAAATAAAACTTAAAAGATAATTATAATTAGATAAATAAATAAAATTCTGAAGTTTCGTGTTGGTAAAAATCTATTATAACCATGTTTGCATCAAGTTGTAAATTTGGATTCATTAAGCATAATGTTATCAATTCAAAATTGTATCAAATTAAAATTTAAAATTGAGATGTCAATTCTGTATGATAAATTATTTCATATAAAAAAGATTTTAAATGAATTACCGATAAAACTCATCGTATTAGAGTTAGGTGAGGCCTCTAATTAAAAACTCGGATTCATTATGTATAATGTTATCAATTCAAAACTATATCAAATTCAAGTTTAAAATTGAGATGTCTTTGTATGGTAAATTATTCTTATATAGAAAAGTGCTCATATGAATTATGGTAAAACTCAATCCTTTTCTAGAAGTACTCCAAAAGACAGCAGGGACAAAACTGAAGTGTCAAAGTGATAAAGACTCCTCTTTACAAACTAAAAACAACTTTCCAAACAGCTCCCTATGCGCCATTTATTTTTGTATAAATACGTATCAAGGCTCGCCACTCTTCATTGTCAACAATTTCTTTCTCAACGTTTTCTTATTTCAAGGTTTGTTCTGTGTCAACTGGGAATGCTTCTTTCTTTTTCGTCTTGCTGTTTGGTTTCCTGGGATATGTAACCAAAAAGTTTCTAAATTTTTATTTATTTTGGTCTTAACCCAGATAATGAATATGGAATGTATTTGCAAGACTGCCTTGTGTAGCCATTTGCTTCGCTTTTTGATTGGATTTAGAGTTTGTTTTCTGTTTGTTTGCTGAGAAAACGTGGGAAAATATATCAGCTTTTTCTTTTCATTTGTATTTTATTCTTGGTTTTATTTTTATATGTTTTTATTTTGTTTACCCGTGGTGGGTTTTTCATTTTATTGAATATAATAATTCTACTTACCTCAAACGTTCGATTTTTTTATTTTATTTTCTTTCAGTTTCTCGACAACCAAACGAAGTGTGAATTCTAATCATGCAGCACTTTACATATAAATCTTGTTTATATTAAATTCAATTTATATATTCCGTTGAAGATTTTCAGTTCTGAAGTTTTTTTTCAGAATCGTGCTGATCAGTCATTGCATGTTTTTAAGTGCAACTTTTCACCTTTTTCAAATGCAAACTAAAACTCTAATTTATTGTTTCAGTTTTCCAAGTAGAGTGATGCCTGAATTATATTGTTCATGCGATTGAAACTTCATCTTTTGTGATTGATCAGAATAACATAAAGAAACAAAAAAGTGGCTATGGCGGCTGCAACATCTGGGCAGCCACAATTCATTGCTAGCACTGGCGGAAACCGGAGCTTTTCGAGTACACCACTGATTGAGAATGAAGAAACTGACCAAATTGTCGTGCCCGATGTGAGTTTTTAATTTCTAGTATTATCATGATTCATAGTATCATTTCTGTGTTTGCTTGTAAATTGATTGACTTTGTGAAATAATTTGTTTGATGAGCCCTGAAACTTTGTGCCTTTTCAGGCTTATGTTGGGTTGCAGACAATCTTTTTTTGGGATTTAAATCTTTATTTTAGTTGGTAATCGCATGGAAGTTTTTTGGTTGTGGCTACAATTTGTGGTTGATGAAGATGGTTTGGGTTGTATTGAAAAAGTGATTGTAGTTGTTTCTTAGATACTACTTGCATAAAACTTTTTATCAACTAATATCTTACCGGCTGCAATGGTCATTATTCCGTGATAGGGGCTGCACTTAGACATGGTTTTTTAAAGTAATTTGAGTTCATCATCATTATCATTTTACTTTTTCAAATTTTTGTTGCGTGAACGCTTCAATTGGTTGGTTGTCTCTATTATTAATTATCTTGGTTAGATATTGGAAAGGGAAGTTGGGAATGTGAGTTAGAAAAGTCAATCTAGAGATAAGTCCATGTTATGACTTATTATTAAGTAATTAGCATTATCAGCTTTGAACCTAGTACTATTGATAAAATGATATCTGCTTCCATTGAGCACAAGCTGCTGAAGTCTTACCTATTCAATTTAACTTGTGGTCCTTTTTGGATATTACGTTTCGTATCTTACTATTACAAATCTGTCGAAACATCTGCATGCAATTTAGAGACACTTTTTAGTGGATTGGTTTTTTATGTTCTTTTAACCAAGTTGTTTTCTAGCCATGTAGCCTCAAAAGTCGAATATGCATATAAAGAGTTGTATCTGCATATTGCTGATAAATTTATGGCTATACCAGTGACCTTTGTAGAACTTAGAGTTTCTTGTTGTCAAGGAAATGAAATGGCTGGATGCCTTTATCAAATATTATAGGCATGGGGATGCTATAATCCCCCAAAACTCCATGTAGTCCCTCAGTTGTTATAGATCATCCACGAAATTCAGTAATTGCTCCTGTGGGGATGCAATCTTGTTAAATTGTTTGTAAATATTCATGAACTCTATGTTTCCTTTAGTTTGGTGTTTCATTTTTCCAATAGAATTAAGTGTTTTATGAGAGATGGTTATAATGAGTGGAGTTGGTTGGACATTTAATTTATCAGGTGTATTTACTAAGCAAGCAATTGATAAAATAGTGTGGTTAGTTGAGGATTATATTTTTTTAGCCATTATGAAGTGCTGGTCGCAACTAAAACTATAACCTGTGGAATTTTGTGTATCGAATCATTAATTTAATAACATGGTTGGAGAAGCATATTGAGTCAAAATAGGTGGCTATATTAGCATCAGGGGAGGGCATTACATTCATAAAAAAAATTATACTTTTTTGAACAGAAGGACCATCTGATAACTTTACAGGGAGGATAAGATGGAATAGAGTGGAATTTAAAACCAAGAAAGCTACTCTTGCAATGGAGTTAATAATTGTTTCAAGAGGAAAAGCTAGATGTTAGCAGTGTTTATACTGAACATGGATGCTTTTGGTTGTATATTCGTCATTAATGCTGGAGTATTTTTTTAAAAATAAGAACGAAAATGTTATACATTTATCAAGAGCTAGATATTGATGTATTTGATATGTTGTCTAGATATTTATTAAGCTTATTTGGCTTTGGGAACTTCCATGAATCCTCTCGTAATTGTTAAGAATTTTTAATTAGTTTGTTCAAGATAAGGGAACAGGAATAAATTTGAGGTTGCAGAGCTGCAATGTAGTGCACAAGTGAAGGATGGGTTATTCGTATAGGAGTTTTCCTGACTAATTAATTGACTAGCTACTTAAAGGTTGTAGTTTCTATTAATTAGTTTCTTGGCCTTTGGACTT
Source organism: Pistacia atlantica (assembly GCA_026229545.1). NCBI lineage: Eukaryota > Viridiplantae > Streptophyta > Magnoliopsida > Sapindales > Anacardiaceae > Pistacia > Pistacia atlantica. The sequence continues at coordinate 16,987,115 of CM047910.1, forward strand.
AGGATGCTTACTACATGTTTTCATTCTTTCGTGAATAGTGGTTGCAAGACACTTATTGGTGCCATTGGCCTCAGTTTTGGAATTTTAATAACAGGGCAATCCTTTTTATATTTTTGCATTGCTACCAATATGAAACTTTTGATTGAATGTATTATACAGGGATCAACTGCAGTAAGTCTTTGTGATGTAATTGTTTACTTAAATCAGAATAGCATGATATGTGATAATTTATGTTGCATTCATGCAGAAGACCAGCTGGAAAAACTTATTTGCTTATATGGGTCCTGGATTCCTTGTTTCCATTGCATATATAGATCCTGGAAATTGTAAGTTCAGTAGTTTTCTTTCCTTCTGAGAAACCAAAAATTAAAAAGCTTCTAATCAGTATACGCTCTTTATAATTTGTGGATAACTTACAGTCGAGACGGATCTACAGTCAGGAGCGCTATACAAGTATGAGGTGCGGATTTCATCCTTAAGTTGAAGGACTCCTCCCATTATTTTGTTTTGTTGAACTCATTTTTTTTCCCTTTAAATTTTCATGATTATGCTTAAAGGAGTGTTCGAATGTTAAAATTAATCACTTTTGAAATTAATCTAAGTGTTCATAATTTTCATAAGTTTAAGGAATTAAAAAAATATCTTTTCAGCCAAAGAAGTGGTACAAAAGAGATGCTGTATCAAGTGGCTATGTTATATAGTCTATTTTATTTGTGTCTTGGTAGAGATACAAGGTGAAATTAGTTTCTTGACTTGTGCTGCTGTGCAATTCACAAAACAGAAATTAAGGCATGTTTTGAAAAGTCACATTAATTCCTAAATGAATTCACCTGGAGTTCATTTCTGAATTCAACATCATGTATTCTTCTTGAGAGACTTTTTTCTTTTGTTGCAGTTACTTTGGATCATATTAGTGGCTTCATGTGCTGCTTTAATTATTCAGTCCCTGGCGGCCAATCTTGGTGTTGTCACAGGTCTGTGATCTATAACCCTGGCCATATGTACTACAAATCTAGTTTCAATGTCAGTTCTGATACAACTCTTTATTCCGAATGTTCTTTCTTTGATTGTAGGAAAGCATTTAGCAGAACACTGTAGAAGTGAATATCCTAGGGTGCCAAACTTCATCTTATGGGTCCTTGCTGAAATTGCTATAGTTGCATGTGACATACCTGAAGGTAAGCATATCTCTCATTTGCTTGTAATTGAGTAATATGAATGCTTTCATTTCTATTGCTTAATTGTCTTGAAATCTAAGCACTTATGCAAATAGGTTGCATATCTAGACATATTGATCTAGGTAATTTAGAGAGAAAATATTATTGTCCTTAATCAAACAAGGCTATGCTTAATTACCATATAGACTAAAAGATGCACCTAGGCAACACAGACACACAGGAAAAATAAAAAATAAAAAAAAGATGCTAGTTTAAGTTTAATGGTCAATTCTTATACAATTATAGGTTTTGACTTGCAAGCTCTCACACCAGGTCCCAGGTGCAAGATTAGCAAAAATTTTATGGTTCTACTGAAGATGCATCTTCTTTTTCCTTGTTTCTTTTTTCCCTGGTCACAACATATCCTTGTTTTTCTCTCTTTATCTGAATTTAATGATTAAAATTGAGATTCAGTAAGGGTTGTCATCTTTTTTCTGTCTTGAAGCAGAGTCCTTATTGGTTGGGCATACTCGTCATGAGCACACTTGCATCTTATATTACATTTGCATTTTTGGCTTAATTAGAGTTCATACCTATGTAGAACTTGATAGCATGGCGCATATGATGGAAATGACTGACTCCTAAATGAAATGAACTTATGTTCCTGTGGTAGACATACAATGAAGCTGTATAAATAGGATTTAATAACTTATTGAAAATATGTTATATATGCACATATATGTTTGCTTGTATGTTTGCAGTCAATGATAAGAGAGGCTTACTCTATATGCAGCATTTCTCTTTAGTATCAATATTTCCTGATACTTGCTGTTCAACCTAATCTGACTGATCAATTCTTTCTATTTCCAGTGATTGGAACGGCCTTTGCTTTGAATATGCTCTTTAAAATCCCAGTATGGATTGGTGTCCTTCTAACTGGGTTGAGTACATTGATTCTTCTAGCATTACAACAATATGGGGTATGTTGATAGATTTCGTATATGGTATACATCTAGATGAAACTGCAAATGAATGGTTCATTGAATCTGTATCGGCTAGGAAAGTGAAATTGCTTTATTAGTCTGGTGCGACTAAAATATGTAAGACCACAAAAAAATGAAATCAACTTAAGTTTTCATGTCTTTTGTTTTGCAGGTTAGGAAGCTCGAATTTTTGATTGCTTTTCTTGTATTTACAATGGCTGGATGCTTTTTGGCTGAGCTTGGCTATGCAAAGCCTGATGCGAAAGAAGTTTTGTATGGCCTTTTTGTTCCCCAACTCAAAGGAAATGGTGCTACTGGTCTTGCAATTTCTCTTCTTGGTGCTATGGTTATGCCGTAGGTTTCATATTTCTTCCAACTTCTAAATATTTAAATACTAATTGAAAGTTCTCATCTTGTTTGTTGTTGTTCATATCTTTTTGTAGGCACAATCTCTTCCTGCACTCAGCATTGGTGCTTTCTAGAAAAATCCCAAGATCTGTTCGAGGCATCAAGGTGAAGTTTAAATCTTGTAGACTAGTTTTGCTGGAGATTTGGTCTATACATCATTGATGTTGGAGCTTAAATACTATTGTTACCCTCATCTATCGGCTTAAACTTCTAGGTTTTGTGATTTCTTCACATTATATCAGTGCAAAAGGTTGTGTTATCAGTTCTCCACATCTCACATGTCTGCATCATATCTGCAGAAGTGCAATAGTATTAGTTTCGAGTTTTCATTTGCATTTTTATCTAGATTCATGTTACAGGTAAGGTACCTTTTTGGGCTTAAACATAATTATAGAGAATTAACTCTAGGTGTCTCGTGTTTGCTGAGAGTATATATAGAATTGTTAGGCCCTTAACAATTTAGGCTTTTAGATTAAGTAGTTATACAATATTTATCGGACCAATGGGTGAGGAAATCGTTTGTGATTTATGTAAAACTCTAAATTGTATAAAGGTATAAAATCAGAACATTGCTCTTATTCATTAACTTTATACCGATTAACATAGAATTTGTATTTGAATCTTCCTTTGTGTCTAGATCCGTGCTATAGTGAGGACATTTTTAAAGCCTAGATACTATTATTGGACTTTTCTGATGAACTAAAGCTTCTGGTTTTAGCGGCTTCTTAACATAATGTATTCTGACGCCATTGTTGTTCACAGGAGGCCTGCAGATTTTATATGATCGAAAGTGGCTTTGCTCTATCAGTGGCATTTCTCATTAATGTATCAGTTATTTCCGTAAGTGGTGCAGTTTGCAGTTCTTCAAATATGAATCCTGAAGTTCAAGATAGTTGCAAAGACTTGGATTTAAACAAAGCCTCCTTTTTACTTAGAGTATGTAATCTGGCAACATTTGTTCAATATTTCAAATGTCGTTTTACCTAGCATTAGTTTCTAGAAGATAGTACTTTTTTCATAATTTTCATTTTCTTCCGGAAGTATACTTTGTTCTTTTTAGTGATACCAGTTTATATATATTGTTTACAGAATGTCTTAGGTAGTTGGAGTTCGAAACTTTTTGCAATTGCTTTGTTGGCATCAGGTCAAAGTTCTACAATAACAGGAACCTATGCAGGGCAATATGTCATGCAGGTATTTTATGATTCTTGTCATTGTATGTCTATATTTCTCTGGTCTATGAATATGAATATCTCAAGTAAAAATATAATCTTATCACTTTATCTGGGCCTATTTCCTGAGGTTTAAGGATATGAACTTACTGGCATAAGTGCGTGTCTCTCTTCTCTGAAATGGATAATTCATTAATAATTGAATTGCACAACTGAGCATCCTTTCCTTGAGTTGGTGTTTAATTTATACTCTTTCGCTTACCTACCAAATTTTCATTGAACAATTAAGATGTTTCTTGGTCAATTTACCATCTTGATAAAGTCAATGCTCAACACATGTTATTTTCCGGAAATTACCTGATAGAACTTATGTATATGATAGTCAACTTGGTTAAAATGCATGTTTGTTGCTTTATATTTGCTTTCTGTGGAACATCTTGTTTTTTGTTTGACAACATTTTCATTTCATCCTGTTTTGTAGGGCTTTCTTGACCTGCGCTTGAGGCCATGGCTTAGGAACTTCCTAACTCGGTGCTTGGCGATAGTCCCTAGTTTAATTGTTGCATTGATTGGTGGTTCTGCTGGGGCTGGACAACTAATTATTATTGCATCGGTAACTGACACAATTTGCAATAGAAACCAAGATTAATTAAAGGGAAAACCTGGTTAAATGGCTCTGTTATAGTGATTGCTTTAGATAAAATGATATATGGCAGATCTCATTGAAGTGATCTGTTGTGGCCTCTGCGTTATGTTTAGAAGACATTTGAAGACCAATATCTGTACACTTAGTTCCATTGTATTTTTGTATTTAGGATTGCATCCGCTAGAAGAATATAATATTTTATTCTTCTCAGTACTTAATTACCACAAGTCATCTCTGTTTCACATCGCTGTCAAAAGTGATTAGAAAGAAAAGCAGTTTTATTGGTGCATTTTATGTTTTAAAGCCAATCTTTTCACATACCTTAGACGTTTTTTGGCAGATGATTCTCTCATTTGAGCTTCCATTCGCACTTGTTCCGCTTCTCAAGTTTACTAGCAGCAAGGTCAAGATGGGGGCACACGCCAACTCAACTGCGGTAAAACTTTATGCTTGTTGCTTGATTTATATTGTCAAGTGGTTAAAGAGGCAATCCAAGCATTTTTGTTATCTTTCCTGCAAACACCGCTAAAACATTGTAGATATTTGTTGATGATTTTCACATGTTAAGGGGTGAACATCGTTGTCTTGCATGTTATTGAGTATGGACATTAGATATGGGGAGGTTCTAACACTATAGAATCTGGAAAATATATCTGTTTTTGTTGCATTTTCCATTTCGCCTTAATTGCATGCAGGACAGCAATTAGAATCAAAGTCTAGAGCATCATCATTAGAGGGCTGATATTTCTCCTTTATATCTCTCCTGACAGATTTCATCTATCACTTGGATCATTGGTTCGCTGATAATGTCGATAAACATATACTATCTTGTAACCAGTTTCATCAAGTTTCTTTTTCATGGCCCTCTAAAACTCGTGGAAGCCATCTTTTTGGGAATATTTGGTTTTTCAGCCATTGCAGTCTATTTAGCTGGAGTAGCTTACCTGGTCTTCCGTAAAAATAAGGAGGCTACACACCTTTTGGCACTAACAACAGATGAAAGTCGACACACATCTAATGGTTCTGGTAATGCATCAATGTACACTCTCCCTCGTGAAGACATCGCATGCATGCAGTTACCGCAGAGAAGGGGAACGGATCTTGAGTAATAGATGGTAGGTTAGGTGATATTAGGAAGGCAAATTCTCCGAAACCACCTTTGCTATGCTTTTTCCAAAGAAGTTAATTTTCTTAGTCTGGAGTACATTAGAATAAAGAAAATAGTTTCAGTTTTATGCCTTGCCTCTTTGCTCATGGTCTAGTTCAAAGTTCATTTACCACTTCACTTGAAAGCTCTTCTTTTAATTGATGATAAATGTGTCAGTGAGCCTAGGCAATTTTTAATGTAGCTTCTCATGCTGTTGTCTTGCCAACCCAACTAGGTTTTGCTGGGCTTAACTAACTTGAAATAAAAATAAAATAGAGCAGTGTTTTAGTTACAGTAGGTTCTGAAAGAAGTTTATACCATGCTATACTTTTTTGATTGTCCTGTAAGTCATATATTGTTGTGCTATTAGGTGGGATAAACATGGATTAGGTCCTGGCTCCTTTCCCGGGTATCCTGTAAAGGTATATTACCCTCTATTAATTTAAAAAATGACAAATACACCCTGTTAGTTCACAAAATTCACACATTCACATAAGTTCTTTAGGGATGGGTGCAGATCGAGTCGGGTCGGGTCGGGGCTGGGCCAAGGCCAGGTTGGGGTGGGGTTGGGGTCAAGTCGAGGCCTTGTTCCTTGTTCCCTTGTTCCCCGTTCCCCGTTCTTGATCTCTGCCCTTATGCACGTCCCCGGGGTTGGGGACAACTCTCATGTCCGTCCCTAGCCTGTGGGGATGGAGTCACTCCCATATTAATTTTTTATAAAATAAATACGATTATATCTAATCTTAACATAATTTACTAGGTAAATTGATTAATTATTCAATTGTATGAAGACTTAAGCTTAGTTAGCCTTGTTAATTAATTAATTGTTTATAAAATTAATATAATTATACTCAATCTTAACATAATTTACAAGGTAAATTGAAGAATTATTCAATTGTATGCATGCTTATGCTTAGTTAATTAATTAATTTTTTCATAGAATTAATATAATTATATTCAATCTTAACATAATTTATTAGGTAAATTGATTAATTAATTATAAAACACTGTCTCCACTACAATTAATAAAATTAGTCAATTTGTAAAAGGGACAAATCCTTACTATCGTCCCAAGTTCCCAACATGGATTAAGTTTAATATTATAATGAATTGATCAATTAATTAATTAAAAGGATAACTATATTTGTGTAATTTGTAAGTCATTAACATTAAACAATTGTATATATTCTTATATGTAAATTATAATAATATAATCAAATTTATTTTTGGGGCATGTATTATTATTTTATGATATTCACAAAATAATAATACATATATTAATTATTAGACTCTCTCATTTAAATTATTTTTCTATAAATTTAATATAAATATTATAAAAGTAAATACGTTAATTAAAACCAAGATTTAAACTTTAACTTTATATACAATATGGAAGGGAAAAAAAAAAAATTCGTAATAAAAGAACAATATGCGGGGCAGGTCTTTGAAAGGCTCGAAACAGGCGAAGAAGAAGGAAACGGGTGCAAATCCGGATGATGAGGATCAGAAGAAGTCACGAAAGGATACGAAGAAGCAGCTTTTTCAAAGGGTACGGAGTGAGGAGGATGAAATTGCTGTATTGAAGGTGTTGATTGCCTTCACCATGAAAAAAGGGATGGACCCGTATCAAGATACGAATACTTTTCATGATTTTATCAAGAAATCGCTTCACGTGGATGTTACAAGAACTCAAGTGATGGACAAGATTAGGAGATTGAAGAAGAAGTATGAGAACTGTTGGAAATAACATAGAATAACATATATCCTAACATTATCCCAAGATCATAGTCACCATTGTAATCACATTTGTACATAAATGAACTACAATGAATTAACACAGTATAAATACCTCATTTCCTTATCTCTGAAGCAACAAAGTAATCTGGAAGAAAAACCACAATTCGTATTTTTGTTTTCCAAATTCTAGAGAGAGAGAGCGTATATTTTTTTTAGCGTTTTTTAGAGTAACAATCTTTTTTAACTCAAAGAAAGAATTTTTCTTTTATAAGTAGCGGTTAGAGAGAAACTGCATTTGGCAGTTTCATCTCACACACGTCGCTTGGGTAACCCATCATGGGTGTACCCCTTATCCAATATCTCCCACTCACACATGATGGGACTATCTCTGTCTATACTTCTTTAAGGTTCATACCTTAGTAAATATGCCGTGTGACCATGCATACTTCGAGAGCACGTTAGTCATATTTCTGTTAGGAATATATAACTTCTCGAATTGTGAAACTCAGGTTGTATGTTGTATGCAATACCCTAGATTACTTATCACATTTTTCTAACAATCTCATTTACAAAAAAATATCCGTTGTATTCATAATTATGTTCTATCTTTACATAAAAGTAAAACATAATTGGTCGACCAATGAATACACGTGATTATAATGTGATAATTCAAAACGTAATCTTCCTCTTTTCTCGATTCTTGCAACTTTTATTTAACTTGCTTTTCTAGAAATGTCCCAGCAGATTGAATTTATCTTAATCCTTTGGTAACACTCTAAGATAGCAATCATTAAATGAAGTTTTCAAGAAACAGAATAGAGTAATAAGGGTATTCTATGAGATTTTATTCATGAAAAAAAACTCGGGGTCTCACACAATGTTAAAGTTGAGATTTTGACTTTCATTACCCCTTTGGTCAATGTTTTGCACATGTGGTATGAATCACACGCTACAGCATTTCCTCATTTCCCATGGAGTGCATGTCTTTTTTCTTGTAAATGCTGTACAGATTTTAGTTCAGACATGTCTAATGTCTAACTTGAGTTCACTTTACATACTTATAATTCATTAGAACTCTAATCTGGCAATTAGACAGATAAAGTGATCATTTATCACTTGTGGTCACATTTCATTATGACATTATTTTAATTCTTTTTCTAGGTGACGTTAAACATTTTAAGCTTGGCTCTCTATTATCACCTAGATAATAAGCTTAAAATTGTCTCATCTCTATTCCTACGAAGTAATGGAGGCGATTGCCTGTGTGAGAAGGCCAATCTTTTAGCTGTCCGACATGCTTTTCTAAATAGACATATATAATATTTAGTATGTACATAACCTAATATGTATATACATATATACTTCTTCATGTATGTTCCATAATAATCTTAATTGAGCATTAACAATATTGTTATTTAATATTGATAAGACAAATGTGAACAATTTTGGGAAATCTCAAAGTATAAGTACATTCAATACCTACGTAAGCCTAGAGATCTAACATGTCTATTGAAAGTATCTCTTGGTATAGGCTTTGTGAATGGATCCGCAACCATGTCATGCGTAGATATGTACTTCATGTTCACCTCCTTTTGTGCCACCAAGTCTCGCACAAAATTATATTTGATATTTATGTGTTTTGTTTTACCATGATATTTGGGATCTTTAGTGTATGCTATTGCTGCTTGACTATCACAGTTTATTCTTACTGGTTCAATAGCAACATTAATTATTCCCAGATGATTCATGAACCGTCTTAACCAAACGGCTTCTTGTACTGCAGCTGAAAATGCTACAAACTCAGCCTCCATTGTAGATAAGGCTATGCATGATTGTTTCTTACTGTTCCAAGATATGGCCCAACCATTTAGTAAGAAAACATATCCAGAAGTAGATTTCCTTTCATCTAAATCTCCTCCCCAATCAGCATCGGTGTAGCCTCTCAAGTGTAAATCATTTCCTTGATAACATAATGAGTAATCAGCTGTCCCTTTTAGATATTTAAGATTCTCTTCACTGCTTTCCAATATGCTTGTCCTGGGTCGGATAGGTATCTACTTACCAACCCAACGGCATAATAGATGTCGGCTCTAGTACACATCATGGCGTACATGAGACTTCCAACAGCACTTGTATAAGGAACATTCTTCATTTGTTCCTTTTCTTGTGGAGTCTTCGGACACATTTTACGACTTAAAGTCTCGCCTTTCGCGATAGGGTTGTCTATGGGTTTACAATCTTGCATATGAAATCGTTCAAGAATTTTCTTAATGTATGGTTCTTGTGAAAGAGATACTAATTTTCTTGAGCAATCTCTTGTAATCTTGACTCCAAGAATATATGCAGCTTCACCCATATCTTTCATCTCAAAATGAGATGATAACCATCCTTTGATTTCATTGACAAATCCCTTATCATTTCCAGCTATAAGTATATCATCAACATATAATGATAATATAACAAATTTGTTATTGGATCTCTTTGTATATACACAATGATCTTCATTTATCATTTTGAAATCATACAACATTATCGCATTATGAAATCGAATATACCATTGTCTTGAGGACTGCTTAGGCCATAAATTGACTTTAAAAGTCTACACACTTTGTGTTCTTGACCTTCTCTAATAAAACCTATTGGTTGATCCATATAAATTTCTTCTTGTAATTCTCCATTGAGAAAAGCAGTCTTTACATCCATTTGATGCAATTCAAGATCCATGCTAGCAACTATAGCTAGAATAAGTCGAATTGAGGTAAACCGTACAACAGGTGAAAAAGTTTCTTCATAATCTATTCCTTCTTGTTGTGTATACCCCTTCGCGACTAAGCGAGCTTTGTATATTTCAATACGCCATCAGCTTTACGCTTGATTTTGAGAACCCACTTGTTCCCAATGGCTTTGCGTCCCTTTCGGTAAATCAACCAATTCCCATACTTGGTTTGATTTCATAGACTCCAATTCTTCTTCCATTGCTTTCATCCATTTTTCCGTAGAAGGGCAATTGAGAGCCTCTTTTACATTCCTTGGCTCTTCGTCATCTTGTGGAGTAACTAGAAAAATTTCCCCCTCAATCTCAAATCGTCAACGTGGAACTTGTTTCCTGTTTGATCGACGTATTGGAGATTGATTGGTGTTACTCCCACTTGGACCAGCTATCATAGTTGGATCACCAGTAGGGAATGATGGAGGATCTGAAACTGATTCATTAACTTCCATATTGCTCCCACTGGGATGTAGTATAACCAACTGATTGTCGGCAACAGAATTGCCTTGGTCTTGTGTTTCATATAGAAACAAGTCTTTACCTATTTCGCCCTTCTTAGGAAAATCGGTTTCTAAGAATGTGACATCTCGTGATTCAAACTCAGTGATGCTACCACTTTCTTGTTCTCCTATGAAGACGTATCACTTTGAATGTTCTGAATATCTTATAAAGATACATTTCTTCCCCTTTGGACCTAATTTTCCATATTTATGGGAAGGATCATGAACATAGGCAACACATCCCCATGGCTTTAGGAGACTCAAATCGGGTTTCCGATTTGTCCATAACTCATATGGTGTAGTAGTAATAGATTTGGATGGTACTCAATTGAGGATATATGTTGCAGTCAATAAGGCATCACCCCAAAAGGTGATGGGCAAGTTTGCTTGTGCCATCATAGACCTCACCATCTCAAGTAGGGTTCTGTTTCTTCGTTCTGCAACACCATTTTGTTGCGGAGTTCTGGGAATAGTTAATTGATGTTCTATTCCCATTTCATCACAAAAATTTCTGAACTGATCAGATAAATATTCACGTCCTCGATCGGTTCGTAGAACTTTTATCTTTTTATCTAATTGATTCTCAACTAAGTTTTTAAACTTTTGAAAGCATTCTAAAGCTTCTGATTTTTGAGAAATCAAGAAAACATAACCATATCGAGTGAAATCATCTATAAATGTGATGAAATAAATAGCCCCATGTCTAGCCCTCACATTCATTGGACCTCATATGTCAGAATGAATTAGTTGCAATGGAACTTCAGCTCTTATTGCTTTTCCAAATGGTTTTCTGGCTGTTTTTCCAGATAGGCAATGTTCACAAGTAGTCAAGTCTACTTTTGTTAAGGATCCTAACAAGCCTTCTCTTGCTAGTATATTCATTCGTTGTTGGCCAATATGGCCAAGCCTTGCATGCCATACATTCACATCATCATTATTAGAAGATGTAATAAAGAAAAAACAAACATTACTATTATTATAAGCAACATCAAATACTATAAAACCATCGGAAAAATAACCACAACCATAGTATGTTGTGTCCAAAAATAAATGGACACCAGTACTGGAAAAATTTAAATTAAAACCAAGTTTAACAAGTTCTAACACGGAAATCAAATTTCGATGAATATCGGGTGCATATAACACGTCATGTAGGTATAGGATTCGACCTCCACGCATGATGAATTTGCATGTGCCGATCCCTTTAACTTCCACTTTTGAATTGTTACCTACATATATCTATTTTGTTACTCCACAAGATGACGAAGAGCCAAGGAATATATTGGATAAGGGGTACACCCATGATGGGTTACCCCAAGCGATGTGTGAGATGAAACTGCCAAATGCAGTTTCTCTCTAACCGCTACTTATAAAAGAAAATTTCTTTCTTTGAGTTAAAAAAGACTGTTACTCTAAAAAACGCAAAAAAAAAAAATATACGCTCTCTCTCTCTAGAATTTGGAAAACAGAAATACGATTTGTGGTTTTTCTTCCAGATTACTTTGTTGCTTCAGAGATAAGGAAAGGAGGTATTTATGCTGTGTTAATTCATTATAGTTCATTTATGTACAAATGTGATTGCAATGGTGACTATGATCTTGGGATAATGTTAGGATATATGTTATTCTATGTTATTTCCAACATTGGTATCAGAGCCGTGGTTCATATTGTTTGAAATTCATACTGTAATGTTGAAACATGTTATTGGTTTGTCAAATGCAGTTCTGATTTTTTCAAATTTTGTACGTAAAAAGTTGTCTTTTTGGTAATGATTATTAGACCATTAAATTCCTTATGAAATTATGAAGAAAATGGTTTTTGAATCATAAAAAATGGAGTTAAAATGACTTAGATATGCCTGTTTGAAGTTTCGGGTTTCGAATGGGTTGATTTCCGTCGGGTACCCGATTCTGCAGACCGACAGAGGTTGAAGACGACACAAACCGACACTTCGTTTTTGATCCACCCTTATGAATGACATGTCGTTTTTTATCCTGTTAGTGTTTTTTTGAAAAAAATTCAAATAGGCGTGGGTGGTGAGACTTGAACCCAAGTCTCCATGGTTGAAGTCCAATACCCTTACCACTGAGCTAATTTTGTTTTGGAGTTAATCATATTCACAAACCCATTATATTCCTATCCGGCCCAACCCATAATCCAAATAAAAAATGGGTCAAGTTAACCCATGGACCCGACCCATATGACCGAACGGGTTAGTCAAACCCGGTAATGAGTCAAACCCGACCCGTAAAGTCAAACGGGTCAGTCAAGCCCGGTCAACACCCGACCCGCAAAGTCAACGGGTCAGTCAAAACCAGTCAACGGGCCGAATCGGGTCAGGATAGACCCGGTTTAGTGTGAAACGGGTTAACCCGACCCGTATTGTGTGTGAGCGCGTGGACGCTCCTTCCGGCGCGTGTGGGCGCGTGGGAGCGTGGGACTCCTGTCGACGCGTTGCCGCTTCTGGACGGCGCGTGGGGGCGCGTGGCTCACGGTGCGTGGGGGCGCGTGAAGTATTGTAATTTTTTTTCTTTTGATGTAAAGAATAAAAATGCATACTTGGTATATTGTTATGAGTCTAATTTTGTTATTGAACCATAAACACGTGTATTATTTATCAAATATAGTCAACCTTTATTTGATAAATAAATAGTTTTTTTTGTATTTGTTACAGAAAAAATGTTACGTTATAGACGTGCAATGGTTGCTAGAACACCCGCTCAAAGGGAAAGGGTTATGAACATGATTAGAACTCTACAAACTCACACATTGATTTTAAGAGACAGAAGGATGAGCTGGTGCAACTCGTAAATCATTTCATTCATGTGAATGAAAAGATTCAGGCAATTGTCTGGATAGGGGGATTAAAGGAAGATGAGTCTAAATATCAAGTTCTAAGAGAGACTCTTGGTTACCCTAATCTCGTTGGTCTCCTTGATATGGTTTGGACCAAGCTGAAAGTTCATAACTTTAAAGATGACAATAAAAATTATAGATGTTTGGTCAACAACTATATCAAGGAGTACATAGATTGGGGTGCAAAAAAGACAGCTGGTGCATCTATAGGAGTCTCCACTCGTAAAGGACATCACAAGAAACTGGGAGTTCCCCTGCCTAGGGTTAATTACAAGTTAGATAAAGACCTTAGGATAAGGATTATCAGATCCTTCCCAGTTTTAGGAATGTGGCTGTACACTTAAATTTTTTTTGTTGTTGTTTTGGAATTTGTTTGTTTTAATTTTATTACAAGTTGAATTCTATTTACATAATGAAATTAATTTTGTTTATTAAAATTTAAAATTTTATGTGAATTGATGTTGATTTATATTTATATAATTGTGTCTAAATATATTTTTAGAATTGCAATTAATTATATCTATGATAATTGGAAATTGGAAATTTTGGATGATGATTGTTGACATTTTTAACTTTTGATTCCAAATCTAATATACAATTATTATTGGTATAATTAATTAAATGAACATGTATGTTCCGAGCATTGAATAACATGCATCATCCAACGTGTAATTTTTGTTTAGAAATGGCATCTGCATCTAAGAACATTGTCGCCGAACTTAACAAAGAAGAAAAATTTAACGGCGACAATTATGAGATATGGAGCATGAAAATCCAATATGTTTTGGAAGAACAAGAGGTTCTTGAAGCTCTTACTACAACCATGGAAGAGCCTGAAGAGGGAGTCACGGCTCAACATAGACGAGACCGTGCCGCTTATGACATATGGAAGAAGAAGAATTCCACTGCTCGCATTACTTTGTTGAGCAGCATGGACAATGATCTCATGAAGAAGTACCGGGATTATGAATTAGCAAAGGACATGTGGTCCGCACTTGCTACAAAGTTTGGCGGTACGTCCATTACCAAACTCCGGTCACTCACTATCAAGTTTGACACATATAAGAAAAAGTCTGAACATACTATGAGAGTACATTTACGGCATTTGTCAAACATGATAAGTGAGTTAAGAGATGCAGGTCATGTCCTAACAGATGAACAACAGGTTCAAGCTGTCATAAGATCATTGCCTCAAAATTGGGAACATATGAAAATACACCTTACCCATAATGAGGGCATCAGAAATTTAGAAGATGTCATACGCCATTTGGAACTGGAAGAAGATCGCCTTAATGCGAGTAAGGCAAATACTGATGTGTATATGGCTGGTTCCAGTTCACATGGTGGGAAGGGATTTAAACATAAATTCTAAGGTGAATCCCAAAGAAAAGGCAATACTGAAAAGGCTCAAGGGAAGAAGAGAAAGTTCTTCAAGAACAATCTTGGCAAATGGAAGAAAGGTGAAGATAGGAGTTTTTCAAAACTCTATGAGCGACATGCTTATGATTTGTCTAAAAAGCTATGGGACAATGGAGGTATTAGTGGTGTCCTTGAATCAGTGGCAAAGTATAACGTAGAAGCCAAAAAGAATCAAAACAAGGAAGTGAGTAGTGAGTCTTTAGCTCTTTTCAAAGCTGAGTTGAACGATGGAGCTAGGGATAGGGAGAAGATAGATATTGATAATGATAAGAAAGGGAGCCTGAGCAGTGAAAAAGAGATGCTTTGGTTTGATAAGAGTGTTGGGATGGCTAGATTGGAGGAGCCAAAAGAGCGGAATTGGTGGAAGAAGCTGCAAATTGCTCAGTTGCAGTTGTTTGTGGAGCGAAATGATTTGATTAAGGAGCAGACTAAGTTGATTTTGGAGGCCATGAAATCATCCGGTCATTAGGTTGTTGATTGTTTTTAATGTAATTATCCTTATTAATGTTAAATATGATATATATTTATATTTTGTATTACAAATCATGAATTTGATAAATATAACAAAAATATTTTAATTTTGCAAATTAATATTTGATTCTTTAATTGTGTGTATCCTTTATACTCGCTACAGCTAAAGTAAAATAAGAATGTGATTAAAGTTTTAAGGGATATGATTGGAATTAAAAATTTAGAATAGAGAATATTTTGAGAAGTCATCTAAGACAAATAAACAAGTCTTTAGTCTTTAGTTAAAAGCCAAAATTTTTAGCTTTTTCCATTAAGAGGAATATAACCGATTTCTAGTCTTAAGTGTTAAAACCAAATAACGAATAAATATCCGAATTTATTGCACGAAAGTAAAACTTTTTTAACTTTAAATTCTTGAAGATTAATTTCAAAATTATAAGACATATTCTATTTTCCAATATGGAAGTATAAACCATTAAATTTAATACTTTTGTGTTAATGCTGATTTCTTGAATCCTTTTTAGTTATTTTCATAGTTGATGATTGTCCATTTCAGAATCCTTTTCTAATCTCTTGGAGGGATAGGTAGGTGACCCTGCTCTTGGAGGCTCTTAACGGTGTCGTATAGGCATTGTTTCGCCGGGGTAAGCTCCAATCCTAAATCCTTCAGCTTTTTGTTTGAGAACTTGTAGGGCTTTACTCTTGGGTTCTTCTCATCTGAACACCTGCAATATTTCACAATGGAAAATGTATTTTCGTTAGTAAATTGAAATGAAATTTAAAGTAACAAAATTATTTTAAAGATTTTATAAAAATAATGGAAAACTCACTTGGTGGGGGTGGGATATTCAGGGAAGAACTTGGCCAGAATCTCCACCACTTCGCCACGGTGGAGGATGCTTTCCGCACAGAGGTATCGGCCAGAGGCGGCCGGAGTCTCGTAAACAAGAATGTGGGCAAGTGCCACATCCTTAACGTGAACATATGCCTGAACAGAATTAGCATAAGTCTTTGCGGAGCCAGTTAAATACTTGAGAATGTGAATAATGCTAGCATTGATTGTTGGTTGCAACAGCGGTCCAAGCACCAGAGATGGATTCACCACCACCAAATCCACCCCTCTCTTCTTAGTTTCCTCCCACGCCACCTGCTCTGCCACAGTTTTTCCATAGCAATACCAGTTCTGTAGAAATAAAAAATATGTATCTCAGTATAAAAGCAGGACTGAAATCTTCAATCATATTACGTATAAAGAGATTAAAAAAAAAAAATTTCAAACTTTAATATACAACTTTACCTTAGTGTCTTTGCAATAGTCAAGATCACTCCAACAGGACTCGTCCACAATGACATCAGGGCTCCGATTGGGGTTCATGTAAACAGCACCAATCGTCGACGTGAACACCAGGCGGCGGACTTTAGCCTCGGCGGCTGCATAAATCACGTTTTTTGTTCCTACCACCGCCGGCTCCACATTATCCTTCATCATTAAAAATTAACTTAGTCAAAATCAACATTTTTGAAAATGAAGTCAATGGATTTACCAAATTTGTCTTTGTTCTTTAGTTGGAGGAAGCAGCGACCAATATTTTAAAAAACTTTCATTCTGCTGTCCTATTCATTTCACATTTTTTATTTTTTGTAATGTAGTGCATCGCACTGGTTATATCAAATGTTAAGGATAACTTTAAATTCTTTGTAATAATATCATTTAGAAAATTTTGTATTCAAAGTGATAACGATTAGAAAATTCTATGTTACAAGACCTTGTGAAAGATGATTTTTTTAGAATATATTATTGGATGATTTGTTTGTATGCTGTTAAATACAAACTTTTAACCAGTTCTTTCTTGATTTACCAATATTTCTAACACTTTCTCGCCAACCAAACAGCAACGAGAAACAAGAAAATTGAGCAAAGATAAACGAACTCACCGGAACGTCGGACACGCTCACAGGCGAAGCAGTATGGAAAACACCATCACACCCACGAATGGCTTCTTTAAGACCTTCATAATCAAGAAGATCAGCTCTGCATAGAATCAATCTTTCTTTTGCTCCTTCAAGCTCCCTCAAATGATCATTCTTCGGGTCATCTATAACATAAACGCACATAACAATAACACAATCTTTCAGAATTTCCCTGGAAACAACTTCACCAAGAAAATCTAACAATCGTGAATTAATACTTGAAAATCAATTAATAAAGTAATAATCACCAGGATTCCTGACAGTCCCTTTGACAGTGTATCCTTTTTCGAGTAGAAGCTTAACAATCCAAGAAGCAATGAAGCCACCGGCGCCAGTAACACAAACAGTTTGGCCGGAAATTGGAGAGCTATTAGCGGCAGCCATATTGCTTTTATGTGTTCGTTTGTTGCAGTTGAGAAGATGGAGACGAAGCGTAATTTGCTAAGAGTCGAGAGAGATTTTGTTTGGAATGGGTACGTGCATGTTGTATTTATAAGGTTAGTAAAGTTATCAAGTTGAATTATAAAATTGTATTTTCCATCTATATATTTTAATAAGTCAATGCGGCATCAATTCATGATTAGTATCATGAACATAAGAACTTAAATCTACCCAACTTTGTTATCAATTCATGATTAGTATCACGTTCAAAAATTACAACTAAATAAAGCTGTTAATATTTAATGGCTTATGTTCTATTTATGATAATTTTTTATAGATATTTTCAGCAATAAATTCTTAAGGATTTAATGGTTTAGGACCAATTACAATTTTCGTATCACATTCGTTTTATTGCATAATATTATTGATAAAAAAAAGAAAAAGTTAGTGTCTAAATTTAGATTTAAATTATAAGTTATGTTTGCTGGAAATAATTTGCTGGAATTTAATTTTTAATCCTGAACTGAAAATAATTAGACTTATAATTGCACCGCTTACTGATTAAATTG
>CM047910.1:17005401-17312901 GCA_026229545.1 Pistacia atlantica
GTTTAGTCTTCTTGCTTTTTCAGAATACAAAGTCTTCCACTGATTGCAATTTTAGAGCGATGGTTTTGGAAATCAAAAATGAAAATTGCATCAAATGGGGACTTGTAAAGTCTCCTTTATAAATGCAGTTGTCTTTCCATCAAAGACAACTGCCCAAGAGACATAACCGTATGTATTTCTTTTATTATAATCCACATCAGCATAAAAATGTAGGACCATAATGTAATTATATTAAAAGTGTAGGACCATAAAAATTATATAATTAAAAGTCTAACATCCTCCCACTTGGTCCAAACTTTTATAATATAATCCAAAACATAGGAGATTTATATGTTGTATCTTTAATCAGAAAAAGAAAAATTACATGAATCATAGCGGTAAGTCCCTTTTAAACAAGCATTACCTTCCATGTATTACTATGCAATTTTTCTCTTTCCAAATAAACGCTTAAATATGGAATATCACTTTATGAACAAACCTCAAATGTTTGTTCCAGGTCCTCCAAAATGTTTGTTTGTCTCCAACGAAAATATATACAACTTAAAAGAGAAAACAAACTAAATTACAAAGTTTCAGAGAATGAAAGTATTACCTCTCATAGTGACAAAGCGAGATGTAGTCCCATTTGAACAACATGATCCTTGAACGTCTTTGGTGGCATGCCTTTTGTTAAAGGATCAATAATCATCTACTCGGTATGCATGTGTTGAATGAGCACTTCTTTGGCTTTAACGTGCTCCCTTATTGCTAAGTATTTAATGTCGATGTGTTTACTTCGACTTCCACTAGCAAAGAATACACCAGTTGAATTGTCACAATATAACTTTATTGGCCTAGAGATAGACTCAACAACTCCAAGCCCAGAAATGAAACTTCTCAACCAAATACCTCGTGTAGTGGCCTCAAAACAGGAAACAAACTCAGCTTCCATGGTAGAAGTGGCAACTAAAAATTTTTCGACACTTCTCCAAGATACAGCACCTCCGGCAAGCATAAAAACATATTCAGATGTTGATTTCTAAGAATCAACACAGCCAGCAAAGTCTGAGTCTGAATATCCGACGACTTCTAAAATGTCGGATCGTCTATAACTAAGCATGAAACCTTTAGTTCCTTGAAGATACCTCATGACCGTCTTTGCAGCTCTCCAATGATCCAAACTTGGATTACTTTGATATCTTCGTAACATGCCAACTGCAAAAGCAATGTCAGGTCTGGTATAAACTTGACCACACATTAGGCTTCCAACAGTTGAAGCATAAGGAATATTTTTCTTTTTTTCATTTTCAATCTCAAGTGTAGGACATTGGTTCAGATTGAACCTGTCACCCTTAACAATGGGTGCAACACTAGGTGAACAATCTTTCATCCTAAATCTCTCAAGAATTTTATTAATATAGATTTCCTGAGATAGTCCCAAAATATGTTGAGACCTATCCCTATAAATCTTAATGCTAATGACATAAGACGCCTCACCCATATCCTTCATACTAAAATGTTGAGAGAGAAATTGTTTCACCTCATGTAGCAAACCCTAAATCATTGGTTGCAAGTAGAATATCATCTACATATAACACAAGAAAGATGATTTTACTCTTACTAACCTTGTAGTATATACACTGATCCATGACATTCTCTACAAAACCAAATGAAGAGATAATAGTGTGAAATCTTAAATACCACTGTCGGGAGGCTTGTTTAAGTCCATAAATGGACTTCTTAAGCTTGCAACACAAATGCTCACCATCACTTGAAATGAACCCATCAGGTTGTTTCATATAAACCTTTTCCTCCAAATCTCTATTGAGGAAAGCTGTTTTCACATCTATTTGATGTAAATCTAAATCGAAATGGGCAACTAATGTCATTATGATATGAAAAGAATCCTTTTCAGAAACTGGAGAAAATGTTTATTTATAATCTATCCCTTCCCTTTGCGTGAACCCCTTGGCAACAAGTCTAGCCTTGTATCTCTCAATGTTGCCTAATGAATCTCTTTTGCTTTTAAATACCCATTTACAACCAATATGTTTCCTTCTAGTAGGCAACTCAACAAGGTCCCAAACTTTATTATTCGCCATAGAATTCATCTCGTCAATCATGACATTATACCACAACTCAGATTTACTACTCTCCATAGCTTGTAAAAACGTATCTGGATCATCCTCAATACCTATGTCACAGTCAGACTCTTGCATATACACTTCATAATTAGTAGGAATTGCTGATTTCTTTGTTCTAGTAGATCTCTTTAATGTTGTATCAATAGTCTCTTGTTGAGACTGTTGCACAATTGGTTGTTCCTCCTGTAACGGAGGTTGTTCAAAATGATCTTCTAAAACAATCTCATCAGAATGTGGACTTTGATTGAGTGGTTCCTCATTATTCACCCTATTTGGATGAACAACCAATCTTTTACTTAATGTAGGAGCATTGTCTGAAATATCAATTTTCTTAGGGACTAAATCTCTTATTTGATCACTCCCACTGACCATATTGTTTTCAAGAAATTTGGCATTTCTTGATTTAACAATTCTACTGGAATGGTTCGGACAATAAAACTTATATCCCTTGGATTTTTCTGCATATCCAATAAAATATGCACTAATAGTCCCAAGATCTAACTTCTGTTCTTATGGATTATAAACTCTAACTTCAACTGGGCAACCTCAGACGCATAAATGACATAAACTTGGTTTCCAACCTTTCCATAATTCGAATGGCATTTTGGGAACCGCCTTATTTGGAACTTGGTTTAATTTATACGCTACAGCTTTGAGAGCTTCAATCCACAAAGAATAAGGAAGTTTGGAGTTACTCAGCATACTCCGTACCATATCCATTAATGTTCTATTTCTCCGTTCTGCTACACCATTCTGAGATAGTGTGCCAGGCAAGGTGTATTGAGCCACAATACCTTGCTCTTGAAGAAATTTAACAAATGGACCAAGTGCTTGTCCTGTACCAGTGTATCAACCATAATATTCACCACCTCTATCAGATCTCACGATCTTAATTTGTTTTCCACATTGTTTCTCTACTTCTGCTTTATATATTTTGAAAGCAACCAATGCTTTCATTCTTGTGATAAAACAAATAGAGATACATATATCGTGAGTAATCATCAATAAAGGTGATGAAATATTTCTGACCACTAGAGCTCATGTCAGGGAAACAAATATCTCTGTGTGTGATTTCTAAGAGTTTAGAACTCTTTCTGGCACCCTTCTTGGATTTGTTAGTCTACTTTCCATTAATGCAGTCTACACAAGTATCAAAGTCAGTAAAGTCAAGAGTTTTAAGAACTCCAGCATTTATCAATCTTTTAATCCTATCAATGGAAATGTGTCCTAATCCCCATGCCACAAAAAAGAAGAGTTTTCATACATAACAGTACGTTTCACACCAGTATTGGCATGTGTAGTCATAAGACTATAAGGAACAAAATCACTTAAATGAATTTTAAACAAACCATAAACCAAAATATCATTTCCAACAATAGATGAGTTCTTAATTAAATTTAAAAAACTACCATAAAAGTTGAAAGAGTATCCACAAGGTATAAGTTTAGAAACTGAAATTAAATTCCTAGAAAAACTAGGAATATAAAAGGTTCGTTCCAAATCTAAAACGTAATTAGTGCTTAAAATAAGTCTAAATGTTCCAACAGCTTCAACACGTGAAGGCATCCCGTTTCCCGAATAGATGCTGCATTCACTTTCCAACGGCTTCCTTTGATCCATAAAACCCTGTATGGTATTAGAAACATGGATTGTAGAACCAGAATCAATCCACCAATCATTATGTAAAACACAAATCATATTAGATTCATAACACACAAGAGATGTGAAGTTACCTTTCTTGTCAAGCTAGGCCTTCCTTTTAGGACAATCCTTCTTCATGTGTCCCTTCTTTTTACAGAAGAAACACTTGATATTGTCCTTATTTCCTTTGCTTGTAACCTTATGCAGCTTGCCTTTTCCCTTCCACTTCTTATTCTTGTTTAAAGTGTACTTGACATTTCCTGTCACCATATGTGCAGTTTCATTCACTTCCTGAAGCAGTCTCTCCTCCTCCTGAACACATATGGTCAAATGCTCATTCATTGACCATTTATCCTTTTGTGTGTTATAAGATATCTTGAAATGAGTATAATGAGACGAGAGAGAGTTCAGGACATAATGCACCAGGAAATCATCATTAATCACCATCTGAAGGGATCTCAACTGAGCAGCGATGTCCCTCATTTTCATAATATGCTCACGAACTCCTTTAATACTACTGAACTTCATGGATGTCAATCTACTCATTAGGGTGCTACCTAATGCCTTGTCTGATGTTTCAAACTGTGCATGAATTGCATCCATCAGATCCTTAACATTTTCACACTCCGGTATTGACCCACGGATAGTACTCGTAATGTGAGATTTAATACATCATGCTTAAATGGTTGGATCGCTCCCACAGTTCATACAAAGCAATCTCAGCTTGAGAACTAGTATCCATAGGTATAGGTGGTTCTTCCTTACGAACAGCATAGTCAAGATCAATGCACCCTAAATAAAGAAGGACAGCCTCTCTCCAAGATTTGTAGTTATCACCATTTAAATTAGGAACCTTATCCTCAACCATCATCAAAGTTTGATCAACTGTAGGTATATCAATAGACATGTTTACTAAATAAATTATGAGGCACAAACCATCAATAACAATTATAAGTTTACCAATATAAAACAAATAATAAATCATAAATGAATCGACATATCATAAAATCTCCCTGTAGGTAAAGACATTACATATTGTGATTCATTATTGTGAAACTGAAAAACTAAAAGAGAGAAAATTGAAAAATGCGTGAATCATTTTCTTATTATTCTCAGAGAGATACATTTGTTTATATACAGAAGAAGAGAGAAGAAACTGACGCTGAGAGTAAAACCCAGCTAAATGATAAACTAAAGAGTAAAGTTTTTCTTCTCTTCTCAAAACGACGCCGTTCTCTCTTTTGTGGATTTGCAGTTTTACGAAACTGCCCTCTTTTCAGCCTGGCTAACATTCCCCCTCAGACTGCACTATGGTTACTGAATTCTTCACCATTTTCTACTGAATTGTCTCCTAGACTTCAGTTTGTTGTCTTCGAAACATTTTCTGCATTTCCTGCACTTTATCAAAAAACTGCATTTGCTTGTCTGCACTTCCTACACTTTCAATAACATTGCATTTGCTTCTGCACACCACTAAGTTTCTATAAACTTCCAGAATTCAACATTGCATCTGCTTCTGCACACTACTAAGTTTCTATAAACTTCCAGAACTCAATTTTACCAACATTACTATTGAACTACTTCACTACGTCTGCTTCTACAAAACATCACATCCAGAATTCAACTTTACCAACATTACTACTGAATTGCTTCTGCACTTTTTCAAATAAAATCCACCACCACATTACTGGATTCCTACTAACATCCAGCATTTACTAAGCATTATCACATTCAACTCTTCACCTCTTCACATTCAACACTTCAAATAAAATCCATCACCACATTACTGGATTCCTACTAACATCCAACATTTCAAGCATTACTAATCACCATCTACATTCAACACTTCACCTCCTTCACATTCAACACTTCAAATAAAATCCATCACCACATTACTGGATTCCTACTAACATCCAACATTTACTAAGCATTATCACATTCAACATTTCACCTCCTTCACATTCAACACTTCATCTTCTTCATACTTACACTCTGCACTCATCACAGAGCACCAACATACACACTATTATAATGCAACCATCACTTCAATTCAACACTTATCTCCATAATTCATATTCTCATACCACAAACATCAAGTAAGTACCGCAAAACAGCACTCCAAGCTCCAAAAAAAAAAAAAAAAAAAACAGTAGCATTTTATCAACATGCCACAAACACCTGCTCAAAATAGCAACAAATAGTACCATTTTATCAACATGTGCAGTTCTTTCTGATGCTTCTGCATATAGTTAGCAGGATTGCCAAAAACATCAATAGCATTTTATCAACATGCCACAAACACCTTCTCAAAACAGCAATACTTCAATATTCTTTCCGATGCTTCTGCATATACTGCAATATTAATTCTTACTACCAGCATTCATTTCATCACACCACAAACAACAGCACAATGGAAGTTCAACATATAGCAGATTCTCTGATTCTTCTATTTAGAGTGTTGGCAGAATTTTACACTGCTTTAGAGAATTAAGATGATCCTGGACTATTGTCAACTTTAATCTCTAAATTTAGGATCTCAACAACACAAAGTTTGTGTTTCAAAACCTGAAACTGACTAATGGAAAGTGTTTTGGTCAGAATATCAGCAATTTGAAGTTTGGTGGGAACATATTGCACAATAACCTTTTTTGCAAGGACTTGATCACGAATGTAGTGAGTATCAATGTCAATATGTTTTGTTCTTGCGTGAAAAACTGGATTTGATGCCAAAGCTCCAGCACTCACATTGTCACACCAAATGACAGGACAAGTGTTTAAAGACACCCCTATTTCAGTAAATAAACTGTCCAACCAGGCCAATTCATTTGATGTTTGGGCTAGTGCTCTATATTCAGCCTCTGTAGATGATAATGCCACTACTTTTTGCTTACGAGAACTCCATTGAACCAGATTAGGACCTAGGTACACACAATATCCACTAGTAGACCATCGATCATCTAAATTACCTCCCCAATCTGCATCGATATAACATTCAACATTAAGAGAAGCTATTGGTCTAAACAGCAAACCATGGAATTGAGTACCTTTAAGATACCTTAGAACTCTCTTACACGCTTGCCATTGTAGCTCAGTAGGAGCCTGAAGGTACTGACTAAGTTTATTCACTGTAAAGCTGATATCAGGCCTGGTTAAGGTGACATATTGTAGAGCTTCAATAGTACTTCTATAGAGACTGGGGTCTTTAAACAACTCACTATCAGCTGCAAATAGTTTGGTTCCTGCCGCCATAGGAGTAGGACAGGCATGTGCCTCTTGCATCTTGGTTTTGACAAGAAAATCATGGACATATTTAGCTTGTTTTAAGTGTAGACCCACAGCTGACCTGGTTGCTTCTAAGCCCAAAAAATATGTGACAGCCCCAAGAGTTTTCAAGGCAAATTGGTTTTTTAAATCATGAACAAGCTGCTGAATTTTAGACGAACTGGAACCAGTTATTAATATGTCATCCACATATATGAGAACATATAAAATTTCATAGTTGTCCTTGAGAACGAACAAGCTGGAATCATATATTGAATTCTGAAATCCCTTGTGAACCAACGCTTGTTTTAGTTTGTCAAACCAGGCTCATGGAGGGGCTTGTTTAAGACCATAGAGAGCCTTGTTAAGTTTACAAACATGGGAAGACAAGTGAGAGACATCAAACCCTTCTGGTTGTCTCATATAGACTGTTTCATTCAAATGACCATTAAGGAAGGCATTGTTCACATCCACTTGTTGTATATCCCAACCATAAGTGACAGCCAATGTGAAAATGATTCGAATTGTTGCTGGTTTGACAACGGGGCTAAAAGTTTCAAAATAATCTAAGCTAGGAGTTTGTTGAAATCCTTTAGCAACTAATCTAGCCTTATACTTTTGAAGAGATCCATCAACATGAAACTTAATTCGAAACACCCACTTATTACCAACTATGTTCATATCAGAAGTCCGAGGAACTAGGCTCCAAGTTTCATTCCTAATAAGAGCATCGAACTCATCTTGCATGACCTTTTTCCACACATCACAAGCAAGAGCTTCAGTAACTGTACCAGGTGAAGACTTAACCAGGGTAAAGGCAGTTGAGATTGAGTTGCTGGTTTGAGACTTGGTGACTGTGGTGGATGTATTAGGGTTAAGAGATTGGTTTGTAGGTGTAAATTCAGAGGTTGTAGTTACTGGGATAGATTCTAGGGCAAGTGATGTTGAGTTGCTGATTTTTGATCTGGTATGAGTGTTGGTTATAAGGGACTGGTTTGTGGGATGATTGTGGTTGACTGAAGCAAGAAGAGCAGATATTTCATTTACTGAAATAGGGTCTGATGGAATGGGTAAAGACCTGGTCAGGGTAAGGCTAGTTGAGGGTAAATTACTGGTTTTGGATCTGGTGAGCATAGGATGTGTATTAGTGATCAGAGGCTGGTTGGTAGATTGATTATGAGGAATTTCAGGTGCACAGGTAGGAATTTCATATTGAATGCACTGTGATGGAGTTAACTCAACAACAAGAGAGTGATCAGTGAGTTTCTGAGCTGATTGTGTATAATGTGAAGGTATATAAGGCTTTTGAATTGTGGAATTGGGAAGATGATAGCAAGATAGATCTATTTCTAATGGAAATGTATGTGAAACAGAAGATGGAATGAGAGTAGGTAATAAGGAAGTATAAGTATCAGGATTTTTAAATGGAGTTTTGAAATTGAGGTACGGATTCTAGAGGATGGTTTAGGAATAGATGGACTGTGAATAGAGTTATTAATGTCCTGAAATGAGGAACTAGGAGTTGACTTGTTAGTAGTGACAGAAGGATTAGGAACAGAACAGTCCACTGCAGAGGAGACTTTGCTGGTTGTACCATTAGAAAAGGGAATAGAAACAAAAGGAAAACAAGTAGAAGAACTATGAGGGACTGCTGCTTTGAGTGAAGGAAAACAGGAACTGGACAAATGTTGACTAAAACCAGTAGCAAAAGGGAACTCTAGTTCATTAAACTGAACATTATGAGTAATGACAATTTTTCCTCTAAACTAAGACATTTATACCCCTTATGACTTAAACTATAACCCTCAGGAATTCAACTTGTGTTTATGAAAATCTCTCAAAAAAGGAAAACAAGCACAACCAAAAATTTTTAACTCAGAATATACAGGAATTCTATTGTAAAGAATCTGATATGGTGACATAAAATCCAAAATTGAGCTAGGCATTCTATTAATAAGAAACACAGCAGTATCAAATGCACACCACCAAAAATGCAAAGGCATAGATGCATGGGCTAGTAAGGTCAGACCTGTTATGTCTGTGCTTCCTTTCACTTCTCCCATTTTGTTGGTGTACATAGGCACAAGAATGCCTAAGTTGGATTCCAGCAGTGGTAAGATAAGGAATTAGACCCCTATATTCTCCTCCTTGGTCAGACTGTAATATTTTGAGTTTATAACCAAGTTGTCTTTCAACTAAATGGTGAAATTTGATAAAAGTGGACTGAACTTCAGCTTTGGTTCTTAAGGGAAACATCCAGGTAAACCTACTGTAGTCATCAATGAAGTGAATGTAATATTTGAAACCTTCTAAGGAAGCTACTGGTGCTGGTCCCCAAATGTCACTATGAACTATTTCAAGTGGCTGTGAAGCTTTAGAGGTTGAACTAGGAAAGTGATTTCTATGTAGTTTTCCTAATTTACATGCATCACAAAAACCTAATGATGAGACTGGTTCTGAAGGTCTTGGATGAATGTTTGGTAGGATTTTACTTAATACATCAGTATGTGGGTGGCCTAAACGATTATGCCAAAGGGACAGTGCATTGTTCCTAGTATTACTAGCCTGAAAAACTGTGGCAGCATTGTGAACAAGAAGAGCTTTAGTCATAGCAGAAATTTCATTATCATTCAACATAGAAGCATGATTTGCATTAACATCAATCATAGAATATTCATTATCTTTCAACATAGATGTAGAATGTGCATTAGTATCAACCACAGAAGCAATATGCAAGACAGAATCAGAATCGGTTTTGTTCAGACTAGAATAATTATCAAGATCAGAAGTATTATCAGAAATTCTGCGAATTATCAACCAAATCAGAGATGTTATTATTGTTAGCAGAAATATCAGAAACATCAAAAATAGCAGCAGTAGAACCAAACATATCATACTCAGAATTATCAGGATTTAAACCAGAGTGTTCTAAACATTGTGTTTTATAAATGAAATCAGGAGTACAATCATTTGCATATGAGATAGGACTTTGAGTGCTACAAAATAATTGTGGATCTTGCATCCTATGATTGTTATTAACTACAGCATTCATTGGACTGCTAATAGTGTATTACACTTGGCATTAGCATCTTGAAAGTTATTCAGAGAACTAATAGACTGAGGCAACCTATGACTATACTAATTATCAGTACCGACTGGCTTATTTGAAGACAAAGTATTACAAAACCTAGAACTCAAAGCAGCTAACTTTTCTAGACCACCAGAAGTGTAACCAGAGGAGAAGCAAGAAGGTATGTGCAATTGGTACAGACCAGCCTTAAGTCCTCCCTGCAGTAACACTGCCTTGGTAGCCTTGTCCTTAACAACACAACAATCAGAGTCAAATTCCACAGTTACTTGATTATCTTTAGTGAATCTAGAAATACTAAGAAGATTTTTAGTTATTCTAAGAACACACAACACATTACGGAAATGTAAACACTTAGAATGAAATGAATTGGGAAATAAAGTGGAACCTATATGAGATATATGGAGAGACTCGCCATTACCAACTTGTAATTGCTCAACTCCATCATAGGGTCTGCTGGAAATTAGTTGAGTAGGATCAGGAGTTACATGGTCAGTAGCTCCTGAATCCATGTACTAGACCGGATCAACAGGAGCAGGGATAGTCATGTGTGTTTGAGGATAATGGTTTGGGGAAGGTGGTTGGTTGGACACAAGAAAAGCTTGGTTAGGAGCTTGGTTAGGGATTGCATTTTGGTAGGAATTTTGCTGACTAGGGACATGAAACCCTTGCTATTGATGAGTAAAAAATGGCGTGCCTTGCAGATTGGTATGTTGTTGTTGACTGTGCAAGTTGGAATTTATAGTTGACTGGGATGAGGAATCATAGGATCCAGTAGTGGGACCAACAACATGCTGACTTCCAGAATGAGAACTATAGTGCGTATTATAATGTCTGATTTCCAATCTAAGGTCCATAAAATCCATTATGAAAAGCTGGACCAGAACCACCTTGTCCTGACATGTTACTTTGAAGAGGTACACCAGTGTAAGTAGAATTGTAGTGGTGATAACAGTGAGCCGCTGTATGGCCAATCTTACTGCAAACTTGACAAATAGGCTTGCCTCTGCCATTGTTTCTTCCTTTGCCTCTCCCAAAAACAGGTCTGTATGAAGAGTAATAATGGCTTAAATTTCCACCAAAATTTCCAAAGTTTGATCCAGGATCATTCGAACTAAACTGAGGATAACTCTAAGAACCTATGGGAGGATTAGGTAAGCCTTGCAGTTGAGACTAACTATATGTGACCAAATTAGAAGTACCAATAGGTGCAGAGGAAACCTTAGCATTGATAGGCACTGAATTTTTACCAGGTAAACCATTTGAATTTTCAAGAGAAGCAACATTAACCGAACCTCCATGAAACTCTATAGAATTAAACCTATCAAGCCGCAACTCATATTTTTGCAACAAAAACTGAGCCTCTTGCAAAGTAATCGGATCAACCTTAGATTCTACTCTGGAGGTCAGATTGACAACAACAGCGTCAAATTCTGGACCTAAACCATCTAAAATATGTTAAAGAAGATCTTCATCTAAGATCACTTGACCACTCGCAGACAGGCTTTCAGCAATGCCTTTCATTTTCTTAACGTAATCATGAATATTCAAATTGCCTTTTTGAGTTATCTGAAGCAAATTCTTCAAATGTAAGGCTTTGGCCTTTGACTCAGTTACAAACTCAGCTTCTAGCTTAAACCATACTTCAGACGCAAACTGACATTTTGCAACAAGAGTGAACATGCACTCAGAAATTGAGGCAAGAAGCCAAGTGACAAGAAACTTGTCAGTACGTTTCCAGTTTACATAAGCTGGATTAAGCTTTTCTTTAGCTAGGGTTTCAGATGCTTTACTATCACTCAACTCAATTGAACAAGAAACAAAGCTAATAAAAGGAGCTGGACAAGGAATTAAACCTGTCAAATGTTCTTCGAGTTCATGAGCTCCTACAGAGAAGAGGACTTGCGATCGCCAGAATCGGTAATTATCAGTGTAGCTATCTCTCGTCAGTTTGGGAGTGACAACCTGAAGACTTGACGAAAAAATTGAGAGCTAAGGATTAGCTGAAACATTTTGCATTTTCTCCATTGAAGCTGAGAAGAGAAAGAAAAAAAAAATCAATTGCTCAGATCGTTGCCGTCGACGCTTGTCTCAGGCTCTGATACCATGTGAAACTGAAAAACTAAAAGAGAGAAAATTGAAAAATGCGTGAATCATTTTCTTATTATTCTCAGAGAGATACATTTGTTTATATACAGAGGAAGAGAGAAAAAACTGGCGCGAGAGTAAAACCCAGCTAAATGATAAACTAAAGGGTAAAGTTTTTCTTCTCTTCTCAAAACGATGCCGTTCTCTCTTTTTGTTGGATTTGCAGTTTTACGAAACTGGCCTCTTTTCAGCCTAGCTAACAATTATCCTTTAATGATGAAACTAGAAATTATTAATATTTCATAATACCTGTGGGCTAATTAAGAAATAAGAATAATTTATATTTCATCCCTAATTAATCATGAAAATATAACATTCCCTATGGGTAAAATGATTATATTAATATGATTAACTACAAAACGATGTTATTAACCTTAATATGATCATAACTAATATTACTTAATGCACATATTATCATAATTTAGATGTTATGGCTACTCTAATTTGATTAAATATATACGATTATAAAACATCAAATAATTATAACATGAATTATTGCATATAATATTAACAAAAATCAATACAAGAATAACACATTATTTATGCATAACAAAGTAATACATGACATAAAAACCATCATACGCGCTGTCACCGACTCCCAGGCGCCATTGTGATTAAACCACGCGCAGCCACGTGTCCCCATGTGCCTTCACATGCCTCAAGAAGGCAACATATACTTCCACGCGCTTACACAAGCCTAAATGCACCCTCACGAGCCTAAATGCGCCCTCACGCGCCATAAGTCAACTCGTATCAATTTGACCTGTTTTTCGCAAATTTTGACCCATTTTTTTTTTTTTTTTTTGCAGATTTTAATAGCTCGTTTCCGCCCATTTTTCGGCGTTTTAGAGGGGAAACTTGAATGTGGACGTATGACCTATATCGGTGACATCCCAAATGACAATTTTGTCCCAAATCGATGCCGTAAATGGCTACCGAAAAAACCCAAACGACAATTTCTGACCAAAACTTTAAACTAGCATAACTTTGCAACCGTAACTCCGTTTTTGACAAATAATATATCGTTGGAAAGCTTTTTCAACAAGGATTCCAATGACACCAAAATCGAAAACAGATTCTATTTATAATAAAAGTTATGCTTGATTTACAGTACGTTTTTTAATTGAAAAAATCTCAATTTTATGCAATATTCTCTAAATTTGCAACAAACAATTTCATGCTAGGCAGAGATTCAAACAACGCTCTGATACCAAATGTAAATACATTTCTATTCCAATATTCATATAAAAGTTCATAAACATCTAAATACTCATGGAACATATGCGGAAGTAATTTACAAACCTCCAGCCATAGCAATTGTTGTTTACTCTTCTTGCTTCTTCAGAATACAAAGTCTTCCACTGATTGCAATTTTAGAGCGATGGTTTTGGGAATCAAAAATGAAAATTGCATCAAATGGGGACTTGTAAAGTCTCCTTTATAAATGCAGTTGTCTTTGCAAATGGGGACTTGTAAAGTCTCCTTTATAAATGCAGTTGTCTTTGCATCAAAGACGACTGCCCAAGAGACACAACCGTATGTATTTCTTTTATTATAATTCACATCAGCATAAAAGTGTAGGACTATAATGTAATTATATTAAAAGTATAGGACCATAAAAAATTATATAATTAAAAGTCTAACATAATACAGCAGAGTTTAAAACAATTTAGAGTCATTGTTTAAAACTTTTCTATAAACAATGACTCTAAATTGGAAGCCGTTTCTGTTGGCATTGCATTAAAACATTTTATTTAAGTTATGTTTGCTTGATATAATTTGCTGAATGATATAATTGCAGTTCTCCTAATAACATAAGATTTTAAGAGAATAATAGTTAGATTCCTTTCTAATTAAAAGATGCTCGAATAT
Source organism: Pistacia atlantica (assembly GCA_026229545.1). NCBI lineage: Eukaryota > Viridiplantae > Streptophyta > Magnoliopsida > Sapindales > Anacardiaceae > Pistacia > Pistacia atlantica. The sequence continues at coordinate 17,019,535 of CM047910.1, forward strand.
TTAAAATTTGTCTGTTGCTATAGCAACACATGGCTGCATATAAGCATTTATTTCAGAAAACGAAATATAATAGAAACTTCCTTATATATATATATATGGAAATTTGGAACCATAACAGGAATCAGAACTAACAGTTCTGGTTCTTAGGTACCCAGAATCGGAATCTATAACAATGGTTCCAATTCGGGTTCTAGGTACCTTATTTACAATTAGCCCCCAAAAGTTTTTAAAAGGCAAAAAAAACCCTTAAAAACTTACAAATACCCCTGGCATTTGTTAACAAAAATAAAATTACAAATTATAAATTTAAAATTCAAAATTACAAACTCCATTACTTTGTAAAGGTAGATTCTTAAAATTCAAACCAACTTACTTTAAATGTTATGAAATATAAATATAAATGTATTCACATTACTTTTTCTACAAAAGTTTTTATTAACCCCTCTACTCTTTAATTTTATTTTATATTAGTCTTGGTTCCCGGTTCCTAACTATAGGAACCAGAACTGGAACTGCATAGTAGCGGTTCCAAAAATTTGGAACCGAAACCAAACCCCGGGTACCCATCGACTCTAGTTCCATTTGGTTCTTTTGAACACAATATATATATATATATATATATACTTAGATGATAATTTTCATGTATTTTATCAAATAGGTTCTCAAAGTTAAAAATGTTAATAGCTAATACACTTTTGCTCTAACTTTGTTACACTATCTTTAGATTTACAAAACACTTTCTTTCTTTAATAATACTGCCTAATCCGTGGGAGGTGAGTTTATTTTCGAGTAAACAACTTTTTCCCACCCATCTTAATAACACTTTTCCACCCAAAAGTTTCAAAATACCACTTTTCCAACCAAAATTTATATTCCATTAATACCCAAAATACACTTCCACTTTCTCAGCCGACGTTCAGCGAGTTACCAGGAGTCAGAGTCAGAGGAGTTTTGTAGAGTGGAGGCTGGTGGATTGAATGGTGGTGACCGATTGAATATTCGCCGTTGGAATCAGCTGAAAATCATCTAAGAAAAAAAAAAACTCTAGCTTTGCAATACTGACAATCGATGAGAAATCAGGTGCTAAAGTGAGAGGGGTTTTGTAAAGAGGTGATTGGAGGTTTAAATGGTTATGACAGAGAGAATTTTCGCTGTCGAAGGTTACAAATGGTCATCAGAGGTTCAAGTGAGAGGGGTTTTAGGAGTGTGTTTACAACAATCTTATTCAGATTAGAACTCTTAACTTCAGAAAAACTCGTAATTACATATCGTTTAAATTCATCTTCTGCCATTTTGTCCAGAACCTTCCTTGCTAAGGCATGGATGTACTTGTGCCATGGCACACGTTGACGTCCATATTCCTCTACAAGTCTTTCAGAAGTCACAAAAATATGAATTGTAGCCCTCTTCCTCATCTTTCCAACAGTCTAAAAATCATACAAATTTGAGGTCTATAGGTTCAGATATCATTGAAATACCGAGGTATGCTCAATATTTAAACAATTTTCCAGATTTGCAATTATTCTTCAGATCATAACTTCCTCGTTTTAACTCTGGATCTCGAATCACTTGTTTCCAATTGTCACAAATTCCATCACTAACATAATTCTTCATTTGAATATTATTTTTAAGCATTTATAATCTAAAAACACATAAAACATACTTATGATCTCATAAAAGACATTTATGAAATAATTAAACCAAATTACACAACTTTCCATAAATAATACCAATAAACCACTAAATAAAAGAGTATTTTCAAGCACTTATCACTCCACAACTCAGTTAACTAGTTTTCTTCTGAGTAGTTCAAAAGGTACTCAACATACACTGTATCATAATACTTCAACTCTTTGATTAGAACCTGCAATTGTCGATGCCTTCATCGTCCGAGTGATGATCCGAATTCTCTGAAGCCACGTTATCCATAGACCTAATTTGACAATGTCGAAAAAAAATTTACAATTGTACTTGCTTGAACATCTGTTGTCCAAGCCAAGATTGCAAGGTTCATTGCATCTAATACATTTATCTTCTCTAGATTTGGGATCCCAATTTCATAACCATCCAAAAGATTTCGATAAAATTGATGATGATAATGCATCTTGAAAGCTCGTATGATCCTCACATCACAAGACTGAATCTTAATTTGATGTTGTGTTGGGTGCCAAGAAAAACAATTCAATATTTTTTGAACCTTCAATAGTTTTTGGATGAGCAGGACAATTATCAAGAAGCAAGAGAACTTTTCTACCATCCATTTTTCTATCAAGTCGTCGAACATATTCTTGGAATAAAATCCAAGTCATCCATGCATGCTCGTTTGTTGGCATGATACTCGCAGTTCATACTGCTCAAGTTCACATTTTTAATACACCGTGGTTTAACGTACTTGCCAATGAACCATAAAGGAATTTTCTCAAAACCATCCCCATTACAACAAATAACAATTGCAAGTTTTTCCTTATCTTGTTTCTTACCTTCAAGTTGCTTTATTGCAAGAGAATGATCTGGTTGTAGCCTGTAAAATAATCCTGTTTAATCTATATTGAAAACATCTTTCATGGGAAATGGATTTAGTTTCTCTCTTATGGACTGCAAATTGTTCTCCGATTCGCTTTCTCCGAAATGACGATATGTCTTGATTTGAAGCACTCTAACCAACCTTGAGAAAAATGGAAATCTGGGATATCTACAAGGTACATCTTTTTAAAAAACTTCTTTGCCTTCTCCGTGATTAGTTCTCTGATGATATTCACAAGTCCTTGGTATTGAACAAACCACTCATAGAGAACCTTCTCTAGCTCCGGGAATTTTGCGGTTTTGTGACGTTTGGCATCACCTTTTTCTATATTGGTTGATAGATACTTTGATGACCTCTTGATCGTATTTGATATTGTTGGTTGGGTCACTTGCAAATTAAAATTTTCTGAAACCCACTGTTTGCAATTGCTTTTTTGGGTGCAAGTTGGATTTTCTATATGGTACTCACACAATGCTTAATTAATGCATTTCATCCGTCATTGTTGATTTCTTTACACCTTTGAGATGAGAAGCAACTGTGTTTAGTTTTGAAAGAAGATTTTGAGAGAAGATGACTTTGTTACCAACTTGAACTTTAGAAACTTTAGAGAAGATTTTTAAAGGGATTTGTGAATTACTTGAGTGCTAAGAGAAAAGCACTCATGTATTTATATACAACAAGAATAAATAGTCTAATATTTACAAGGAGAAAATAATTTCCTATAGGCTAATTCCTATGCTACATTAACTATGAGCTATTTCTTATATCACATTAACTCTTAGCTGTAAATTAGGTTGATTATGCTATTTCCTGCAACTATACCCTATACCACATTAACTATACACAATATATACATACATTAAGTTTAATGTTTTGGAAAAAGAAAATAATTTATGCCTCGATAAATTCATAATTTATTAATTTATACGATTACATAATATATTACTTAATTCATAAATTTTCATGGTCTCAAGGATATTAATTTATCGAGGTTTAACTCTATTTAAATGTGAATAAGAGAAATTGAGGGTATTTCAACCTTTATAATAAATAGTTGAATTTAAATTGTGACCTCATCAACTCGTGAATCATTAAATTGTAATGGATAATTAAAATTTCATGTCAATAATTTAAGTTATGAAAGCTTAATAAAGGAATTTTATACCAAGTTTTTAAATCAATACAATTTACATCTTCAAGTATGCAATTTGAATAACAAAAAACAATGAAAAAATTGCAATTTGAATAACAAAAATATGTCAACAAACCTTGTCCTACAAGAAACGCTACTCCTTTGGATTACAAGTAGACTTGGCAAACGGGCGGGCCAAGTAGACACGGGTCGCGAGTAAAACGGGCACTGGTCCATGGGTCAAAATTTTCTATGGGTTGACATGTGCATGACCCGTACCCATCCGTGGGGGTATGGGTCGACCCATAGGTCACTCGCATATAATGGCATTTTCTGTAAAAAAATTTTACATGTTTTTGTTATTCAAATTGCAATTTTTTCATTGTTTTTTGTTATTCAAATTGCATACTTGAAGATGTAAATTGTATTGATTTAAAAACTTGGTATAAAATTCCTTTATTAAGCTTTCATAACTTGGTTAATTTGATTAAATAAATGGATGGTTAAATTAAATTTGATTAGATTTCACCAAACATCATTAATTCATTATCAACATTTTTCATATTTATATCAAATTTCACCATATAGAATTAGTTAACACTAAACACTAAATGTACATAGTAATTATTAATTAGTAAATACTAAACATATAGAATTAGTAAACACTAAACATACATAGTAATTACTAATTAGTGAACACTAAACATTTATAATTGTTCAACATTCAACATACATACATAGTAAACACTAAACACTAAACATATAGAATAGTTCAACATTCAACATACATACATAGTAAACACTAAACATATAGAATTGTTCAACCAAACACTAAACAAACAAAGTCTATCACACATTGACGGTGTTAGAAGCCGCCCTTGATTCTCTAATCTCCTTCTCCGCTAGCGCTTGGGTTAATGGCACAACAAGCTGAGCATCATCAATTTCATCTTCTATAATTAACAAAATATAAGTTAACTATCGTAATATATTAATAAACTAAAGTATTAAAACATGTGGAATATAAGTTAAAATGTTATCTTTAATTTCATATCCAGAAATCCATATCCTAGTGCATATCAAAGACTGTGCATTCTCCAGTAGAACTGAACTTCGATATTTACTGAGCACTTTGCTACAAACACTAAAACTGGACTCTAAAGCAACAATTGTTAGTAGTATACTCATCACATCACAGGCCATCATGGAAAAGTATAGGGTATCGATCACTATTTTTCTTCCAATGGTCTAGGATATCCAGATTGCAAAATTTGATGTGATCAAACCTTGCCTTTCCCAAATAAGTATCCAATTCAGACTTCTTAATAGTACTAAAGTCACTCTTGTAATAGTCAAATTCCTACACATTTAAATATTTAAATTTAGTAAAGCAAAATTACAAAATAAACAAAACCTTATTAATCACAAGAATATAAAAATATATAGAGAGTAGTGACTTACACAAATATCATCTCCAAGGATATTAGGACTACTAGTCTGTACCAAAGGACTGGCGGGAACCTCATTGCAATTTAGACCCTCATAAGCAGTAAAAAGCTTATACAACTCCTCCTTGACCAACTCCAACTTTCTTGATACAACTATTGGGTCATCAACTTTTTTATAACAAAACTCAACAAACTCAAACTTGAAACATGAGTCCAGAATTGCTGCAATAACTAACACAACGGTATAAGAATCTCAATATTTGTTAAACTTTACTTTCATTAGACTTGCCATGGTATTAACAATTTCATCCTCATTTTTCTATCTCTTCATATAAACGCACTTGAACTCTCCACACATTTCTGTGGGGTATTGGGAACTCGAAAAAAGAGTAGTGATGTCATAAAATGTTTGCAAGAACTTGCAAATCCTCAATCCCCCCTTTCCCTGATCCCATTCTTCATCTAAATGACAATTTTTATAACTGAGATCTATCAATGACAAATGAACAAAGGCACGACGGTATATTAACGCACTTTCAAGCATTAAATAAGTGGAATTCCATCTTGTGGGAACATCCATTCGCAATCCTTTTGAGTTTATCACACCAATTTGTGTAGCAAGGTCTCCAAACTTGATTCTTTTAGCCTCACTTCCTTTAACATTTTTCACACTTTCACGAATCTTATGTAAAGCTACGCTACTAACCTTTAACCCTTCTTAGACTATGAGATTCAAGATATGTGCACAAAATTGCACATGAGAAAAAGAACCACCACATAATAAAACATTTTGCACACAAAGTTGACTACATAAAATGTCTTCCATCTTATCATTATTACTTGCATTGTCTAATGTAAGAGAGAAGACTTTCTTTTCAATCCCCCAATCTTTTAAGAAATCATACACTATTTCTGACAAAAGAGCCCCTGAGTGTGGAGGAGGAATACGACAAAAATTAAGAATTATATATTGTAACTCCCAATTCTCATCAACATAGTGAGCCGTTAAAGAAATGTACCCATTAGTAGTACAAGAACTCCAAATATCAGAAGTCAAACATATTCTACCTGGAACCCTCTCTAAAGCATGCTTGATCTTTTCCTTCTTCCTATAATATATCTTTAAGCAATCTTCCTTAGCGGTGTTCCTAGTATAAGGCTTAACTTCATGATTCAAATACATGTGGACATCCTTAATTCCTTCATGCTCCACTATTGAATATGGGTAATTATGTTTTATGATTCCTATTGCCATCTTCTAACGATAAATCTCTTGAGAAATCCTCAAAAGTCTCAATTTAGTAACACAATCCATCATCAATTGATCTACACTACTAATGGTACGTTTAGGACAACCTTCCATATGGCACTTCCAATTCTTAGTCCCATGAGTGGAACTACCATATGCATAAGACTTATTACAAATCAAACACCTTGCCGTCTTGTTCCCATTCTCATCCATATATGTTGTAAATTGACCTCAAACATATGAAACTTCACTTTTTTTTTTGGACAAACAGTACTAGCACTATAAGGAGGATGACCTACGGCTACATTACGACCAGTTTCTATCGCCTCATTAAACAAATCTGTAGACTCCTCCATGTTAAGCCAATCTAAAGGACACAACATAGTATTTATATTTAAATTAATTAACCAATCATAACAGCTCATCCAAAATAAAAACAAAACACTGCCATATATTTTACAAGCAAACCAGCCCTACCAAATGGCTGGATTTTTCCAACTCAGCAGTCAACACTCTTCAACTCAAAAAACTAAAAACAGTAAGTTTTCGGACAAACTAACCTGGGTATAATTCAGATTTCAGAGGGTTCTTTTACAACTTAGTATTGTCTGAACTCTGAAATGAAACTAACCTACAAAACAATAGTTATTAGTTAACATCTATGTTGAGTTAATTAAAAGCCAATTATAGAAAATACATATATACTTTTTAATTTTTAATTTTTATAACTGCCCCAAAAATATGCAAATGCAAGCATATTAACTAAAAAGTAATAAAGTATAACCCAAAACAACATACCTTACTTTCAGTCTCAAATGGCTATGGCATCCGCGTGACAGCGATAGAGATTAGAAGATTGAGCTACGGCAAAGGTGTGAGGTGGCGATGGCTTGAGAGAGAGCTGCTGCTGAGAGTAAGGCGACGTTAGAGTGAGAGAGAATGAGAGTGAGAGCCGCTATTGTTTGAGTGAGGCGGCGTCAGAGTGAAAGAGAATGAAAGTGATAGGAAAGCTGCTACTGTTTCGTCATCGGCATGGGTTTGGGAGCTACAGTTCATTGGTGTGAGTAAGCGTGAGAGAGTTGAGATTGAGCTGCTATTTCTGTTTGAGTTTGAGAGAATGAAAGTCGCGTCACAGTGAGACAGAATGAGAGTAACAGGAGAACTACAATGCTATTGTTTCGTTGTCATTTGGGAGCTATCGTTCAACATTCTCGGCCTGAGTGAGTGTGAGAGAGTTAAGAGTTAAGATTGAGTTTGAGAGAATGAGACTGAGTCACATTTTTTTTTTTCAATTTGGGAGTTAGGGTTTGTTAATTTGTTTTGACTTTTGAATCTTGATTAATTATTCTTTTATTTTGAATTATAATTTATTTTTTTTAAATTCAAGTGCGGGCACCCCCGAGCATTACCCGGCCCACCCACAATTTTCACTAGCGGGCTGGGTATGGGTAACTTCGAAATAGATATTGTAAAGGGATACCTGTACCCGCCCATTAGATGCGGTACCTGTTTACCTGCGAGTATGGGCACTCTTTTGCCAAGTCTAATTACAAGGTAAGATGATGCTCATTTGTTTTTAATTTTACTTAAAATTCTTTTCTTTTAGCTTTCTTAATTGATGAGAGATCATGAGCTATGAGTTTTTGTTTAGTTTAATAAACGAGTTTGAAATTGGAAGATTAAATTCCTAGATTTTGATGTGGGTTTTGATTTAATTTTGTTTATGTTGAGTTATGGGTTAATTAGTTGTTGTTTTAAGTTGGGTTTGATAAATTTTGGTTAGTTATTGAGTTAAGTTTGATTTTTTTACAAAATTGATGAAACCCTAAATTGTAGAGATTTGGGGATTTGGTTTAGTTTTGATATATTGGCTAATTGCTTGATATTTAGAGTTGAATTTTATTGGATTTGTAGAAATTGTTTGAAAAACCTAAGTTATGAGTTGAATTTTGATAAATTAAGTTGTAATTAGAAAGTATTGAAAGAGTATTTTCTACGATGAAGATTGTGAAAAAAACCGACTATGGATTCGAATGAGAAATCAATTGTTAAATGATTGTTTATTACATATATTGAGAGAGGGATATTTGATAGAATTGTTAATTAAGCAATTATGTAATATTTTTAGAATATGAAAAATCATTGAGGACAATTGTAGAATTGATAATTTTGTATATATAACTTTTAAAATTACATTTTTTTCTTTTATGTTTATTACTTCCGTATGTATTTTATTATAAATTTATCAACTTAGATGTTTTAAACCCATTCATTAAAAATCATAGTTATTGCACTTGGGCATTTATGAAGCAAATTTCTCTCCTCCGAATTCGAAATCAAGGCTTTGTGCTTGCGTTTAAGAACTTGAAGATTAGACATTTGATATTCCACCAAGGAAAATGATAGAGCCACCGAATGTTGCGCACCGAATGACGTGCAAAATCCTGACCGTTGATTGATATTAACTGATAATAAATCAATGATCAGGATTTTGTCACATCATTCGGTGCATAGATTCGGTGTACAACCTTCGGTGGCTGTAGCATTACTCTTCCACCAAAGCGTAAAACTATTACAACTTTACATTCTTGAAGATTAATTTCAAAATTATTAGACATATTCAATTTTCTATGAAACCATTAAGTGAAAATACTTCTATGTTAAAGTTGCTTTCTTGAATCCTTTTATAATTATTTTTAGAATAATACTATATTTACCGACCCAAATACTGATTTTTATATACCGACTCACTACCCAACAATCCAAATCTGAAAATTTAACTCAAGTCGGTATGTAAAATCTGTGGCTGAGTCGGTAAGCCAAGCATCACTGTAATTTTTACAGTCAATGATTGTCCGTTACAGAATCCTTTTCTAATCTCTAGTAGGGATAGGAAGGTGACCCGTCTCTTGGAGGCTCTTAACGGCGTCGTATAGGCATTGCTTTGCCGGTGTAAACTCCAACCCTAAATCCTTCAGCTTTTTGTTTGAGAACTTGTAGGGTTTTACTCTTGGTTTCTTCTCATCTGAACACCTGAAATAATTCACCACCAATGTATTAGTAAATATAAATTCAAAAGAAATTTAAAGTAACAAAATTATTTTTTAAATTTATTAAAAAGATGGAAATCTTACTTGGTAGGGATGGGATATTCAGGGAATAAGTTGGCTAGAATTTCCACCACTTCGCCACGGTGAAGCATGCTTTCGGCGCAGAGGTATCTGCCAGAGGCAGCCGGTGTCTCGTAAACGAGAACGTGGGCAAATGCCACATCCTTAACATGCACATATGCCTGAACAGAATTAGCATAAGTCTTTGCTGAGCCAGTTAAATACTTCAGGATATGAATAATGCTAGCATTGATCGTTGGTTGCAACAGCGGTCCGAGCACCAAAGATGGATTCACCACCACTAGATCCACCCCCCTTTTCTTCGTCTCCTCCCACGCCACCTGCTCCGCCACAGTTTTTCCATAGCAATACCAATTCTGGGGGAAAAAAAAAAAGTTAAAAAAAAAAGTCTATCAATGTGTTTTTAAATTTTTGATATATTGATATACTAAATCTTTTGTATTTGAATTTCAGTGTTCTTAGATTTTTTGTACATTATATTTTTAACATCGTGTTTTAGGACACCGTTAAGATGATCCTTAATTAAAATGTATATTATACAAATATATTATATACCTTAGTGTTCTTGCAGTAGTCAAGATCGCTCCAGCAAGACTCGTCAACGATGACATCGGGGCTCCTGTTTGGGTTCATGTACACAGCCCCGATCGTTGACGTGAACACTAAACGCCGGACTTTAGCCTCGGCAGCCGCGTAAATCACGTTCTTTGTTCCTACCACCGCCGGCTCAACATTATCCTACATCAATTAAGAATTAACTTAGCCAAATCAACAGTTATGAAAACTACGTCAATGGATTTACCAATTAAGTCTTTTGTTCTTAACTTTAGTTGGAGGAAGCAACGACCAATATTCAAAACAACTTTCATTCTGCTGTCCTATTCATTTCACATTTTCACGTTTTTTATTTTTGTTTTTTCTATAATGTAGTGTCTCGCACAAGTTATATTCACTGTGAAAGATGATTTTTTGACAATATATTATCCGATAATTTGTGTGTCTGCTGTTAAATACAAACTTTTAACCAGTTGTTTCTTGATTTACCAATATTTCTAACACTTTCTCGCCAACTAAACAGCAACAAGAAACAAGAAAATAAAGCAAAGATAAACGAACTCACCGGAACGTCGGACACGCTCACAGGCGAAGCAGTATGGAAAACACCATCACAGCCACGAACGGCTTCTTTAAGACCTTCATAATCAAGAAGATCAGCCCTGCATAAAATCAATCTTTCTTTTGCTCCTTCAAGCTCCCTCAAATGATCATTCTTCGGGTCATCTATAACATAAACACACATAAAAATAACACAATCAAACGACTATCTTGAATTAGTACTTGGAAATTGATTAATGAATTAATAATTACCAGGATTCCTGACAGTCCCTTTGACAGTGTACCCTTTTTCGAGGAGAAGCTTAACAATCCAAGAAGCAATAAAGCCACCTGCGCCGGTAACACAAACAGTTTGGCCGGAAACTGGAGAGCTATTAATGTCCCGCATATTGCAGTTATGTGTTTGTTTTGTGCAGTAGAAAAGATGAAGGTTTTGTTTGGAATGAGACGAGAGAAATGGGTACGTGCATGTTGCATTTATAAGGTTTGCAAAGGTTGGTGAAGTTATCAAGTTGAATTATGAAATTGTTTTTTCCACGTATATTAGTAAGTCAAGTTTATTAAAACATTTTTTTTTAATGTTCCTCAAGATAAGAATTTGTATCTAGTCAACTTTTTTATCAATATATGATTAGTATCACGTTGCAAAATTACAATTAAATAAAGCTATTAATATTGCAACTAATAACATGAGTTTTTGAGAGAATAATAGTTAATTATAATAGGGTAAACTTCATACCACTGTCGTAGAACATACTTTTGTATAAAGAATGACTCTGTATTGGAATCAGACCTCTCTTGAGATCCCATTTCCATTTGGCACATAATTAACTCCACACTAATTAATATAAGCATGTATTTAATTAATTAAATTAAAGTATCTAAAGATGAATTCCAAATCCATAAAAACACAGTGAAGTGACAGTTGAGAATAGAGGTGAATAATCATGCGCCTTGGGAAGAAATGCTTGACTTTTTCAACACTGGAAACTTTAAATAACGAAGAAAGAACACCCAAATAAAGGGTGGTGGTTGGAAGTAAATTAAAAGAATAAACACATGTGGAAATAGTGCTATATTGGGAAATTAATTAATTATTGTTGTAAATTAATACAAAAGACAAATTGGGTTTTTATTATAAGCACGGGAAGAAATCGGAAAAATGACTGGCAGGTACCAACTTTATCTGATAAGTCTTAAACCTCTACGCATACTTCTTAAAATATTGGGAAAAATGTAAAAAGTAATGGAGTTGCCGGCCACTTCAACAATAGAGGTCGTAGTTGGAGGTCACAACCTGTAGCTCGAGGTCACAACTCAGGGTCATTGTTATTCTGCATGATGCTCACGGGGGTCCCATTGTAGGATTCTCTAAGGACTAAATTTATTAATAGGGTTGGACTTAAGAATAAAGATTCTAATTATATTAGTTTTTCTTCATAACTTAGTATATAAAGACATTATTCTCTTATATGAGTGAGATAGCAAATTATAGCAAATACGTTTATTGTAATGAGAGATGTGAGAAAATATGTCAACAATATTGACTCTGCTAGATGTACTTTGAATTTGAGTGAATCAAAATAAATCACGTGTGTTTTCTTTTTTTACTAGTTCAATATATGGTTATTTGTTTATTTGATATCAAACACTCTTTGTTCTTTTAAAAAAGAACAGTTAAAAATGCTTATATTCATTCAACAAAGTAAAGATTTATTTTAATGCAATATATATAAAAGGAAACTTTAGGCACTTGTTCCGAGCAACACATATAAGAATTTAATTTTTATGACTTAGCTTAACAAATAAGTTATTAATAAACACACGTGCTCTTAGGACATACGATAATAACAAAATATTTACTTATTTCATACATATTATATGCAAAAAGATTAAAAAAATATTTTCTAATATATCAGAATGCTAAATTTTGTGTTCTTTAATGTCCTTAATGTGTGTATTTATAAAGTGAGATTTATATGTGGTTTAATTTTCACAATGCATAATATTTTTGGTTTAAGAGTAATCATACATCCATTGTCATGTTATTATTTTGGGGTATTACAGGGTCCAATGAGGCTACAAAGGAACGATCGCAAGACTCATAAGTTTGGCTTTCGTGGCCTATTCTCTCTAAACTCTCTTTAAAAAGATCAATGTGTTTATCTTCTGAACTTTACTACCACTAAAATTGTCCTTGAAACGGACGTTGTGGGCTCCTTTCATTCCCATCTCGTCTGACAGTGGTTGAGAGTGGGTGTTGCAGGATTGCTTGCACGCATAATCCCCTTAATTAGGATCTAAGTCAATAATTCCCATGCTTGTGGCAAGTCGGGTCATGCTAATGGCAATTTAACCCCTACTTATAGCAATAATCACGTTACGGTGGAAGGCAAGTGCCAACAGGATGACACGTGGGAGATCCTAGTCGTAGGGCTTTGATGTACTTCAGGGACTCGCGACACAAATCTAACCATTCGAGAATTGGGCATAACACTTTTGTATAAACAATGACTCTGTATTGGAATCAGACCTCTCTTGAGATTCCATTTCCATTTGACACATACTTACCAATAATAATTAATTGATAATTAACTCCATACTAATTAATATAAGCGTGTATTCAGTTAATTTAAGTAAAGTATCTAAAGATGAATACCAAATCCATAGAAACCACAGTGCAGTGATAGTTGAGAATAGAGGTGAATAGTCATACGCGTTGGGAAGAAATGCTTGACTTTTTCAACACTGGAAATAACGAAGAAAGAACACCCAAATAAAGGGTGGTTGTTTGAAGTAAATTAAAGGCATAAACGCATGTGGAAATACTGCTATGTTGGGAAATTAATTAATTATTGCTGTAAATTAATACAAAAGACAAATTGGGTTTTTATTATAAGCACGGGAAGAAATCGGAAAATTGACTGGCAGGTACCAATTTTCTTTGATAATTGACAAGTCTTAAACCTCTACACATGTTCTTAAAATATTGGGAAAAATGTAAAAAGCACGGTTGAAATGCTTATATTCAGTCAACAAAGTACAGATTTATTTTAATACCATAAATAATTATTCATTGAACTAATTATTTATCGTATTAAAATTAATCTTTACTTTGTTGAATATATATTATATATAATGGCATTAATCTGAGTAACAAGGCAAGGGAAACTTTAGACACTTGTATTGATCCACACATATAACAATTAAAATTTTATGACTTAGCCTTAACAAATAAGTGATTACTAAACATAGGTTGTATTAACATGTGTTCTTAGGACATATAATAGTAACACAAAGAGGCAACATATTTACTTATTTCGATGCATATTATATGTAAAAAGATTAAAAAATCTTTTATAATATATCGTAATGCTAATTTTTTTGTTTTTTAATGTCCTTAACATGGGCATTTATAAAGTGAGATTTATTTATGTTTTAACTTTCACAAGACAGGTTATCCAAATACATAACATTTTTAGTTTAAGAGTAATCATACATATACAAAGTTGGAATCCCTACTTTGTATTCAAATTCATGTGGCAATTAGTTAACTAATTGTTAATTGTGAAGCCATTAAACGTTGTCGTATGGATTAACACTATGTGCTGCCGTTTTGGTCTTTTACTGTTTGCAATCTTGGCCGTCAATCTGTGATTGATCCAACAGCAGTGACTCCACCTGTTGGTCAACAGGTATATAAATGTGTGATTCTTCAGCTTTCAAAGGACACATCTCTCTCTTCTTCGATTAAAGCTTTCTTTCTGCTAGGGTTCATTTGTCCACTCTAAATCTTGTAATCCTTGGTGCGGTCTGTTGAATCACGGTTAGAAGGTTGTGTTTCTTTCAAGGGTAGAGAAGCTAGGATAGTTTTCTCTTAGGATTAAGAGTTGTTGTGGTTGATTTGAGTGATTGGTCTGTAGAGAGGGTTTTGTTATTGTTCTAGTGCAACTGTACTTTGTAAACTCTTGATAATCCTAATGCAGTGAGCCTCAGTATTCTGGAGCTCAACGTGAACATAACTTGTTTAATCTTGAACAAGTGAACCACGGTAAAAATCGTGTTTGTTCTGTGTGTGAGTGATAAAAATAGATTAATATTTAGGCACTAATTGTAATAGCGGTATTAGAGTGAGAGTTCTAGGGTTTGTCAAAATTCTAGGGTTTCTTGATTTTGGAATTTCTTGAAATTAGGGTTTGTCAAAATTGAGGGTTTCTTGATTTGACATCTCCTGGGTAGTTTAGGGTTCCTAAATCATCAATTTATCTATCTACTTGTAAGAAGCAAAAGCCAATTTCGTGTTCTAGGGTTCAAGAATTAGAAATCAATCTTTGATTTCTAGGGTTCACCTCTGAAGCCACATTATGACTACTAGACATATGGAAATCTCCTAGTATGATGGGAAGATTGATTTCAATAGTTGGAAGAAGAAAGTGAAAGCTCTTTTATCGCACAAAGGTGGGCATTGCTTTGGAGAAAGATGCCACGTAATGGTTAGAGGAAAAGCTGAAAAAGAAGTTTGAGGTTGATGAGGAGGCGTATAACCTCATCATCATAAACTTGTCAGACAATGTATTGAGGAAGGTAGATGGTCTGGAAAGCCCAATCACCTTGTGTGGTAAACTCGAAACTTTGTATGTATTACAATCTGCACCTAACCTTGCTTTTTTAAAAGGTTCTTTGTTTTCAAATATAATGTATCTTGCTAAGTCCTTAGATGATAACCTAGACGAATTCCTGAAAATGCCATTGATACTAAAAGGCACTGACCAAGAATTAGAAGACTCTAGCTTAGCTATGATCCTATTAAATTCTTTGCCTGATGACTATTTAGTGGTGAAAAATGCATTACAATATAGTGAAATTGTCCCTAGTGTTAATCTGATTGTTACTGGGTTGAAATATGAGGAATTAGAGTTAAAGATTCAAAAGAGAAATTGAAACAATTTGTTTGTGTTTCATTTTCTATTTTACTTCACTTTATCAATAGTACAACCTAACAAATATATGCACACACACTACAATTACATATACAACCCTTGACACTATATATACATAGTTTCTAACACTCCCCCTCAAGTTGGAGCATATATATTTATCATGCCCAACTTGTTACAAATATAGGTTACTCTTTTACTAACTAGAGACTTCGTGAAGATGCCAGCTAGTTGTTCCTCTGTTCTAACATGATTAATAGCAATTAACTTTTGTTCAAGTTTCTCTCATACAAAGTGACAATCCACTTCTATATGCTTAGTCCTCTCATGAAAGATTGGATTGTTTGCTATATGTATGGCTGCTTGGTTGTCACACCACAAGTCATAGTCCCTATATCACCAAACCCAATTTCTCTAAGAAGATGTCTTGTCCATATAAGTTCACAAGTAACTTGTGCCATAGCTTGATACTCAGACTCTGCGCTTGACCTAGCTACAACCGACTGCTTCTTACTTTTCCAAGAAATAAGATTTCCTCTAACAAAAACACAAAACCCAATCACAGATCATCTATCCACAGAGGATCTTGCCCAATTTGCATCTGAAAAACCTTCTACCTTATTATGACCATGATCACTGTAAAGAATCCCACATCCAGGGGCTCCTTTTAGATACTTCAAAATATGGAGGACCACATCCCAATGAGATGTCCTAGGAGATGACATAAATTGACTCACCACACTCACTGAAAAAGCAATATCTGGATGGGTTACTGTAAGGTAGTTTAACTTTTCAACTATCTGTCTGTATCTCTCTGGATCACCAAACATCTCTCCATCATCTGCATTCAATCTCACATTTGGAACCATAGGAGTGTCACAAGGCTTAGCCTCAATTAGATCCATTTTGGTCAACAAATCTAACACATACTTGCGTTGAGAGAGAAAAATCCCTTTCTTACTCCGAGAAACCTCGACTCCCAAAAAATACCTTAAAGTGCCCAAATCTTTTGTGTGAAAATTTGGAAGCCAAAATGTTTTTCAAACTCTGAATGCTAACATCATCACGCCAGTGATTACAATGTCATCAACATAAACAACCAAAAGAATGATGCCAAAACTAGATTGCTTATAAAAGACAGAATGATCATAAGCACTCCTATGTAAACCAAACTGAGTCACCACTTCGCTAAACCTCCCAAACCAAGCCCGTGGAGATTGTTTTAAGCCATGCAAAGATTTCCTCAGTTTGCATACCTTTCTTGATTGAGCAACAAACCTCGGAGATTGCTTTATGTAAACCTCTTCAAGAAAATCACCATGTAAAAAAACATTTTTTACATCAAGTTGGTAAAGAGGTCAACAATATGAAGGTGCAAATGAGATGAATAGTTGCACAGAGCTCATTTTAGCCACTGGGAGAATGTCTCAAAATAATCAATACCATACGCCTAGGCATAACCCTTAGCAAATCAACCGAGCTTTCAACCGAGCCACAGTCCCATCGGGATTAGCCTTCACTATGAAAATCCATTTGCGCCCAATAGCCTTTTTATTTTCAGTCAACTCCATTAGAACCCATGTATCATTATGTTCTAGAGCCAACATCTCTTCTTCCATAGCCCTTCGCCACCGATCATGAGTAATTGCTTCAGACACAGAGTTGGGAATAGACACAGAGTCTAAAGAGACAATAAAAGACTTGGAAGATGAAGACAAAGAGTGATAAGAAACAAATGAGGAGATAGGATAGGTACAAGATCGCTTACCTTTTACGAAGAGCAATGGGAAGATCATGGTCAGAAGAAAGAGGAATTCTGCCCTCAAGGTGAGGCAATGCATAAGCAAGGATGGAGTCGGATGTGAGGGTGTCTCATAGTGGTGGTGAAACCACTGAGAGTATACCTGGGTGATTGGAGGATGAGATGGTAGAAGACTATGATGGGTAATGTTGTAAACAGGAATATCATCAAGGGGTACTTCAAGAGAAGTAGATGGAATGGTTTCAAAAAAGGAAACATCAACTGAGATAAGGTACTTACCTAGGACAGGAGAAAAGTAACGATAACCCTTCTAATATTAGGGAATAACCCAAGAATATGCACTTAAGGGATCTAGGTTCAAATTTGGATACATGAGGTCTAACATCTTGAAAAAGCACGTGCACCCAAACACTTTAGGGGGAAGAGAAAATAAAGCTTATGATGAAAAAAGGATGGAGAAGGGGATTTGACCACCCAAAACAGAAGAAAGCATGCGATTGATCAAGTGACATGCAATAGAGATAGCATCTGCCCAAAATTTTGTAAAGACTTTCATGTGAAAGAGTAGAGTACGAGCAACTTCTAATAAATGACGATTTTTGCGCTCAACAACTCCATTTTGCTGAGGTGTATAAACATATAATGATTGATGAATAATACCTCTAGTAGACAAAAATTAGGAGAAAGAAACAGAAAAATATTCTTTGGCATTATCACTTCTGAGAATTTTTATAGATAAAGTAAGTTGATTTTGTATTTCAGCATAAAAGGTACAAAATATGCAGAATAATTCAAAACAATTTTTCATAAAGTACAAACAAGTTACACGGGAAAAATCATCCACAAAATAACAAAGTATCGATAGCCAGACTTAGACAACACAAGGCAAGGACCCCAAACATCAGAGTGTATAACATCAAAAGAGGTTGTGGCTCTTTTGTTTATCCTAGGGCTATAGGACACTTTATGGTGTTTTCCAAACTGACACGTCTCACACTCAAGGTGTGACGTTAGGCCCTACACTAGGACACAGCCTTTCAAAATGGGAAGGGGAGGATGACCAAGGCAACCATGTAATATGGATAGAGATGAATCACTGGTACATGCAACAGGCTGAGAGACAGGACTGGAGACATCATCGAGCATATACAGGCCACCTGATACACGATCCCTACCAATAATCTGCCTCATTCCCAAGATCTTAAAATATACAATGAGTAGGAAAAAAAGTAAACACCACAATTAAATGCATTAGTAATTTGACTAACAGATAATAGATTAAAGGGAAAATGAGGAATGCACAAGACAGAGGAGACACTACAACATTACGCATTTCTAGCCATGACATTCATTGTAGCTAAAAGTATGAATTTACGTAGCTAAATGGTTTAGCTACAAATGCAATCTTTTGTAGCTTATCGTAGCTAGAAATGGCGTAGCTAAGATTTAGCCATGTAACTTTTTGCTTACGTAGCTAACAATTTATATTTTTTGCTATAAATGAGATTAATATGTAACTAAAAACTTAAATGTTTTTGCCATAACAATAATAAGCTTGTAGCAAAAACTTTGCCTTTATAGCCACGGAAAATAGTCTGTGTAGCTATGTTAGCATTTTAGCTACAAAAATATAAATTTATACCTAAATCTTGAAAATTTTTGCTACAAAAAATAATATCCATAGCAAATATATTAACTTTTTGGCTACGTGACGCTAAAATCGTAACTAAATAAAAAATATCATTTGCCACATATATAGTGAATTTATAGCTAAATTTTAATTTTTTTGCTACAAACATATGAAAGTCATATCTATATATGAAAAAATATTGCTATAGACATAGTGTGTTAATAGCTAAATATTGAAATTACTTGCTATGAATATTTTCGATTTGTAGCTAAATATTATAATTATTTGCTATGGACATATTGAAGTCATATCTATATGTGAAATTCAGTTGCTATGGACATAGTTTGTTCATAGCTAAATATTGAAATAACTTACTATAAATACTTTTAATTTGTAGCTAAATATTATAATTATTTGCTATGGAACAAATAATTTATATAAAAAATTTATAATTTATTGCTTCAATTAAAATTAATTGTACAAATATTGCTATAATTAACAAATTTAATAATAATTACAAATTTATAGGAATTCTTTTATATTAAATAGATAATATGACGTCATACGAAAATTTCTAACATAAAAAGTTATACATTAGCAAAGTCATTTCCAACCAATAATTGTCTACTCATAAAATCCTTCATCCTAGTCATTTAAAATGTTATCAACTAATTTTCTTTTACAAAATATGAATCTTCAATGTCATAGCAATCTTTCCTGACCATTTAAGAATTTCCACCAACCCTGCAATATCAAATTTGAAAAAGAACTTAGATTAATTATATAGATTAATATAATCATTGCATATCACTTTATGATTAATGTAAAAAGCAAAATGGTTTTCATAGTATATATGCAATTTTCAAAATAACTTACAATTTCATCCAAAGAGATTTGGTTATTTATTGAAGATTGTTGACCTTGAGTTGTAAGCATCGTCATGAACTTCTCTTCCCATCGTCTATTCATCTCCTCCATTTGCTTTTTCACATCTTCTAATTTCTCATTTGCTTCCCTCTTTGCCTCCTCCACCCTTTCATTTGCTTCCTTCCTAGTTGTTTGTACTTGTTTCATAAGTTGTGCTTTAGTTGGTCTACTTCCAAAATATTCGGTAATACTCTTTCCACTCCTTTATTTGTAAAGGACAACATGACTTATTCCGAACTGTTTGTCCTAAAAACCAAACAAAATCTGTTGAGTTTTCATCAACAGCCTGATGATCCTCATCAAATTCTATGGGCAATTTTTCTCCTTTTTCTAATGTAATGATTTTTATGCAGCGCGTAGGACCTCTTGTTTTCCTTTTTTTCGTGTTTAGACCTAAAAATCATATGAATAATTATCAATTAGCAAATTAAGAACTGACATTTAGAAAATGAAAATGCATGAAAGTAAAACGGAAAAAAATTAAAATTAAAACCTGATGTCCATGCCTCAATTCCAACATTTGATGTGTTTTCCTCCAAAAATGTCTGGTTGATTTCTCTCGAAACATTTCCAAGATTATGTTCTTCAGGATAGCAAGACACTATATCATCCTTTTCTAAGAGAGTAAACATGTTAACATGCATTCCCTTAGTATTTCTGTAACTTGCAAGCATGTTTCTCACGTCATCATCATCAACAATTTGGACTAGCCCATCAAGATCACTGAGGATACTCGTTGGCTTCAGGTAAAACAATTTGTCTCCGCGAAGTATATCAAAGTCACAGTTCTTCTTTATGTAATCCAACAAAGCAAAGTATGTGAGAAACTCAAACTCCAAATCAAAATCATAGTACTTCTCACTCACTCTACCATTGAAATATGTTCGTGTAGGTGAAAAGACAAAATATCCTCCATAATGAAATCTTATTGTTCTCATGTCCGGTATGCCCATTCTTCCTATTATAAAAAAAGTAGATTCAAGTTAGATGAATATTAAATAAACTAACAAACAATATTAATAATGAGTGTACATGATAGACATAACAATGAATTGACTTGGTGATCAAGAAAATATTAAAAAAATAAATGACAAAATGATGTTTACCAATAGAATGAGTTGCTTTTTCTGGCTGTATACGAGAATGGTGATTAAGACATGACTTTTCAATGCTATTTGTAGTAGATTGCACCTTATTGAGTTGTGCTTCATGATGAGTTTTTTGTATATCTTGAGAGATACTATCCGCATAGATTTGTTAAGATAGGCAGTACCACATCTAATAATAGGTGCAGTAGACCCATTAGCTAAGGTAATCGAAGACAAATTGGGAGGTGTAAATGAGGAGAGAATACCTGTATCGCCCGTCATATGGTAGGTAGTACCAAAAATCAATGACCCAATTACCACTAAAATTGGACAACCAGGTTGTAGGATTACCTAACTGGGTTAATATAGTGGTAGTCGATGGGATGGATGACTGGGAGCAAGAATTCTAAGTGAAGCAAGCATATTTTGCTATAGAGATAGTAACCTGTGATGGGATAGGTAAGAGACCATCTTGAGTTGCAACATGAGCAAACTTCTGAGTGCCTTGCATATTCAGGGCTTGCCATGGAGCTTCCAACAGTTCTTTTTTATGTGACCCTCAGCACCACAATGAAAGCAAGTACAAGGGCCATTTCCATGATTATTCTCGGTATCACGACTTGTCTTTTTGTTACCTTTGCCATCATCAGGCTTCACGCTAGCTAGAGTTGCATGATCTACATTAGGATCCTTAAGGGTTTCTTTGTCTTTAGAAACTCATCGATCTTTCCCCTTACTAACTCTAAGAAGTCGAGCAAAGACATCCGTAAGAGAGGGAAGTGTCTCACCGGTAAGAAGTTGTGTATGAGTTATCTCATATTCCGATCTCAAGCCAGCTAGAAAACATTACACTACCACTTGTTCTTCTTGTGCTTGCATCATCTTCACATCAGTAGGGATAGGAAACATAGTCCTTTTTTCTTCAAAGGCTTGTTTTATCTCTGTATAATATTCTAGCAACGTCTTCTCTTGCATATTTGCTCAATAGAACTTCAATAACAATTCATAGGCATGAGGCAGGTCTTGTTTACCAGCATATAAGAACTCTAGATACTCCCATAACTCCTTGACGATATCACAGTGACCAATCACATCATCCACGAACGAATCAAGCATGTTTTAAATCTGATTGAAGAGTTTATCATCTTCCATGAGCCATTTTTTTAGTTTTATTATCACTTTCTATTTCCTCAGGTGGATCCTTGATTAATGATCTCCCATATCAATGCTAGACAAATATCGTCGAATAATTCACTTCCATTGAATATAATTCCTTTTTCCCAATAACTTCCGATCAGTAATTTTGATGGAGGAAGTGACAATTTCAGTCACCACCTTCTTACCGTCCTTTGCCATACTATCTAGCAAATAACTCCCAACTCCACAGATTCATAACAACCTCAACACCAAACAACTCAAACAAACATAACATGATTCACAACAACTCCATGACCAAAAGTTTTTTCAAGCATACCCTTCAACAATTGTAGCTCTTCAATCAATGAGCTTACTGCCTACTGAACAACTTCATTATTGCCATGTTGAAGCAAGAAAATATAAGTAGCAGCAGAACTCCTTGTTATTAAGTGATTTGGATGGAAAGAACCAGCATTCGCCAAAAAGGGAGAAACTAAGAACAAAAGTCGCCGAAAAGAGAGGAACAAAGGCCATGTGTCGTCGAAGATAACAAAGGTCGCCGAAAAAAGAGAAACAAAGGCCAGCCGTCACTAGAAAAAAAGAAGCTAAGGGCAAACGTCACCGAAGTGAGAGAAACCATAGACAAAGACGTCATCGGAGATCACCAACCATCGGAAAATAGAAACGAAGAAATGGGTTTAAGGTTTAAGGGTTCACACGTTGTCCAGGGGCTCTGATACCATGTTTCAATTTCTATTTTACTTCACTTTTTCAATAGTATAACCTAACAAATATACACACACACACAATTACATATATACCTTTGACACTATATATACATAATTTCTAATAGTTTGTAAAGGGTAAGGTAGATTCTGGTCAAGTAGGAAAGGAGGTAGGAAAAGGCTCACAGTATAACTCAAGTTTTAAGGGTAAGAATAAGGGTAAGGGAAACTAAAAGTGTTTCTACTATAACAAAACATGGCACCTTAAGAAAAATTGCTATAAGTGGATTAAGAAACAGAAACAAACCAATACTGAAAGCAACTTAGTATGTGCTAGTAATAGCATTGAGCTCTCTGAAGCTCTTACAGTGTCCAATTCTGCTAGTGTTAGGAAATGGGTATTAGATTCAGAGTGTTCCTTTCATATGATTCCAAATAGAGGCTGGTTTCAAGACTTTAAGAAGGATAAGCATGAAACTGTTTTCATGGGCAATAACCACTCTTGTAAGGTATAAGGAATTGGCAATGTAATAATTAAACTAATTAATGGGAAGGTAATAAGGCTAACTAAGGTTAGATATATACTTGAATTAAAATGGAATCTAATCTCTTTGTGGACTCTTGATGAGGTTGTCTACTGCTATAAGGCAGAAAATAGGTGTATAGTAGTGTACAAAGATAATAACAACTGCTTAAGGGGACTAAAAATAATGGTTTGTACATACTATGTAGACATTTTTATCCTGATACCTTTAATACTATACTTTTCTCAACTAACATGTCTATTGCAAAGGAATGACACTTGAGAATGGGCCATATAGGGCAAAAAGGAATAAGTACTCTCAAACAACAGGGGTATTGGTGATATTGTTTTTGAATTAGAGTTTTGTGAAACTTGCATTTTGGGTAAGTAGCATAGATTGAGTTTCTCAAAAGGAACTCATCTGGCTTCTAACTATGTAGAGTATTTGTATGCTAATTTATGGGGTCTTGAGAGGGTTAGGTCTCATGGTGGGAATAGTTACTTCCTATCCATTGTAGATTACTATAGTAGAAAGGTATAGGTGTACCTTTTTAAGTCTAAGGATGAAGCTTTAACTAAGTTTAAAAACTAGAAAGTTTTGGTAGAGAACCAAACTGATAAAAGAATGAAGGCACTTAGGACTGATAATGGACTGGAGTTTTGCAACTCTGAGTTCGACAAATACTGTAGTGACCAAGGGATTCTAAGGCATAGGATAGTTAGAAAAAACCCTCAGCAAAATGGTGTTGCTGAAAGGATGAGTAGGACATTAGAAAAGGTGAGGTGTCTCTTATTTACTTTAGGACTGCCTAAAACCTTTTGGGGAGAAGCTCTAGTTAATAGGAGTCCATACATTCTATAAAGTTTAAGTGTCTTGAAAGTGGTCAGTGAAAGGCCTAGCCTTAGTCACTTGAGTTTTGGGTGTGTTGCTGGCGTGCACGCCATAAGTGATGAGTAGGACATTAGAAAAGGTGAGGTGTCTCTTATTTACTTTAGGACTGCCTAAAACCTTTTGGGGAGAAGCCTACCTAGTTAATAGGAGTCCATCTATTTCTATAAAGTTTAAGTGTCTTGAAGAGAAGTGGTCCAGTAGAAAGCCTAGCCTTAGTCACTTGAGAGTTTTTGGGTGTGTTGCCTATGCACACATAAGTGATGGAAAATTAGGACCTAGGTCATTTAGATGTGTATTCTTAAGATACTAAGAAGGGACCAAAAGATATAGGCTTTGGGAAAAAAGATGTGCAGGGGGTTAAAGTGATTTAGCAGAGATGTAGTCTTCAATGAGAGCATATTTCCTTGTAAAACTACTAACTCTATTACAAGTACCTCCAACACTAATTCAGTGACCAAAATCAAGGGGACAATACCCAAATTAAGGTGGAGCCAGCAAGATACACTGAATTGACCAATCCAAATAGAGAACTGAACCAGAAGAGGAACCACCTGCAGTTGATCCTGATCAAGGTGCTGAAGAAGAACTGATAGAGAATGTTACGGAGGCTCAACAAGATGAACTTACTCAGTACCAACTAGCAAGAGATAGAGTCAGAAGAGAAATCAGAATTCCTACTAGATATAGCTACGCAAATTTAACATACACTCCCTTAATTGCTAGAGTAGAGATACAGAAAGCTGAACCTGATACATTTGAAGAAGCAATCAACTCCAAGGATAGTAAGAAGTGGCTTGCTACCATGAAGGAAGAAATGGAGTCCTTAAAGCTGAACAAAACCTGGTCTTTGGTCCAAAAGCCTAAAAACCGGAAGCTGGTGGAGTGTAGGTGGCTATTCAAACTAAAAGAAAGAACAAGCTAGTCTGATCCTCTAAGATACAAAGCCAGATTAGTAGCAAAGGGGTACACATAGAGAGTAGGTGTTGATTTTAACGAAATATTCTCTCCAATAGTAACTTTTAAGATAATTAGATTAATGTTATCAATTGTTGCACACCTTGACTTAGAGTTAGAACAGTTAGATGTTAAGACTGCCTTTTTAAATGGTGAGTTAGAAGAGGAAATCTTCATGTGTCAACCTACTGGTTTTATAGACAAAAACTTGTCTGACCATGTGTGTTTATTGCATAAATCCTTGTATGGTTTGAAGTAATCCCTAGGTAGTGGTATAAGAGGTTTGACTCCTTCATTGTTATGATTGGATTCACTAAGAGTGAGTATGACAACTGTTTTTACTTTGCATTCACTAATAACATGCCTATACATATACTTTTGTATGTTGATGACATCATGTTAATTTGTAAGTCTAAGTCTAAAATAGATGACTTAAAATTAAAATTGAGTGCTGAATTTGATATGAAAGACTTGGGCTGTACAAAGAAGATATTAGAAATGGTGATAGAGAGAGAAACATGAAGCTTAATCAATTAAAACTTCACCAAATGTCATACTTACAAAAACTGACCTCTAAGTTTGGAATGGCTGAATCTAAACTTGTTAACATGCCATTAGCAAGCCATTTTGTCCTTAGTAAACTGCAATGTCCCAAGACAGAGGCTGAAATGATAAAAATGGAAAACATTCCCTATTCTAATGTAGTAGGCTCAATCATGTATGATATGATAAGTACTAGGTCCTAATCTGTCATTTGCAATATCTTTGCTAAGTAGATATATATCAAATCCTGGAATTGAGCATTGGGTTGCACTAAAATGGTTACTGAGATACATTAATAGTACTGTGCATTTGGGTTGTTTTACTATAAAAAGAATGCTACACTTGATCTGTTTAGGTATGTAGATTTTGATTTTGCAGGTGTTAGAGACACAAGGAAGTCCACTATAGCCTATTGTTTCACTCTTGGAGGGAACTGTGTGAGCTGGAAGTCTCAATTACAACCTTTGGTTACATTATCCACAGTAGAGGCTGAATACGTGGTTGTAACTAATGCATTCAAAGAAGCAATATGGCTTTAAGGAATCTTGAAAGAAGCCAAACTAATGGATGGTCTTGTGAATGTATATTCTGACAGTCAAAGTGTCATCCATCTAAGTAAGAATCCAATGTACCATGAGAGAATCAAGCATATAGCTGTAAGGTATCACTTTGTTAGAGATCTCATTTCAAGAGGACTATTGGATCTAAAAAAGGTGCCAATTGAGGAGTATCCAACTGATATGGGAACAAAGATTGTGATTGCTACCAAGTTCAAGCATTGCTTGGACTTGTTACACATAAGGTAATCAAATGGAGTTGAGAAGGAAAATCTTATATGTTTGCTGCAATGACGGAATACAATTCAGAAGGGGTTTGTTGGCTTCAAGGTGGAGATTGTTAATTATGAAACCATTAAACAATTGTCATATGGATTAACACTATGCACTACCGTTTTGGTCTTTTATTGTTTACAATCCTAGTCATCAATCTGTGACTGATCCAATGGCTGTGACTCCACCTACTAATCAACGGTATATAAGTGTGTGATTCTTCAGCTTTCAAAAGACACATCTCTCTCTTCTTTGATTAAAGCTTTCTCTTTGCTAGGGTTCATCTATACACTCTAAATCTTGTAATCCTTGGTGCGATTTATTGAATCACGGTTAGAAGGTTGTGTTTCCTTCAAGGGTAGAGAAGCTAGGATAGTTTTCTCTTAGGATTAAGGGTTGTTGTGGTTGATTTGAGTGATTGGTATGTAAAGAGGGTTTTGCTATTGTTCTTGTGCGATTGTACTTTGTAAACTCTTGATAATCCTAATGCAGCGAGCCTCAGTATTCTGGAGTTCAATGTGGACATAACTTATTCAATCTTGAACAAGTGAACCACGCTAAAAATCGTGTTTATTCTGTTCTTGATTGGTTATGTGTGAGTGATAAAGATAGATTGATATTTAGGCTTTAATTGTAACACTAATTAATTAATTTATATTGTTATATTATAATTAAGGAGATATTGCTAAACCAATTATCATTTGGGTTGGGATACACGTCCGACAACACCAACTATATAGAAATGAGCCGAACATTTTGATCTATTAATTGTATCGTATAAGTTCCATTCGAAATAAATATCCCAATTGACCGCACGAAATGATCAAAGTTTTGGTTGAACATCGCCCAACACTATTTTTAGTGCGTGTTCCACCACGCCACCCAAATGATTATAAAGTTTTAATCCATGGAGCGGTACAACTATGACCACCTCCTGCGGTCAAATGAATTGGACCAATCTGCTCTTATTTTGGATTGGACCATAACCCAATCCAATGAATTGGGTTGGGGTGGGTGAGAATCCATTGAGTTGGATTTTTTCCCATCCTTATACTCTAACACTGTAGTCTGTATTTAGTGCGGAGTAGCCGCCACGAAATAGTAACATATTTTGACGACTGACCTCAACGTCAAAATCTTGACTTCGCGTCTTCGCCCTGTCATATAAACATTTGAAGATTGAAGTATCTCATAAGCATTGATATGGAACTTTCGTTGTTGCTTAGCCATAAATAAACACACTCGTTAGCTTGAAAAATAATATACAATATGATGTTTGGTGTAATATATATACAGTTAAATCTCAATAAATTAATATACTTGGAATCATGAAAATTTATTAATTATTGATATATTATTTAATCATATAAATTAATTTATCAAAGCATTTTTTATTTTCTTTTTTCAAAACATTGAATTTAATGCATGTACATATTGTGTATAATTAATGTGATATAGTGAATAGTTGTTGGAACTATTTCTATACTAGAGCATGTCTCGTGTAAAAATGTAGTCAAACAACAATCAGATTACATAATTCTCTCTTGCGATAAAAGAACATTACACTAGAGTTTCTTAATGCACTAAAAAAGTTAGAGATTATCAAGTCTAAGAAGACATCAATTTCAAGAAGAAACAAATAATATTGGAGTTATATTTTATAAAGACCTCTTAATTAAGTTATGTATATATATGATTTTAACTTATGATTTTAATTAAAATAATTATCAATATATTGGTATTCATTTTGTATTATAAATAATATTTATTATTTAAGAATTTATTTTAATTATTTAATTATTTAGTAAAATGTTCAACTCGAATTCATTTTGTATTAAAAATAAAATTTCTGAACGTAACACTATTTAATTAATTTTTTTAGCTAATTATTCAAATATTTTAAATAATATTTGCCTTTATAGAATATGTGGTCTTCATAGAAGGATAGTTGAGAATTTTAAATATAATAATTTTTATTATATATGTACATAAAATTCTAAATTTAGCGTATATTTTTGGGAAATTTAGCTCACCAACCAAACTCTTATAGTTGCAAAAGTTTTGACTTACAAAACTTTGTATTTTCTACTCTCAATTGAAGAAAGGTTTGTTGCTTTCACCTAATACAATCACAGTGTATTTGAAAAATTTAACAATAAAAAATCTATTTATATGAATTAGGACACTAACTTTTTGACCTCACAAATTTCTGGTTTTCACTCATCTTTCTCTTGCTTTTAAATTTAATTCAATTCTGTACTACTAACTATTCATGACTTTGAGGCCAAAGTTTTCTACCTGCCACTCAATTTTCTAATTTCTCCCCATTCAAATAATCAAAATTCAATTTGTCTTTTGTATTAATAATAATCGATTAATTTCCTATACTGCTGTGTTTTCCACATGTGTCTGTACTTTTAATTTACTCTCAACAACCGCACTAAAGTTGGATGTTCTTTCTTCGTTATTTCAAGTTCCAGCGTTGAAAAAGTCAGCAATTTTATTCCATGAGCGTATGACTAACTCTATTCACCTTCATTCTCAACTACCAGTACTCTGTGTTTTCTTTGGGATTTGGAATCTTTATCTTTAGATACTTCAATTTAATTAATTACATGATTCTATTAATTAATGTTGACTTTATTATTAATTATTGGTATGTATGTGCCATATGCAATGCCAAGAGAAACGGCTTCCAATCATTGTTTTAAAACCCAAACTAGAGGCCAACCCTGTTTTGTTGCCCAAGTTATGAGTCAATCCGATCTAACAGGTTAGATCAATGATGTCAGCGATAATTTTAATTTTAAAAAATTATAATTAATTCTTTAAATTTTAATATATTACAAAAATTCCTCTAAAAAGCTCTATTAATCCCTAAAATTTTTATTTATTTTAAAATTACCCTTATAAAATTACAATTAACCCTTTATAATTTTAAAATATTATAAAAACCCCCTAAGACCTAAACCGGACCAGATAAGTTGTTGGGTCCTAGTCTGACCGACTAGTCTAGTCCAGTTTTTAAAACAGAGCTTCCAATTTAGAGTCATTGTTTATACAAAAGTTTTAAACAAATTACTCTAAATTGTTTAAAACTTTGGTGTTATTATTGATACTCTTTTGAGCTAATTTTATTACGTTGGTGTTAGATGGTTTAAATGGTAACTTTGGTATTGTAAGAAAGTGTTTCGTAAATCTAACTACAGTATAACAAAGTTAGGACAAAAGTATACGAGTTATAAAAATTTTAAACTGTGAGAATCGATTTGATAAAATACATGAAAATTGTCATTTAGATGATAAATTCAAAAACATTAAGGATGTCTATGATATTCTTCCTTGCGACAATGGAACGATGTTTCTATTATACTTCGTTTTCTGAAACAAATACCCATATGCAGCCATGTGCTGCTACAGCAACCGATAAATTTTAATTATTTGGCTTTTTCTTTTTTTATGGTCAAATTATTTGAGCATATTTTAATGAGAAAGGAATCCAACTATTATTCTTTTAAAATCTTACGTTATTAGGAGAATTGCATCTAATCATTCAGGGCGCAATTATAAGTCTAATTATTTTCAGTTCAGGATTAAAAATTAAATTCCAGCAAATTATTTCAAGCAAACATAACTTAGAATTTAAATTTAAATTTAGACACAAACTTTTTTTTTTTTTTATCAATAATATTATGCAATACAACGAATGTGATAAGAAAATTATAATTGGTCCTAAACCATTAAATCCTAAAGAATTTATTGCTAAAAATTTATATAAAAAATTGTTATTAATATAACATAACACATTAAATGTTAACAACTTTATATAGTTAACGTGATACTAATCATGAATTGATAACTGACTATATTTGTTTTATTATTTTGAGTAGTATTTTTTTTTAAATTGAGTTGGGTTCTTACTACGAGGTGGGATTTGAAAATTCACAAAAGCACTCCCTAGGTTTATTAATTTACTAAACACCCCTAACAATAAAAAGTTTATGAATTGATAACAACACCCTTATCCATTCACATTTGCCAGATTTCGGCCACCACCACCAGAAGGTGGTCGGAATCTACTGCAATGGCTCACGACCGACCAGACCTAATCGATTTAATGGCGGAATCTCCAAATAACGATCGACTAGATCTGGCCGGTCGTGCATTAATATGGCATTTTTCAGCCAAATCCACCATAAAGCTAGGAAAAGGCCAGATCTACAACCAGATCTGACCGTTGACAACCAAATATGGTCACATCTGGTTGTTGATAGTTTATCTTAGCTGTCATTGATGACCATATGTGGTCAAAGATCTAGCATTTTCCAGTCAGATCTAAAGTGGATCTCGCTGAAAAATGCTAGATCGGTTCACCACCAACTAGATCCAGTCGGTAGTGTGCCATTATGTCAAATTCCGGCCACCTTTCGATGGTGGTAGCCAAAATTTGGCAAATGTGGGTGGGTATGAGTGTTTTTGTTAATTTATAAACTTTTTTATTGGGGGTGTTTAGTTAAATTAACAAACCTAAAGGATTCAAAATAGTTAAATAGAATAGGATTGGATTTTGAAAATAGGAAACAAATATTTATTTTGGGTAAGATAGGAATAGGATAGGGGCCAAACGCAGCCAAAGTTAAAGTAGGTTTTAGGTTCTTATATTCAAGACGAATCGGCACGCATTAAATAAAATGTTTTAAAAAAATATATAATTCAACTTGATAACTTTACTAATCTTTGAAAACCTTATAAATACAACATGCACGTACCCATTTCTCTTGCCTCATTCCAAACAAAATCTCTCTCGACTCTTAGCAAATTAAGATTCATATTCTCAACTGCACAAACAAACACATAAAAGCAATATGCCTGCCGTTAATAGCTCTCCAGTTTCTGGCCAAACTGTTTGTGTTACCGGCGCCGGTGGCTTCATTGCTTCTTGGATTGTTAAGCTTCTACTCGAAAAAGGATACACTGTCAAAGGGACTGTCAGGAATCCTGGTAATTATTGCTTTATTAATTGATTTTCAAGTATTAATTCACGATTGTTTGATTTTATTGGTGAAGTTGTTTCCAGGGAAATTCTGAAAGATTGTGTTATTGTTATGTGTGTTTATGTTATAGATGACCCGAAGAATGATCATTTGAGGGAGCTTGAAGGAGCAAAAGAAAGATTGATTCTATGCAGAGCCGATCTTCTTGATTATGAAGGTCTTAAAGAAGCCATTCGTGGGTGTGATGGTGTTTTCCATACTGCTTCGCCTGTAAGCGTGTCTGACGTTCCGGTGAGTTCGTTTATCTTTGCTCAATTTTCTCGTTTCTCGTTGCTGTTTGGTTGGCGGGAAGGTGTTAGGAAATATTGTAAATCAAGAAAGAACTGGTTAAAAGATTGCATTTAACAACATACACACAACTCATCGAATAATATATTCTAAAAAAATCATCTTTCACAAAATGCATTATCATTTTGAAATTCTATGTTACAAGGTCTTGTAACATAGAATTTTCTAATCATCATCACTTTGAATACAAAATTTTCTAAATGATATTATTACTAAGAATTTAAAGTTATCCTTAACATTTGATATAACCAGTGCGATGCACTACATTACAAAAAATAAAAAATGTGAAATGAATAGGACAGCAGAACGAAAGTTTTTTAAAATATTGGTCGCTGCTTCCTCCAACTAAAGAACAAAGACAAATTTGGTGAATCCATTGACTTCATTTTCACAAATGTTGATTTTGACTAAGTTAATTTTTAATGATGAAGGATAATGTGGAGCCGGCGGTGGTTGGAACAAAAAACGTGATTTATGCAGCCGCCGAGGCTAAAGTCCGCCGCCTGGTGTTCACCTCGACGATTGGTGCTGTTTACATGAACCCCAATCGGAGCCCTGATGTCATTGTGGACGAGTCATGTTGGAGTGATCTTGACTATTGCAAGGACACTAAGGTAAATCACATATTTATATATTATACATAATTAAAAGTTGTTTTAATGTGTGTCCTCAAAACACATTTAATAACACTGAAAAAAAAAAAAAAGTTGTATGTTAAAGTTTGAATTTTTTTTTTATTTTTTTTTAAATCTCTTTATACGTAATATGCTTGAGGATTTCAGTCCTGCTTTTATACTGATATACATATTTTTTATTTTTACAGAACTGGTATTGCTATGGAAAAACTGTGGCAGAGCAGGTGGCGTGGGAGGAAACTAAGAAGAGAGGGGTGGATTTGGTGGTGGTGAATCCATCTCTGGTGCTTGGACCGCTGTTGCAACCAACAATCAATGCTAGCATTATTCACATTCTCAAGTATTTAACTGGCTCCGCAAAGACTTATGCTAATTCTGTTCAGGCATATGTTCACGTTAAGGATGTGGCACTCGCCCACATTCTTGTTTACGAGACGCCGGCCGCCTCTGGCCGATACCTCTGTGCGGAAAGCATCCTCCACCGCGGCGAAGTGGTGGAGATTCTGGCCAAGTTCTTCCCTGAATATCCCACCCCCACCAAGTGAGTTTTCCATTATTTTTGTAAAATCTTTAAAATAATTTTGTTACTTTAAATTTCATTTCAATTTACTAATGAAAATACATTTTCCATTGTGAAATATTGCAGGTGTTCAGATGAGAAGAACCCAAGAGTAAAGCCCTACAAATTCTCAAACAAAAAGCTGAAGGATTTAGGATTGGAGTTTACCCCGGCGAAACAATGCCTATACGACGCCGTTAAGAGCCTCCAAGAGAAGGGTCACCTACCTATCCCTCCAAGAGATTAGAAAAGGATTCTGAAATGGACAATCATCAACTATGAAAATAACTAAAAAAGGATTCAAGAAATCAGCATTAACATAAAAGTATTAAATTTAATGGTTTATACTTCCATATTGGAAAATAGAATATATCTTATAATTTTGAAATTAATCTTCAAGAATGTGAAGTTGGAAAAGTTTTACTTTCGTGTAATAAATCATATGTCTAATCATTTGATTCATTACCGTTTGCCGTCAAGTTCTTAACGCAAGCACAAAGCCTATAAACAGATTGAATGTAATTTCGAAGCAAGACTAAGTTATTTTCTGCGTTGAATTTTGAAGATAGTGAAGTGTGTTTTATAAATTTTGTGCCGTCAGTAAATTTAACAATATACTAAATATTTGTTGTTTCGATTCAATTATTTTATCCTATCCAAGATCATATGCGAACCCACGACGGCTATAGCGATGTTGATGTAAGGAGGAAGACGTCTCAACTCCGGTTATGACTTGGCCACGACAAATGGCTTTTTGGTGTGGAAACTCGATCCCAAGCAAAAAAGAAAAAATTAATCTTAATAGATAGTCAATGTTGTATGGCTAACCATCTGAAAGTACAGAGGGAAAACACAACTTTATGGAACTAACCCTATGAAAATGAAAAGGAAAAGCACCAACCCTAGGAAAATACATCCCTTCTTGTCAAACTAATACCATTCGAATATTAAAAGGAAAAACATTTATTCGATCAATGTTCCCTATCCTTATTTTCAAAGAGTACCTTCATCAAGAGTAATTAAGCAAGATTTTCGATGGACATATTTCATTCTTTTACCTAGTTTAAGACCAATAAAAACATAGTTGGTGCGATTGTTTGCAGGGATTGTACTAAATTAAAAACCTGAGGACTGGCCATATGACCGGGTTAAGGCTTGGTCCAGCTATAAAAACATTAAATAAATATAATTAATAAATCTTTACTTTGTTGAATGAATTTAAGAATTTCAACCTTTCTTTTTACAATTTTCCCAATATTTTAATTTGTAGAAATAGTCTTCGAAACTGCTAAAATAATTTTTGCAATCACAATGCAGTTTTAAGAAGAAGGTGATATTTGGTAACTTGTCTAATAATTATATAGTATTCACAATTAAATAATGTTGAATGAATAAAACTGAAAAAAAAATTATGATATGTTTGTATGTAATTTTTAAAATCTGACTAGAAACACTGTAAATAAGTCTTTAGTCTTCGGTTAAAAAATAAAAAAAATTAACTTTTTCCACTAAATAACGAGGAATATGACTTATTCATTTTGCTCTTATAAAGTTTTAAAAATTTGTTTCTAGAAAATTCAGTTTCTTCTTATATAAAACTAGAGAAATTTGGTGCCAAACAAATCCTTTAATTCATTAAACTTGTTGCGACAGACAATATCAGATATTGAATTGATTCGCTACTTGTCACCCAATCCCATTAATTTCATCTATTAAATTTCAAAAAATTTAAATATAAAATATTAATTCATGTACAGATCTTGGGGGACACAAAAGAATTTAGTTGTTGAATTTTCTACCTGTTCTTGGCGTCCAATTAAATAAGGTCGCTCTGTTTCAACCTTATAGAGTCAATTCTTATTCAATTTTTGTTTACTTTGATAAAAGAGAAAGGGACAATTACTTAAAACAAAACGAAAACAAAAAAACCCCTTTTCTCAATTATAACATAGTTGTAATAATAGTAATTATATTAAAGGGACTTTTGGTGTATTGCTCAATAAGTCATGAATTTGATTCTTCTTAGTTACAATAGAAAGGGTCATTGAATGATTATTCAGTGTTATTAATTTTAAGACTTCAAAGAGTTAATTGAAGTATGTACAAACTAGTTCGGACACTCATAAAGTGTCAAAATATATATATATATATATATATTACTTCCTTCAAGTCTCAATCCCAACAACCAACAAATTTTTGGCTAGTTCTTAATTAAGTGAAAAGAATCTTTTCGTAAGAAAGATTGGATTTGGTGGAGACAAAATCTTCAACGTGTGAGGTTACAAAACCAGAAATATTGCATAAAATAAAGTTGACAAACAAGTAAGATGGATTTGTGAGAAATTTTAGCAAAAGTGATATGCAGAAAAAGCCTCGTCACTAAAAATGATATTATTAGAGAAATTGAAGAAGGATGATGGAAGGCTTATGTGTATATGACTTGAGCATCGATGGTGCAACAACCTTCTAATGGCTGGTGGCCCAGTGAAATTAAAAACTTGGAGAATGCTCAATATTTTTATTAGGACTGGAGATAGTTTTTCCCAATCAAATTGGATAAAGAGATTTTAGAAAAAGTTTGATAAAGAGATATCTTACCAACCATCCATAAATCCTGGCCATTTGTAAGTGTTTTATTCATTCATTGACTTCCTTCTCTACCAACTGGAATATGCAAAATCGGCAAGAAAAATAAGACCATTGGATAGTCGAGTAGTAACTGAGACTTTTAAGTGTATTATTTAAAAGGTTATGAATTCGATTCATTTCAGTTTCTAATAAGAGTGATCACTAAAACTCTTATCCAACTGATAATTTTAAGGTCTTAAGGAATTAGTTGAAATACGCACAAACTGACTTTTAATTTTAGAGTTTATAAAATTAGTGATCAATATTCACCTTTGATTCGCAAATTAAGAATTTCAAATATATTTATATTAAAGATTGAAATATGATAGATACTTTGAAATATTCAATCTATCAAAGAGTTTTTTTTTATTATTTTTGTTCTACTGCTTGAACAATTGCTTTGGAAGACCATGCTTTTGGTTGTACTACTTCTTTAGGCATCAGACAGTTGAAGTTTCATTCTCAAATGATGTATAAAATTTGAACAAATTGGGACGTAACAATATATCATACAACCAACTAATTAAAAGACGAATGCAAGCTAATGTAACATCATTGATTAGGATATATTTAAAGTTCTAGATATTAATTTAAATACATATAATCTCATAAAAGCATGATAATTTTTTTTTAATGGTTTTCAGAGTTTCTAACTTATATTACTAACTGTTTAATAATGTTTGATTTAAAAAAAAAAAAAAAAGTCAAAAACAATAATAATTGTATCTTAGGTGGTTGAGTGGTTCGATATGGACTCTTGGATGTATTACTCAAGAGATCATGAGTTCAAGTCCTCCTCGATTGCTATTAGAGGTAACCATTAGAGCTCTTATCAGACTCATAGTTCTAGGGTTTTGGAGAATTGGTTGAAGTGCACATAAACTGGTCTGAACACCTCTGATTATCTAAGAAAAAAAAAAAAAATTATCAAGCTTCTGTCGGATTACAATTCAACATCAAGTAGGTGAGCAAAATCTAAATGAATTTAGAATACAAATTTGTAGTGGGTAATAGACAGCAAACCCAATTAATATTACCATTTCAAAGAACAGCATAAACCCTATAAAGCAAAAGTCAAAATACAAAACCAAGAAATTAAATTTCATTGACTACAAGTCAAAGAAAGAGGCACAAATGATAGGTTACATTAGAATTGATTGTTTAATTTACTCAACCAAAGTTGAATCAATTCCACTTTTTCTCCCAGATCATTGTATTGATTCTAATTGTTTAAATATAAATGATGTAAAATTTTAAAAAAGACATGAATATTTTATAAGTGAAACTTAAAATTTGTTAATATTAAATACGACTGTTGTGATAAAAAAAAAAAAAAAGGACTCTGGCCCAGTTCACTAAGCTCAATATGTGTGATAAAGCCTAAAATGTGAACCCATTGGATTTATAGGAAGCTTGATGAGAAAGCCCAACACTTGGGATGAATTGTAGACAATTTCACGTCATTTTGTTGATATTGTAGCAAAATGAGGATGTCTCTTTTTTTTGTTTTTTTGTTTTTTGTTTGGTTGACCAGGAGTGTCCGAGTTAATTTACGTATACCTTAACTAATCTTCTAGGATCCTAAGACTATCGATGGGTAAGGGATTTAGTAGCTATCTTTATTAGCAACCAATAAGGGACTCGAAATCAAGACCTCTTGAATAATATACTTAAGAGTCTCTATGAACTACTCAATCCATCCAGAGATAGTTAAATGATGGATATATGTTGTTAATTTTCAAAACAATCCTATTCTACTGGTGGTTATTGATGAATGGTTATGGATGATTTTTTTAAAATTAAAGTAACAGGTTAATAAAAGAGAAAATGTGGGATATATAATAACACGTGTTATTATGTCGTTAAACAATCTCACTCTTACCACACTAAAGAAGTGAAACGACAAGAATATAACATATAAGGGTGTATTTGTTTTGTTATTTTGGATAGGATTTTGGGAATAATATTGGGTAGCTGAATAGTGTAAGTATTACGAGGTAAAATTTAAAAATTTAACATAAAAAAACCCCATAGGTTTGCTAATTTAACTAAACACCCAATATATAAAAATTTTGTAAAATGACAAAAACACCCCCACCCACCCATCAGGCTGAAAAATGGAATTACGATGCAGACCAATCGGAATCTAGGAGGTAAGGCATTGATATGGCATTTTTCGGCCAGATCCACCACGGATCTAGCCTACATAGGCCAGATCTCGCCATCGATGGTCGCAAGAGGCTAGATTTGGTCGTCGTTATTAGTCAACGATGACCATTTCTTGGCCATTGGTGACGACAGATCTGGCATTTTTCGATCAAATCCACTATGGATCTGATCGAAAAAGGCCATATCGGCAAATTAATGGATTAGTTTTGGTTGTTTCTATGCTGTTGTGACAGATTCTGCAACCAGATGGTGGTTGTTCGAAATTTGATACTATGGGTAGGTGAGGGTATTTTTGTTAATTTTTTAAATTTTGTTTTTTAAGGATGTTTAATTAAATTAATAAATTTAATATGTCTAAAAGAATTAAAAAATAGAATTATATTTCCTTAAATAATTAAACAAATAAATATTTTGGAAATATGATAAAAAATAGGGTATGAAATAATAAGTTAAACTGAATGTAAATTTTTCTCCAAAGAAATTGACAAATTGCTTCTATCATAACGAAGATGAGCCTTCCACTTGTCAAAACACTGGACCCTTTCTTTAAATGAAATAAGAATGTTTAACCTCCAAGATTTGACCCTTCCACTATATATGATGCAGAGCACAATTAATTCCATGTTGACCATCGTGGCATCAAATCCATGGCCACAAATCAAATTTGGGTTAGCCCATTACACATGTGACACACAACCCTAGACAAATCTTTCTCAAGGAGGAACCCACTCTAATTGCCAGAATGCCAATTAGGATAAGATCTTGACACTTTAAAAGCTTTCGACATCACTAACTTAACACATTAAGAGGGCGTTTGGTTGGCGGTAATATCAGATTATTAAGATAATGTCATCTTATATTATTTGATTATCACATTTGGTTGTCAAGTAATATAAGATTCCGTAATCTTTAAATACCAATAGTAATTACTATTGGTAATATTGAAGATAATCTAATTACCTCCATTTTTCTTAGGTATTCTAAGATTATCAAGCTTATCCTTTTTTGTTACAATTTTATCCTTTATTAATAAAATTTTTGGACAATAATGCCCCCATTTTAAAATAAATTTATATTAATATCCTTATTTCAATTTTACCCTTGTTTAACTAAAATTTTGAATAATAATGTCCTTG
This sequence comes from Pistacia atlantica, assembly GCA_026229545.1. NCBI lineage: Eukaryota > Viridiplantae > Streptophyta > Magnoliopsida > Sapindales > Anacardiaceae > Pistacia > Pistacia atlantica. The sequence goes on from CM047910.1 coordinate 17,058,552, forward strand.
TATTTAAAACAATTTACAGACTACTGCCACTCAGCCACCACCACCGCTATCACTCAGCCACCACCACCACTGCCACCAAACCACCACCGCCTATAGCGGCCAACCACCACAGACCTCCTCCGAAAACTCACCAGAGTCTAAAAAGAACGAGTTTCGGTGGATGGCTCCGGGAGTCATCGATATGGCTGTTTTCGGCCATATTAATGGTCGAAAACGGCCACATCAAGCCAGATCTGGCCGTTAATGGCCAGATCCCTAGCCATTAGAGGCCGGAGATCGGGCGAGATCGCGTAACGACACGGACCTGGCCGTAATGGCCAAGGATCTAGCCGCGATAGATCCGCCGATAATGGCAGGCTAGATCTAGCCAATTTCCAACCAGCGGCTGATATAAGGTATTTCGCAATCAATATCGCCGAAAACGGCCATATCGAAGCCTCTTGGTCACGGTGAGTTACTGATGGGGACTTTCGGAGACTTCCAACGGTGATCTGCGGTGGCGACAAGAGATGAGGCTGATTTCATAATAAATTAAAGTTTTATATAAGCAGGGGTGTTTTAACTAAATCTGAAATATTTGGGGGTTAAAAGAAATTATTCAAGAATTAATAATAAAAATAATATTATATTAATATTTTAAAGGGGACAATTTAGTAATTTAAATTACATACCCACCAATTTATTCTCCATAACCAACCATATTAATATAACATACCCATCAACTAACCAAACATATTTTCTTAAAGATTTCAGGTAATCTTTCAAGGTAATCTATCTTTCCAGTAATCCAACATTCCCATTAATCTAAGATTCCTAAACCAAACGTCCCCTATAATGAATCATTTATTTGACTTAAACATCAAAGGGTACCATTCTATAAATGCCAAAAAAGTAATGCGATTAGGATAAGATCAATCTTCACACCTAAAACCTACTTTCCATTATTAGCTTAATAAATTCAAATAACAACCATTAATTTTCTTATAAGTTAATAGGGGTGTAATTAAAAAAATTACTGTTTGATTTACTTATCCTTAGTACAAGTGGTATAGAGGTAAATTATGCACTATATTAATAATTAATTAATGAAGCATGTCAAATCTAAGGTATAGATATTGGTAAATGAGATAGACATAGTTTCATGCAAAAAGCTTTAAATATGTTTGAGAACCTAAAAATATTTTAGCTTCAACAAGAATGTACCATACTAGCAAGTTATTACATACGTGCAAGTTCAAAGATGTAGTAACAATTCTAAATCGTAAATCATTATCCCAAACAACTTAAATAAATATTTTATTTCATCTTAAACTTTTAATGTAACATAACATACGTGTATGTATGTGTGCATGCAGTTTGCCACAACTTCAACTAGTTGGATGAATAAACCCTTAAACTACCAACCGATATTTTTTTTTAAAGTAGATACTTTGAAGGAATTTATAAGATAAATAACACCTTTTTCATAGTAATATTTTTATCCAAAAATTCGAAATCTATGAAATTTATATATCCAGTACATTTTTGAATGATATTACACATACAAATACAAAGTTTTACTTATAAAGTAACACAATATGAATACATTAATATAAGGGTGCATTCGGTTAGGGGTCTAGGAAGATTAATCCTGTAATATATCTTTTAATTATGGGCATTAAGTTGTTTGGTTGTCAAGTAATAAAATATTATGGGTAATCATAATACCATTTTCAATAGGTGTTATTAAAAGATTACAAGGTAATTCACTCTTCATACCAATTTTACCCTTAATTAAAAAATACTTTGGACACAAATGCCCTTATATTTCTACCAAATAACAATTAACTCAACCATGCAAAATGACTTCTATAACCTCATAAATTAATTTTTTGGATAGAAATGCCCCTCACTATTTATATAATACCACCCACAATTATTTAGCCACTACAAAGAATTGTTGGCAATCATTTGGAATAACACACGATCGGTCGGATTAGTCGATATGGCCGTTTTCACGGCCTTGGACCTGGCCGAAAATGGCCAGATCCATGGCCATTTGGCCGTTTCACCTTCATCGGCCGTGTAGCTAGATCAATGCTGCATCAGATCCAGCCAATCATGCACTGTTTTAGCAGCGGCCCGCGGTGGTAACTAGCAATCGGCGATCGTCAGTAGTTGGGGGTATTTTGTTAAAATTTAAACTTTTATCATTGGGGTGTTTAACTAAACTCTCAAATGTAAGGGGTTAAAAGTAATCTATCTAAATAAAATAATAATAGTAATAATAATATAATTATTATTATTAAAAAGGAAGGACATTTCAATAAAAGGCCTCTACAAATAATATTTATTTCTCCCAACCCAAACATTTTTATTATTATACCCACCAATCTAACTAAACATATTGATATAACATTCTCCCATAATCTTCAAAATAATCTATCTCATTAGTAATCCTAACTTTTCAACAATAAAACATTCCCCGAACCGAACACACCCTAAGAATAATATTATATGTACAAACTTTTTATATAATATTTTGCATATAAAATTATAGATTATAGTGATTCAAAGTGTGGATGAGTATAAATAAAAAGTTAACTTAATAAATGTTCAATAAATATGGATCAACAATAATAGTTTGTATATAACACTACTATATATTAGTATAAAAAAAAAAAAATTTAAAATTGAACAATAAAAGAATATAATGTCACATTTTTTTAATATACAAACTTTGTACACTTAGTACACACGAGGTTATATTTGTGTATGTTGTTTCCATAATATTAATATGATTGATTATAAAGATCTCCCATGTTAACTGCTACATAATATTAAGATTAAAATGTGTGTTGATAAGGTTCTTTTTCAAGGGCATGCGTCCCTAATCTTCTTCATCCAATGGGGACCCAAGGAGAGATCCATAGGTACTGTAGGTCACCCAAAGGAAGTGATCGCCCATCATCCACCATTGCCAAAGGGAAGTCCAACCCTATCACCTAATACACCTTAAGACCCATAGCTCAAGCGAGAATCCTCTGATAAGCATGGACGAACCCAATGAATTAAACAACTTTAAGGAGGCAAGTTCAAACTAAAATAATATAAAATTTCAAGATAAAAACAAAGTCAATAGTATTGTAACTCATGTATGGAAAAAGTAAATGAGTTGATCAAATATAAAAATATTATTACTAATACAACCTAATCAAAATAAAAAGCAAAATTAATGAAACTCTTTTTTAGTTTCATGCCAAGTCCTTTGAGCTTTCTTTCACCTCACATAATGTCTCCAACTTCATCGATAGACCTATTTAACAATTTCCTTGGCTATTAGGTAGAGGGGGAAAAGAAAAACATTTTCTTTTTGTTTTGTTTTTTAGGGTAAAGATTAAAGGTTAAAGAGGAGGACTGGTTTTAGTTTTGGTTTGGTGTTGGATCTTCGAAATGATGAAGAAATGGAAGATGGAGAGATAGAAGGGGACGAAAGTGAAATTCTAGAGGGTTTGTTTTAGATCATCTCCAAATAACTCCTTAGAACATCTCAAAATGACTCTTTATATAATTCAAACTCTTTATTATAAAGAGTTTGTCCATAAAAACAAGAGTTCAACGGACTCTTTATCTTTAAAATATAAATTAAAGAGAGTGAGTTTGGCTCTCCACATTTAGAGAGTCAAATTTCACTCTCTATCCTAATTTTAATTAATAAACTACAAGTTCCTTATGCATTTTATTTATTAATTCTCTCTCCCATTAAGTCTTTTTCTTAAAAATAAAGAACATCTTCATTAAATTTAAAGAGTCTATTGGATTTGAATAAAAATTGTGTTTTTATATTTTAAAATTAATGAAGATGTTCTTTATTTATATGAAAGATGCTCTTCAAAATAAAGAGCATCATTGGAGATGCTCTTATATAACCCAAACTCTTTATTATAAAGAGTTTGTCCATAAAAACAAGAGTTCAATAGACTCTTTATTCTTTAAATATACATTAAAGAGTGAGTTTAACCCTCTATATCTAGAGAGTCAAATTTCACTCTCTATCCTAATTTTATTTAATAAATTACAAGTTTATATGCATTTTATTATTAATTTTCTCTCCTATTAAGTCTCTCTTATTTATTAAGTCTAATTTAAAGAGTCCACTGGATTTGAATACAAATTATGTTCTTTATATTTAGAAATTAATGAAGATGCTCTTTATTTATATGAAATATTCTTTTTAAAATAAATAACACCATTGGAAATGCTCTTAGTGGATTAGAATTTATATTGGAAGAAAGTGCAAGTTAGAGAAATGTTAATGGGTTTGTCTTTTCATGTCTTAATTACATATACCCCCTATTGAGTCGAGCTCGCTGAAGCTCACGAGTGGCTCGGCTCGGCTTACACCCCTAGGTGCTCCCCCTAGGTTAAAGGATCGAGGAACACTCCTATCAATCCTATTCTCTACAAAATTGCTCAATGTTATGATTGAGGACACCATGAGATCGCCCAATGGTTGGAAACTCATCCAAAAACTTCACCATATGGTTCTCTCTTACACTCAATTGTCCGGTCATGTTGATACCTTCCAATCATTCCTTTTAGCCTACTTGAGCCTCACCCTATTGTAGGCTATACAATTAATTATGAGGAGTTTCATCTAAGAGGAAACACGCAACTCTATTCTAATCCAAGTCCATAACTAATGACCTTAGGGGTGCATTTTGCTCAAGGGTATTTGACATTACTCTATTAATATTATCTTATATTAATTACATTATTATGTTTGGTTGTCAAATAATAAAAAATTTCGGTAATCTTCCAAAACAAATAAGTAATTACTGTTGGTTATATTATAGGTGGTTAATCTGAATACCATCATTTTCTTAGGTATTCTAAGATTACTTAGTAATCTTAATTTTATATCAATTTTAACCTTAACTATTAAATTTTTGGACAGTAATGCCTTTTTTCTTAACACAATTTACAAGAATATTCATAGGCTATTTTATCCTTATACAAAAGATTTTTAGGACATTATTACCCTTGAACTTGAACCAAATTACCCAAGACAGATGGTGGATCTGGCCACCACTGCTATCCGCCACTATTGTTCAACGTTGCGAAATGACGCATGACCGATAGGATCTGGCCGTTTTCTGCTAAATTTATGGCTGAAAATGACCAGATGGCTGTGGATCTGGCCATTTCCGCCAAATCCATAGTCGTTAATGGCCAAAATGGATATAGTCATTTTCGGCCAGATCCATGGCCATATCAACCCACGACTGGCCATATCTGGCTGGTTGTGCGTCATTCAGGCCACAGCAGATTGCAATCAAAGGTGGTGGCAGCCAACAATGGCTTAGGTGGGTGAGGTGTTTTTTTTAATTTAAACTTTTATTATGGGGGGGGCTAAAATGTAGAGGTTTAAAAAATCCAAATAATAATAATAATAATAATAGAGAATAGCAATTCAGTAATCTATATAACATATTCACCAATCTATTCCTCTCAACTAAACATATCAAGATAACATACCTACCAATTTATTCCAATCTAACCAAATACATTTAATGTAATATTTTTAGTAATCTTCAAGATAATATATCTTCTCATTAATATAACATACATTGAACCAAACACATCCTAAAGGTTACTTATTTAAGTGAACACTTTTTATCTTGGGACAAGAAATGATTGTCATCCAAACCTCAAGTGAATTGATATCGTTAACTCTTATTCCTAACATTCTCTATAATTTTGGTACTTTTTCTCCTCTCTCTCCAAATCCTAGCATGTTGATCAACTCCTTCACTAACTTGAGCACCAGAGAATTCAAGCCGGCAAACCTCCTTACCGGTTCTCTCTCGATTAACTTTAATTAATCTGCTTACAGTTTCAATTATAAATAGTTCATTAAAGTTTATAATGTATTAATTATGTTCTATTCGTGTGTGGTTTGTGTAATTAGATATATTTAATTGCTTTTAGTTAAACTAAGAGTTATAAAACCACACTTCTCGTAACATTACCAGTTGCCTTTGTTTAATAATTAAGTTGCATAAATTGGATTTAGGTAAGGTGGCAACTTCAATTCTTGATTAATTGATGTTAAATAATTTCCCTAATCTCAAATGTTCATAAGAAACATTTTATAAATAAATAAAATATTAACTGAAACTCATATCCATATGAGTAATTAGATTAAAATAACATTTTTTTCAGTATTCATTAAGTTTAACGCACATGAATAACCAGTATGATTAATTTTAGGATAAACTTCTTTACCTAATCCTAACATTAATTTTAGAGTAAACGAGTTTTTCCAACCCAAGGTTTGCCTTAATAACACTTTCTCACCCAAAAAGTTTCAAAATACTATTTTTCCACCCAAAGTTTATATTATGACCAATCAATGGCTTCCGGCATCTTTGCAACCCTATGCCACCACCATTCTCTTTCCCAATCACAACTCACGAAAATCTCTCAAACCTTGCTCCCACTAATCGCCGGCAATTGAACAATTTTGAAAAAAAAATGGGTGGGAAAGTGTCATGAAGGCTAACCTTGGGTGGGAAAAAGTTGTTTACTCTTAATTTTAGGATAAACTAAGTTACCTAATCCTAGCATTAGTTAGTCCCTAAATCGAATTTATATATTCTAAATTGTTTTGGATTTTCTTTCGTACCAAAGAGTAGAGATATCTTAACAAGAATAGGGATGAATTTAACTTTATGGAAAAGGTGAGGAACGTCCATGTGAGGTGTCATTAGTTCATTGGCAAAATAGTAAAGAAGCGTTACGTGTGAATAATCTGGCGACATCAGACATCAGTCATCATTTTATATCATATAATGTAAATCAATTAAAATAACCAATAATTTAAGACATGTCATCGTCCACCTGGCGTCTTTTTAGTTTTTAAAACATAAAATATAAATTTTCTTAAATTTAAATGCCCACTTTAAAAATCAAAACATTTGTGAAAGAGAATGAATTAAGAGAGAAAGAATTACAATTAACATTAAAAAATGTACTTTTTTATTATTTTATATCTTAATTATTAATTAGATAAATCAAATATAATGAAAGGTTTTTTATTTGATTTGTATTTAAATTTAAATAATTTATGTTTATTTTAGATGTACATATTGTGATTTGCGAATAATATAATCACATAATCAAATATATTCCTAACATAATAATAATTAAGTATTTTTGTCACATTTTCCTTGATTTTTTCATGGCTAAGATAGCCTTTTCTTTATTAATTAAGAAGATATTAAATTAACTTCCTGTTCTTATTAATTTTTAATACTGATTAATATACAATTAAATGTGTTGCTTTTTGGCTAATCTAATTTCATTAATATCCCTTCAAACTGAGCCTAATTTTAATTACCTTTATCTGTTTTAATAATAAATTACTGGATTCTTCTATATTATCTTATCTTAAAAACCTTTTTCCAAAAATATATATATATGGAGCTGAGCAGTGAGCACTATCCCTCCCTTTCGGTGACTTTAGACCATTTATTTAATCTACTATTTCCTTTTCTTTTTCTTTTAATCTATTGAAGAAATTAGCTAAAAGTTACGACAAAATTTTACACAATTTTATCAAGCGGGCAATAAAAGCAAATTTTTTACCCTTTTCTCAAACTTCTAAATTCCAATAAGATTTAAGATACATATTTCAAACATAATCATAATTTTTTTTTTTAATCTACAATTTTTTTTTATGATTGGAAGTGTCTGGACCAACTTACATACACTTCAACTAATCTCTAGATCCTAAAACTATCAGCCAAATAAGAGTTCTAATGACCATCTTTATTAACAACTGAAAAGAAACTCGAACTCATGATTTTTTAGATAATACATTCAAAAATCTCTATCGAACCACTCAATCATCCCAGAGTTATTTATTTATTATTGTTATTATATGATGAGAGCCTGAGAAACATGTCAAAGAACAAGAGACATGAGTGGGGTGGTCCTACAAAAAAGTTGTGGCTCAAATGCGACTTCCAAAGAGTTCATATTTTTTTTGTATTGGCCTCATGTATATACGTATTCTTTAATATTTCGTCATTAATTAATTTATTTATCTTCTGATTTCCCTTTTTCTTTATTTTATACTATGAAGGTCCGTTTAAAAGAAAGAATATTAATTAAAACCCTTTTCAAATTAATGAAGATTGAGGAGTCTTTTTCATATAATGTTTAGATTATTTATTTAAACTTGCAAATATTTTGGAGAGACTTATTGCAAAAGTAGGTTTAAATTAAAAAGAAACAAAGTAGACTCTTAATGATCTCTTTACGAATTTTAAATTTTAAATATAAATGATGAAATCGTAATATATATATATACCATAAATGTATTAATTACTTTATAAGAATTCAAATTTAAAAGGTTGGAATAGTATAATTAGTAATACTACATCAACAACCCTTTCTCACAAACTTTCTTTCACAACTTTGACGTAATAACTCGTAATTAATTAATGGGATTCATATAGGACCCATGTGAGACCCGTTGTGAATTGACTAATTGCGGGCTACCACATCAAGTTTATGAGAGAAGGTTGTTGATATAGTATTATTCAAATCATAATAATGTAGGTAACAAAAATTAAGTAAAAAAATTAAATTATAATATCCTGATCAAAATTTAAATACAATAACACCAACCCACATATTTACTTAAAATTCCTACCCGTGGTAGGTGAGTGGGTGAACTTTTCTTTCCTTATAAATAGCAACACTAGTATCTTTGTTTTCTTACCTCAACTGGCTTCCCATTCTCAACAAAAATTCTCTTTTATTCTTCTTTGTCTCACTCAATCCCAATATGCCGGTTGACAGCGCTCCAGTTTCCGGCCAAACTGTTTGTGTCACCGGCGCCGGTGGCTTCATAGCTTCATGGATGGTTAAGCTTCTCCTCGAAAGAGGGTACAATGTTAAAGGAACAGTCAGAAATCCTGGTAATTAATTTCTTAATTTTCATGTATGTGAATTTCTTGTTCAGAAATTGTGTTATTATGTTCATGAGTGCCGTTATGAATATGTATATAGATGATCCGAAGAATGGCCATTTGAGGGAGCTTGAAGGAGCAAAAGAAAGATTGACTTTATGCAAAGCTGATCTTCTTGATTTTGAGAGTCTTAAAGAAGCCATTAATGGATGTGATGGAGTTTTCCATTCTGCTTCGCCTGTGACAGATGATCCAGTGAGTTAATTCTTTTTTATTTTCTTACTTGTTTGTTTTTTTCTGTTTGGTTGCCAAGAAAATGAAAAAAAACACATTGAATATGTAATTCGCCTAAATTGAAAAAAAAACATATTAACTTCTTAATGATTGTTCTTTTTGACAAACGAAACCACTTATTTTCTTGTGGGTTCCACGATACTATTTTCTCCTATTGCGGTTGGTGAGAACTCTCCATGTTCACCTAAAATTTTATCTCATTCCACTAACTTTACGCCGTCTGTTAAATTTTAATTGAAATATTCTTTTATTCTATGTTGCGATATATATTTTTAGATTATAGTTTGGTTTATAAAGTGGATTTGGCTTTATGCTTTTCTGATACGGAAATATGATTTGGTTTCTTTAATGATCAAGGAACAAATGGTGGAGCCAGCGGTGATTGGAACTAAGAATGTGATTGTTGCTGCGGCCGAGGCGAAAGTCCGGCGTGTAGTGTTCACATCCTCGATTGGTGCTGTATACATGGACCCCAATCGGAGCCCTGATGTTGTGGTTGATGAGTCTTGCTGGAGCGACCTTGAGTTCTGCAAGAACACCAAGGTATCATTAATTAGTTTAATATTTAGCATAACAATACGTGAAAATCATATTTTTTATTTTTTTTTTCAAGTATAAAGTATATTAAAAGAGTATTATTATATCAACAACCTTCTTACACAACCATACAATTAATAATTAACCACTTTGAATTAATTAATAACGACCCTATCGCAGACCTATGTCAGACCTATTCGCGAATCGACCTAACCAAACAAAGTCACATCAGGATTGTGAAAGAAAGTTTGTGACCTATCGAATTCGACCAATTATAAACGCACGTTAGGACCAGTATGAAGGTTGTTGGTGTTTGTGTTTGTGTTTATATTACTTTAACAACCTTATCCTATCTGTTTCTATCAGAACTGGTACTGTTATGGAAAAGCGGTGGCGGAGCAGGCGGCGTGGGAGGAAGCGAAGGAGAAAGGGGTGGACCTGGTGGTGGTGAACCCGGTTCTGGTGCTAGGACCACTGTTGCAACCAACAGTCAATGCTAGCATTATTCACGTTTTGAAGTACTTAACCGGCTCCGCAAAGACTTATGCTAATTCTGTTCAGGCATATGTGCACGTCAGGGATGTAGCACTTGCCCACATTCTTGTTTACGAGAATCCCGCCGCCTCGGGCCGTTACCTCTGCGCCGAAAGTGTGCTCCACCGTGGCGACGTGGTGGAGATTCTTTCCAAGTTCTTCCCCGAATATCCCATCCCCACCAAGTAAGTTTCTTTTTCCATTTCTTAATGTTAATTAGTTACAAAAAATTATATAAAAACAAGAATTTGTTTTTGAAGTGTCATCAACTAGCTCCGTGTTAATTAATTAAAAAAAAACTAAATGCTTATTAATTTTCTTTAGAGAGGTTGACGATGATCTAACAGGTCAACTCATCGCTCAATATTTTCAATTGAAAAGTATATGAGTAAGCTAATAATATTGTAATTAAAACCTAAAAGAAAGAAGGAATATATTATGGGACTCTGCTGAGTAGTGTTGAGGTAAGCAAATTTTTTTTTTTTTTTTTGAATAAGAAAAAGAAAACAATGTTCTCTTCTCTTCTGTAGTGTAGCAGTTATACCAACTTTTGATATGTACAAGATATAAAAATGGTGTAATCTAATCCCACCTAAAAGATGGAGACAAAATAACCAGAAAAATAAAGGAAATGAAAATTAAATTAATAAGATAATGGGGTTGAATGGTCCTCACCTAATCCAATGTCTTTGCCGAGACTAGGGTTGGGGACCTAAAGACTCTCTTCACCCACTCAGTACTTCCTATTTTAATTGTCTTCCCTTTGTGCTTCACTCTTTGCTACTAGATGCTGAGACAAGTAACGACGAATTCAAGAATTAATGTTAAGGGATAATTAAGTAATTTAACATAATTATAAGAAAAATAATAAGAGTATGGATTGTAATTAATTTAACTTACATAAACCATTGTTGGGTGGTCGAGTGGTCAATTAGGACTCTTGGGTATATTACTCAAGAAATATTAAGTTCGATTCATCTCAACCTTTAATAAGGATGACCACTAGAAACCTATCGGTTGTTAACTTCAGGACATCAAATGATTAATAAAGATACACACAAGAAAGAAAGAAAGAAAAAAAAACACCTTACATATGAAAAATTTAAGTGAGTGAGGTCAAATCTAAGAAACTTTTATATAAGTACAATATGATCAAAACAAAATTAATGAACTTTTTTTTTCTTTGAGTGGGGTCGCCATGTTATGGGTGAGTGGGGGCTGCTAACCCCATTGAAAAAATTCATTAATTTTGCTTAGTTTTCTATATTAAATTACGTTAACTTGTCTTCCTAACAATAAATCTTGTGTTCGTCCGTGCGTCAAGGAGCATTTTTGATACTTATTTTACAATTTGAACTGATTATTGCAGGTGTTCAGATGAGAAGAACCCAAGAGCAAAACCCTACAAGTTCTCGAACCAAAAGCTCAAGGACCTGGGGTTGGAGTTTACACCAGTGAAGCAGTGTCTATACGACACCGTCAAGAGCCTGCAAGAGAAGGGTCATCTTCCTATCCCTACACAGCAAGAAGATAATTCGCTTATAATTCAGTCTTAAATTATAAAACAAAAGTGTTTAATATATAAAACAAAAGTGTTTTTGCTGTTGCCACAAATATCGTCTTTGTAATTGTGTCAATGCGTCCTCTAATGGGATTAAATAATTTTAGTTTTTTATTAAATTACCCCACAAGTTTGAAATTGTTAATGTAAATCCCCTCTTTTTCCTTTAGACACTTGTTTAATTTGTATACATGGATTGCGACTGCTACCAAATCTAATCAAAGAGATTAGTTATTCAAGTTTGGATTATTCGGCAAGGGTTCAATTGATTTGGACAACAACGAAATTGATTAACCTCTATTTTCAGATTCTTTGGAAGAGAGAAACTCTTAGAAACTTTAAGAAATTTTTCAAAATAAGATTTCATAATTTTCTAATTATGTGGGCTTGTCATTGTATGCAACTAATTCAAGAAATTGAAATGATTGGAGTTTTTTTTCTTTTTTTTTTTAATTTATTTATCAACCATTTTATGAAAATTAGTTATCCCGATAACAGCTCTACTAATAGAATTAAAAATTATTGCCCTCGAGAAAAAAATCCCCCTAAGATTTATATAATAACAAAAATTTCTTTGTTGTTAAGTTCAAGGTGTTGAATTAATAAAAGGTAAATTGATAAATATTCGCTAACTCATAATAGTGTAAATTTTAAGAGCTAACTAATGGTTCATTCGTGGTTTGAGTTTTTTTTTTTTCGAAACCATAGAGAGATTTCTATTATTACATCAAAACGTCAGGGAATCTAGGCTTTTTCTCTAATTTTAATTATTAGTAATATTTCCTAATTAGGGCTTGTAATTAGACCAGAATTCCTTGTCTTGATTTTCTTGATAATTATTTATGTTGTTTATACTTCAACCTTTTCTGCTTGAGCATGCATGCATATATTATAAATTAATGTAATTTTGTAATATTAATTGTCTATTATTCACCTACCATTAATTATTATTTTATTTATCATCAATCTATAACTTAGCTTTCTTACCTAATTAATTAATCAATCAATCAACTTAATCATAGAGATTCAACAAATTAAGTCAAATCAATTGACTCTTTTGACAAAAGGGATGCAACTCATCTGTTCATCAAATACAATTATGATAATAAGTTGCTTAAGTTTTAAATTAACAATAATTAGTTGTCAAGGTTCTTTTTTATATTGAATTTTTAGTTACATTACTTTACTTAGTTAACTTTTTACTTCATTCTTTTATATTTATCAATATTTATTAACTTTTTATATACGTGCGCTTATTCATTCACTTTATCGATTGTTTACAAAAATTTTGTATATAAAAATAGTGTATATATATTGGTTAGAATATTGTGACTTAATTATTTGATATTTTTAGTGAACCGTTTATCTCCATTGATCCAACAGTGATGAGATAGCATTAAATATAACTATCTTAATTCTTTATCTTATCACTAATGGAGTATCAAAAATTAAGTCACAATATTTCAATCTATTTTTTATATATAGATAAAATGAATAGTGTTATATATACATTGGTAAGCTATATGATTGCATAGTTGTATATTCATTTTGTATTTCTATTTGTAAACAGGATTGACAAATCTAATATTATTTAGACCAAATGTATACTTTTTTAATTTTCTTAACCCACAGAATTGAACTATGAGCGGTTTAGTAAGTTAATCTTACCAACAAAAGGATCTAAACACAAAATTAATCAAGCTTGATTGAATTCAATGTAAAATTGTCAAAGTTATCTCCCATGTTTTAAAAGCCGGACCGAACTGGCCGGTCCAACCGGTTGGACCGTGAACCGGTCACATGTCCGGTTCGGTTCACACTCAAAACTGTTAATAAGCATTAAACCATTTTAAACCGGTTGAAAACCGGATAATATAAGTGAACCGCCGGTCCAATCGGATCGGCGAAAAAACCGGTCCACACTTTAATCCCTAATACGTGCCCATCGTCTTCTCTGATCTCTCACGCAGCCCATTCTTCTCTTCTTCTCAGTTCTCTATCACGCATCGTCGATTCGTCGCAGCCTTTCTTCTCTTCTTCTCTGTCACGCAGCGTCGTAGCCTCTTCTCATCTTCTTCTCTTTCAATTTTTCTCTCAAAACTCTCACGGTTTCGGCTGTCTTCTGTTCTCTCTGAAATCCCACCCAAATCGCATCTGAACTCGCCGGAAATCAATGATGACTTCTTCCTCCCTCACCGGAAATCGACGACATCTTCCTCCCTAGCTGGAAATCGACGGCGACAACTCCATTCGTCGATCCAGGTAATGCCATTCCTCGTCGGAAGTTGAATTTTTAGTTCATATTTCATGTGCACATATCTTAGACATCTTTACTCGCCATAAATGTTAATCCTAGATTTGAAGTTAATGGTTAAGGTTGTATAATCAGTGGCGTTAGTGCATTTTTTTTAGTTTAAGAGAATTTGAATGATTAGGTCGGGTGAACATCAAGTGATAAACCATGGATCTTCTTATAAATGGTTTATTATGTTAATAGATAGCTAGATTGGAAAGCCGCCTTCACTCCCAAACATTTGCTCTTTTTCTATGATTATGCTATTATAGTGATGATTGTTGAGCACTCTCCTGGTATCTCCATGACACAGTTTTAGGTGTCTTTATAGCTAGAGTATTTGGTTATGTTGTATACATTAAGGGAGAATGTTGTTTTAATTTGCAAGCGGGTCTACTATGAATGCTCTATATTCTACCATAAATTCTAATTGATGTTGAATCTAACTGCCATGTTCCTTGCTTTGGTACACTGCCAATGCGGTATGGTTACCTTTTGTTGAGTTTAGGACAATTTGGTAGGGTTCTAGATTTGTTGCGGTGGCATATAGTAGTTATTTGTAGATATAGAAAAGGATAAGTATGGGGTGCTAACTTTGAAGGTGAGTCTAATCAATGAAAATTTGAGTTTGAGACTTCTAAGATATCTTGTAAGCTTGTGAATTGTGATTACTTTTACTTATCTACTGCTGCCGCTTATAAAATTTTGCATTGGGGTGATATCAAATGCATTATGGTTGAGTTGACAAATTGTCATTGTCTTTTTGAGTTGACAAATTGTCTGATTTCTTGATTGCTCTTGTTTAGATGTGTATTCAAAAAGTGTTTTTTAATTGAAATTCAGCTAACCTTAATTGTAGTGTTAATCCATTTAATTTTCATAATTTGACATGAGGATAGCATGAGTAATTTAAAACTTAAGAAAAATGAGGCAGCAACACTAATTTTGGTATGCTCACTACATGCATGCTAAATGAAGCTCTTAGCCCTGGTCAGGTAAAATTTTCACTTGGATGGCTCTGGTTTTCATATGTTTGGAAGATCATTTAATGCTTCAAGCCTTTGACTGATTTCTAGCCATGAATTTCCTATTTGGTTAATGGAAAGGATATATTAATACATGCATGAAATTTCTAAATATTGTCGCTTCAACTCTATAGACGAGCAAAATTCTGTTTAGTATGCTGTTTAAATCAGGCTAACAGACTCATAATGTTACAGATTGTGTGTGTTCATATATCTCAACCCTTTGCACTTGAGTTTCTCTTTTCTGCGGTTTCTTTTTATTTTGTTCAATTAATGGAGGAATACACCACATTTATAATTTACTTTTTAGATATAAGTTAGCATATAAGAAAATGGGTTACTGCCGCTTGACTACCTTTTGTATGCCACAGTATTGGGCTCGAAGAACTTACTTTGCTATTCAATATTAATCCAATCTCAATTCACTAAATTGTATAAATATTAATTTATTTGTCATCAACTATTATTCAACTCACGCTCTTCACTTCTATAACCCTTACAATATAAAACACATTCTTCTTCTTTCTTTTCTTTTTGAAACAAGAATAAAATGGCTTTAGTTATTTGCATTTATCTTGAGATTACACAGCGGTGAACTTGCAATTGGTTGAGTGATAATTGTTGTTATTTCTTGTGTGATAGCCGATAGGTAGATAAAGATTAAAAATAGACAATGGCAACATCTAGCTCTGGGTCTTCTTCACAATCTAGTAGAGGTAAGACTAATATAACATGGGCACATGTTATTGAGGGCATAGATCCAAATGGAAGGAAGACATTAACATGTCTTCACTGTGGGAAAGTAACTAGAGGAGGAGGTATTTTTAGAATGAAACAACATCTAGCTGGAACAAAGGGGGATGTTGGTGCTTGTAAAAAAGTTCATTTTGATGTTCAATACTCCATGAGAGAATCACTAAAAGACATTGGGATAAAGAATAAAGAGAAGACTCATTCTAGTAAGTATAATACTCCCTACGGTGCTCCCGTACATGTATTTGAGGGAGATATGTTAAATGAAGATAGTGAAGGGTTTCGTCCATCAGGAATTCACATAAATGAAGGTAGGTTTGGCAGTAAAAAACAAAGTACAATGCTAGACAAATTAAAGAGAAACAAATCTATTGGGGTTGGTGACTATTTTGCTCCAAGGACAATTGGTGGATCTCAACCATCAAT
The DNA here is from genome assembly GCA_026229545.1 of Pistacia atlantica. NCBI lineage: Eukaryota > Viridiplantae > Streptophyta > Magnoliopsida > Sapindales > Anacardiaceae > Pistacia > Pistacia atlantica. The sequence continues at coordinate 17,074,935 of CM047910.1, forward strand.
TAGGAGTTGTTTAGCTGGAAAAGATGCGACATGGAGAGCAGACATGGCTTTTGGAAGATTCTTTTATGATGCTTGCATCCCAATTAATGCTGTAAATTCAATTTATCTTCAGCCTTTGGTGGATGCTATAGCCGCAATTGGGCCTTGGTATAAACACCCAAATTATCATGCTTTGCGTATCAATTTGTTAAGAGATGCTAAGAAGGAAGTGTAGCTTCTTGTTGATAGTTATAGAAAGATTTGGGAAAATGTTGGAATGTACCTTAATGGCTGATGGTTGGAGTGATAATTCACATAGGTCATTGATCAATTTTATGGTGTATTGTCCTAAGGGAGTTTGTTTTGTGAAATCGTTGATGCTTCGATGTTGTGAAGGATCTTTGGGACATTGTTGAAGATGTTTGAGGAGGTAGTTTTATGGATTGGACCAAATAGTATTATCCATTTTGTCTCAGACAATGGATCCAATTATAAAGCTTCTGGAAGAATGTTGTCTGAGAAATATCCGAGTATTACTTGGTCACCCTGTGCAGCACATAGCATAAATTTGGTGTTAAAAGACATAGCTGAGATGGATCACATAGTTTATCTTGCAAGATGTGCTTCTGAGGTGACGAAGTTTATATATAATCATACATTTTTGATAGCTTGGTTGAGAAAAAGACAGGTAATATACTTTTAGCTCATGTTCTTGTCAAGTCATAACATAATATGCATTTTTTATTATTGACTAAAATCTATTATTTATCACTTGAACAGGGTTGGAAAGAAATTGTTCGTCCGGGTGCAACCCGTTTTGCTACAACTTTCATTGCAATGAGAAGCATTCATGAGCACAAACATGACTTGCAAGCCATGGTGACAGATAGGTCATTTGTCGATTCTCGATATGCAAAAAGTAATAAAGGCAAACATGTTATTGACATAATTTTGGATAACGATTTTTGGGATGATATGAGTAAGATACCCAAAGTTGTGAGTCCATTGATATGCTTGTTGAGGATTGTTGACTCAGATGAGAAGCCAGCAATAGGATATGTGTATGATGGCATGTACAGAGCGAAAAATGCAATTAAGAAGTTGTTTAAGAATAAAAAGAAATTCTACAAGCCTTATACACGAATCATTAAGCTACGTTGGGATAGGACATTGCGTCGTGATATCCATGCTGCGGCTTATTATTTGAATCCTGCCTTTAAATATGACGAAGAATCTTTTTGCCTCAAGCCAGAAGTCATGAGTGGTTTCCTTGATACTATTGATAGTAAAGCAAGTGCTTTCAATTTGAGCAAGACAAGGTTAATGGAAGAGAGTAGATTATATTCAAATCGGGAGGAAAGCTTTTCTCACGGGCTTGCTCTTGAAACCGCCAAAACCACACGTCCTAGTACGTAATAGTTATAAAATTTGTAAGTTCTTTTGTTTTTTAAGTTTAATTTATTTATTATGTTTAATTTATTTATGATGTTTAATTTTCAATTAGATGAATGGTGGAGATCATTTGGGTATAGTACTCCAAATTTGCAAAAGTTTGCAATAAAAATTCTTAGTCAAACTTCAAGCTCTTCTGGATGTGAACGAAATTGGAGTGTTTTTGAGCGCATACATACTAAAAAGAGGAACTAGATTGGAGCATCAAAGGTTGAATGATCTTGTTTTCCTTCACTATAACTTACGTTTGCAAAACAGGTATAAAACATTGTCAATTACACAATTATGCATCACTCTTATTGTTATTATCTATTATTTTCCTTGATATTTTTAGTTGTCATGCTTTTAATATTTCTTTATGGTATTTTAGGAAGTGTTACAAGAGAATAAGTTTGGATCCTATTGATTATGAAAGTATCGACAAAACTGAAGGTTGGATAGTTGACGATGAAGAGGAGGAGGTCAGTGAACTTAATTATGAAGAGTTGGAACAAATGTTATATGGAGAAGGATCTATTCCTACTGGAGTTGCTGATCACCCTTCTTTTTATGATTCAACAGATGGTTCAGAAGGTTGGTTTCAATTATTTAAGCAACTTAGTATCTATTTAAATTAAATTACAAGTTTTAACTTATGATTTATATTTTTCACTTAAATTTGCGTAGATGGTGGTGAATGGTTATGATGATGATGATGATGATGATGAATTTTGATGCTAGTGTGTGAAGCTCAATCAACATGGAGACGGATCAAAGAAAAAACATTTGCATCAAATGTTTTGTTATTAATTAGTATGTATTTTGACATTTAATATGTAAATACAACATCATGTTTGGATTTAGACTTTGAATTGTTGTTAAATACTTAAATTATGCTAGGATTGTTGTTGAATTTGAACTTTGTATTATATTGGATTGGATAGTAATTAAGTTGTTATTGTCTTATTAAAAAAAATCTATAAAAAAAAAAAAATTTTAAAAAATATGTTGATGTCATCATGATGTGTGATGACATCATCGATCCAACCGATTGGACCGGTTGAACCATGACCCGGCCAACAGAGTGGGTTGCCCGCCGGTCCGGCTTTTAAAACAATGGTTATCTCCATCATCAACTTATATATATCTATCAAAGTTACCATATTTCAACCGAGAAAATTTAGCTGCCCGGTCCCCCCAAGTATGTATTTAAGAAAATGGCCTTGAAACTGTTCATCAAATATTTTATAATTTAGAGAAGATGACGTGGCATAGTTAGGATTAATTAAACACGTAAAATGGGTTAAAATGAAAAGATTAAAACATATGTGGGCCGAATCAGAAATAATGAAAGTTTTCAAAATTTGAAATTTCGCAAAACAAGCCCCACAAACTATTCACGTCGCTTAATCGAAATTCATCGTTGAAAACGCATTTCTTGAGCGAAAGGGAGGCGATTTTTTCCGATCCAACACCAATTGATTTGCACCCTAAATCAATTTCTTGAACCCTAAACTGAATACAGTCGCAATTTTCGGTGATATAGTCGCGATTTTCGATCGATTTTTGAACCCTAAAATCGATTTCTTCAACTATAAACGGAATCTGCGCGATTTCCGGTGATACAACCCATATTTCCAATCCAAACTACAAATTTTCACACCAAATTCAATCCAAAACCATGGCTGACACTCACAATGACGAGACCCAACGCCACTTCGAATCCTAGATTCCGGTGGCGCAAGCAGTTCAATGGCTGCTCCGGTGGATCATCTGACCATTGAAGGTGGTCCACACGTAGAGGAGACGGCGACACAAGAAGCAGAGGGAAGAACCAGCAAAGGGGTCTGAAGACGAGGAGTCAGGCGAGAATTCAGGCCAGAAGGAGGATTCCGGAGAGAATGCAGGCCAGGAGGTGGATTCCGGCGATAATTCAGGGCAGGAGGAGTCGCCGGAGGATCCAGGCGACGAGGAGAAGGCCGGCGAAGATAGGGTACGTAGTTTGGGAATGTTGCTTGTAATTTCGCAAGCGATCATTTGTATCGCTTAAGCGATTATTGTTTTACTCGTGATCGCAGCAATGATCGCTTAAGCGATAAAAATGATCGCTTAAGCGATCTGAGATCTGGGCAGATGATTCTGCCCAGACCAAAGATCGCTTAAGAGATCATGAGTGTTTACTCTTGGTCGCTTAAGCGATCTTAGGTCGCAGAAAATCACAGTTAAGAGATTCTTCAATTAACTTTTGGTCGCTTAAGCGATCTTGCATGAGACAAGATTTGATCTCTTAAGCGATCCAGTCATAGCGACTACGATGGTTTTGGTTTATTTTTGTTGATGACATTTTATTTATATCGATTGTGCAGTTGTGCGGACCGTAAGGCTGTAGAGTACGAGTTGGAGCCTATAAGTGAGAAGGTACCCTACTTCCCTTGCAAGGGTGACGGTGAGGTCGAGTGGGAGGTTTTTGAGAATAAGGGCCATTTTAGCTAGAATGAGGCACGGTGAAAGGGATTTTGGTGACACTTGTTTCGGTCAGTTTTTAAGAATCGGAAAAAAGTGGAAAAAATCATTTTGGGGGCAAGGAGTGCATTACATGTTGATGCACTCAGTAAAATGCAAGAAAAAAAATGAAATGTGGTTCGTGGTGGAGGGAAAGCCCACTACGGTTTGGTATGATGGGTATGCGTTGGTGACGGGCTTAGGATGCGGGAAAGTGAAGCAAGGCGGAGGCGGAGCGCGAGGAAGAAGTGCGGGAGCCATAAACTTTTGTAAAAAGGTTTTGAAAGGGGCAAAGTCTATTACAGGAAAAGTTTTAGAGAAGAGGCTATCTACAGTTCGGTTTAGTGATGCAGAGAAGATAAAAGTGTGCTTGATATTGTTTTTACATTCTATCTTATTGGCTGGTGACTCAACAAAAGCTATTGAGAAAGATTGGTTCTTGTTTGTAAGCGACTTGGAGTTCTTTAATTCTTATCCGTGAGGACGGATATCATTTGAGCGAACCATCAAGAGCCTGAAAAAACCAGACATGGCGTTAAAGCATGCCGAATGGGGCGGGAAGGCTAAACCAAGCACGTATAATTTGTTTGGCTTCCCATGGGCAATGCAGGTAAATATTAATAGCTCTATGTTATATTTTTTATAATATGTGTGTTTGAATAATGACATGGACTGTTTTTTTACAATGTAGGCTTGGATGTACGAGGCCATCCCTGTCTTCGCTAAGGCGGGGGGGAGGAGTAACAATGTGAATGTGCAACAGCAATTTCCTAGGATGTTGTGGTGGCATGTCGAGAGCTGTAACCATTGGGATTATGGCCAATTAGAGATTGAGATTCAAGCAGTTGGGGTAAGATTGAAAGATTAAGCTTTTGAATATGCAGTTGCTTTTTTATTTTGCTTCAATCTGATTGATTTTTTTTTCTTATTGCAAGGAGTCGTCCGTCCCTTTTTGACCCCTATTGGGGATGAAGCGGAAGAGGACTATGTCACATCTTTCAAAGCAATGGAGGATGAAAGGGATGAACAGATAGACCGCCTGATGCGGGACCTAAAAGGGGTCACGCATGTGATGGCAGTTGCAGGGCCATTGCTTGACAATGTCGTTGATGCTGAGGATAATGAAGCTCGGGGGGCGGAGGATGAGGAGGAGGAGAAGAAGGAGGAAGAGGTTCGTATGCCTCAGCAAACTGGTACAACAAGTACCGCTTTGCCGAGACATCGGCGTGGAGAGAATGAGGTTGTTGACCTCATCAACGGCCTGTTTGAGAGTTTTACAACAGCCGTTTATGCAAAGCTTGAAAAGATGGAAGAAACAATGAAAAAGGTGGAGAAGAAAGTGGATAAGGTGGGAGGGAAAGTAGCTAGAATGGAGGGCGAAGTTGGTACAATGGAGGAGGAAGTTGGTGGAGAATTAAAGGCGGTTGAAGTGCAAACTGGCTTGAAAAGAGAGAGCCAAAAGAGCAAGTTTGTGAAATCGCCTTACATGGTAGTGACACAGGTAAAGAAGAAGAAAATGAAGAAACAAATGGAGGAACAACCAGAAAGGGAGGAGGTTGAGGAGGTTGGTGGTGGAAGTGGGGCGGTGATAATGGAGGAGGGGGAGTTGGGAGGCGAAGGAAGCGGGGATGTAAAATTGGAGGAAGGGGGAGGAAGTGGGGAAGGGAAATTGGACTCAAATGTCGATTTGTATAGGCCAATAGAGGAAAGGAAAAAACTCTTTTATGCCTATTACAATGGATCGGGAATTGATGGCCATATAAAGTGTAAGGCAGGGATTATCCCCGGGAATGGTTTCAGAAGTTGTTGACAATGGGGACGTGCCTTGAGGACTCGGTGAGTTATGTTCACTTAATTTTCCTTATTTTTTCCTGTGTTTTCCATACTTATCTTGTTGTTTTTATTTGATGTAGCACATCGATGAGATATTGGCACTGATGAGGCTACGACAGACTAGTGATGGTGATCTGTTGTATCCCGTGTGCCTATCACCGATGTGGCGTTTGGGCAAACGCTTGTTTCGGCATATCGGTCTTTAATTAAAAATGCCGTTGCTAGTGGTGTAGCAAAAGGACCGGAAGCGATTGGCATGCACCAGTCGGATTGCATCCTCGATGATTTCCGGTTTGATGATAGGATTATGCGATGCGTAAGGGGGATCGGCCCAAATATGGCCACGGTTGGGCCTTTGTTAAAAGAGTGTCTTGCATCATCCTCGTCAAATAGATGCTTTGGATAGCGATCGCGCATCTAGAGGAGGGGTGTCGAAGATCCTTGGATCGCAACCCAACCATTTATCGAGACAAGCGGTTGGAGGTCGAGTTGAGCCCTGTCGAGGTTGTTCCCTGCATGTTGCGTGGACGGTGGGATGTTTGGGCGATTGGGTGATCAGGTACTAACCGGAGGAAAGTGGCGAATTGCTCTACCACCTGAATAAATGAGTCAAGGTAAATTTTGTTTAAAACTAACTTACATAATACAATTGTTCTATAAGTTTATTATAATGCTAATGTCTTCTTCCTATTGTAGCGCTGAATGTGGGGCATATGCCCTGAAATTTATTCAGTTCGACATGACCAACAGCACGATGGACAGCTTGAATGACGAAACAATGACAGAATGTCGGGAGCGTGTCTGCTTCCATCAGGGCGAGATGGATCCGTTTTGAGTGACCAGAACCCAATCAAAGGGTATGAAAGTTGGACGCTGAATTGTGTAGTTTATGTGATGTTGATGTTCATACTTGGGTTTTTTTAGTTGAGTTTATGTGATACCTGTTATAATTATCAATAAGGGTGTATATACATGTTCATTTTCAATGGTGTTTTGATGTGTACTTTGTGTCAGAACTGCTTATTTAATTTGTTCTCATTGGCTTGGCTATTTTCTAATTCATGCCTTTCTCATATTATGGTGTTTTACACTGCAGGTCACTAAGATGGAATGGTCAATCTCCACAAAAAGTCAACCGAGGCACCATATTAGCCGCCCTTGTAGATATCATCTTGAATTTGTTGGATGCTAGTGCAGAGCCAGAAAGCATCGGGAAGAATGATGTCGTGGGCATCTTTTCAAGCATGGACTGCTCTGATACCATTCACTGTGGATTCTAAACTGTTTGGCATCAAAAACTAAATTATAAATAATTTACTATGTATGGTGTGATCATTGTAAAGAATTGGATCTGATATTTGGGATATATTTTTGTTTGTCCATATAAGATAATTCATCAGCAGTTTCAATTTACTATGTATGGTTTGTCCATATAAGATCATGTGTCTTTTAGTAATAATCGCTTAAGCGATACGAGAGGCCGCTTAAGCGATCATTCGTATTTTAGTAATAATCGCTTAAGCGATACGAAAGGTCGCTTAAGCGATCATTGTCTGGGCAGATGTCATTCTGCCTCGGAAAAGATCACTTAAGCGATCATAAATCGCTTAAGCGATCATGGGTCTTTTATTAATAATCGCTAAGCGATCACTAAAGGTGCAGATCGATGCATGTCATTCGCCGCGAAAAGATCGCTTAAGCGATCATAAATCGCTTAAGAGATCATCGTCTTTTAGTAATAATCGCAAGCGTCGATCGAATGGTCTGACTGCGATCATAGATGCGACGCGATGTCATTGCGCTTGCAAGAAAAGATCGCTTAAGCGATCATGCGTCTTTTAGTAATAATCGCTTAAGCGATACAAAAGATCGCTTAAGCGATCATGCTGAGCGAGATGTCATTACGCCTCTGGAAAAGATCGCTTCAAGGGTTTACGATTCTGTGAGCACTTGTTAAGATTATTACATTTATATCAAACATATAGTTCCTTTTACACGCAGTATGAAACCTATAAGGGTTTACGATTCGTTCAGAGCACTTGTTCCGTTATTACATTTATATCAAACATATAGTTCCTTTACACGTCAGTATGAAACCTATAGGGTTTACAGATTCGTTCAGAGCACTTGTTCCGTTATTACATTTATATCAAACATATAGTTCCTTTACGATTCGTTCAGTATATTTTTATATTTGTTTGCTTAATTATTTAGGAAATATCAGTATATTTTTAATTAATTTTCGATCCATTAAGTGAATTAATTTCATTAATACCAAGAAAAAGTTCAAAAATTAACAAAAACACCCCCACCCCACCCACCCAACTTCCCAGTTATTCGCTCACGCAAGAACGATATCGAACGGCAGAAAATGGCCGGTAATGGTCGGTTGTGACCTTTTCCGGCCATATCCACCGTCGATGTGGCGGAAAAGGCCACATCTTCCCGTCATGGACTTTCAATGAAATGTCCGACTTTGATTGTCAACGACGGCCAAATGTTGGCCATCGTTGACCGACAACGACGGCCATATATTTGGCTGTCACAGACGGCAACCTCTGGAATTTTTCGTTCGTCACGGCCGGTTTCGGCGGATCGTGGGCCCTTTTCCTTTTCCGCCACATCCGTGGTCGATCGGCCGAAAAGGCCATATAGAGGCCCTATCGGCCGAGATTACCTGTACATCGAAAGCGACCCTTTCCTCGGTCGATTCCGGCTCGGTGGCAAGAATGCATCACCGTGGAGGTAGGTAGGGGGTGTATCTGTTAAATTTTAAAACCATTTGCAGAAGAATCGGTTAAGCGATACAATGGATCGCTTAAGCGATCATGTGATTGGCAGAAGCAAATCTGCCCAGGTCCATGATCGCTTAAGCGATCAGTGATATCGCTTAAGCGAATATTGCCTTTTTCCCCTGGTCGATTAAGCGATCGTGGATCGCTTAAGCGATCATGCACCTGGGCAGAATCAATCAGTCGGTGCACGATCGCTTAAGCGATCCTTTATCGCTTAAGCGATCCTTCTGCGAAAACACTTTGTCGCTTAAGCGATACACTTAGTCGCTTAAGCGATCGTGGGCAATATATACATTTGCATCTTTTCTCCTGAATTTTGACAAACTAAAATTACCAACACGTATTAATTCCATACTTTTTCCTCAATTTGACAGCCTAATTCCAAACTAAAATCACCAACAAATATTTAGACCATGTAATAAGAATACACAATATAAAGGATATTTTATTAAAGGTAACAATAAAATTTAAAACATCAATAATTTCATCCTTCTTCGAATCGACCCTAATTACTTCTGGCAACTGCTTCTCTTGTGACCAGGTTGCTTGCAAATTGAGCACTTATTCATCTTCCGGGGAACCTCAAAGGCTGATGGAATACGCTTAACCCTTTTTCTCCCCTTTGGTGTCTTCTTCAATGGCTGGAGGATAATGTCGACCTCGCGGCACTACCCTTGCTCTTCCGGAGGCACCGGATATATCGCCCTTCGAATATGCTAGCATGTAGTGATCTGTCATATAGAAAGGGGAGCAAAGTTCCATGTAAATTCTTGAACCAAAATCCGGCTTCCGTTGGTGTTTCAGTGCTGCTAGTGCATGAGGACAAGGTAAATGTTGAATGTCAAGCACTTTACAATGCAAGTTTTTGTAACAAGGTTAACTAGGGCATTCGGACCATAGCCGCGCACAGTAAACTCTTGAGCATTAAGAGGATAGGCAAACAGTGCATTTGAGTTCCATATGTTCTCGCAATATTTTTTTCATGTGGAACAAGGGTTGTAGTAAAATTATCGACTCCATACGACGCTCATGGAACCACCGAGACAGGTGTCCTTTGGATTGCATCAAAAAGTGCAACTATTGGAAACTCTCTTTCTATTAACAACTTCGAATTTATGGACTCAGCTATGTTCGTGGTCATGACATCAAACCTTCTTCCAAGAAAGTAAGCTCTACTCCATCTCTCGAAACCAACATCATGCTCAAGATACTTAGCAACTCTAACATCCTTGATTCGGATTTGCTGGAAGTGTTCCTCGAACTCATCAACCCGATAAGCTTTTGTTGCCATGTAGTATGTCTGAAGGAGGCCAGCACACTTAAACTTTTGTTTTATGTTCTCACCAAGGTGCCTCATACAGAATCCGTGATGTGATTGACGGTAAATAGTGGCAATCCCCTTCTTTATAGAGTTGTGCCTATCGGATATTATGCACTTGGCTCGTCACATCGGCACTATAAATGCGTAAGCTCTTGAAAAAACCAAGTCCACGACTCGTCATTCTCGAGTCAACCACACACCATGCAACAAGATATGTGTGATTCTCGCTGTCCTGTGCAGTGGCCACCAACAATGTACCTCCATACTTTCCCGTTAGAAAGCAACCATCAACAGCCAACACCTTTCTCATGTTTACAAAACCCCTTATAGCAGCACCATAAGCAACAAAAAAATATTTAAACATCATATTCCTGTCCCACTTCAAAGCCGTCTTGCTACCTTGGTTTGTCAACTCAAGCATATAACAGACGCTTCTAATCATCGCGTACCCGTGCTCGGCGTGCCCCTCACAAAATCTTGTGCATGTTGTCTACCTTTCCAACATTTCCGATAACTAACAAAGACATCCCAACTCTGTGCGCACAAGTCTCTGAATGTCTTTAGGAGATGGACCTTTCCCTTCGACGAACCGACTTTTGACAAATTGTCCAATAACATCAGCGGATGCTTGTCGATGCTCACCTAAAATATGTCCCAAACCACATGTGTGCTCACGGGTATATGTGCTAAGAATAAACTTTTCCGACTCGCCAACCTTCTTCAATAAACCCGCCACTTGCAGTTTCGGTCACGACATGCAACCGTCACAGCCAATGAATTTGACTTTTTGGTGATGAACTCAAAATTACCTTTCACAGCAACAAGTTTTAGCTTCCTCACCACTTCCTCTTTGTTGTCAAATAAATACCCTATGCGCAAGTCCGATCCATCCGTAAAGACATGAGCTGATCCACTACTACCTCCAATTGCCCCCTTTGAACCTGCATAAACGACCATAGTGTTCTCTTCCTCACAATCTACGCCTTCTGCATAATCTGTATTTAAAGGAATCTCTACATCTGTGGGAACATCTACGGGGTCCTCCTCCTCAACATTTTCATTCGCCCCCATCACCAACCTCTTCTATAGTGTCCTCCTCACCACCCAATTCACCGCTTTACTCTTGATTTTTCAGCTAACAAATCAATGGCCTCGTAGTTCAAATTACAACCAGGCAAATCTCCGCCTACATCCTCGTTATCCCCTTCCTTGGAACCAACTTCCAACGGTTTTTCTACATAAGAAACCCTTAAAATCAGCCTCGAACCACTATCGGCCATATCAATCATAAATAAGTTCACACTTTCATCCGATTTTAATACAGCAGGAGGTACCTTATAATTTTCAGGAGCTCTGCTTAAAACATACTTCACAACTATATCACTACGCGAGCAACTCAAATTACCTCTTCTAATTATTTCATCAATCAACTCATCAAAACTAACCTCTTGCTCACAAAGAATTGGTGTAACTTCTTTGCTCTTCCCAATCCACTTCCACCTACTTTCTTCCTCCACCCACTCACCAAAATATTCAACACCCAAAACAACTTTTCCCATGTATAATAATAGCCAACTACCTGTAATGCAAGAAAAACAATATTCTTAAATGCTGTACTAAGGGTTCAAATAGTTTAAAAAGAATCTGCACATTCGCATATTTGGTCTGATGTATCGCTTGAACGATCATGGTTATTTATACTGGATCGCTTAAGCGATCCATCGTGCCCAGAACACATTTTCAGTCATCTCCACCTACAATCGATCCATCATACCCAGAATAAATACCCAGAACAAATTTTCAACAAATTTCACTCCTTTCAACCTACATTACATCAAACACAACCCAACAACCTAAACAACTAAATCAAAATCATAACCCAAACCCCATCCATTATTAAATCTTTGTAAATCTAAATATAAAATTTAAAAAGGAGATACACATACTTAGGCGAAATGTCAGGAGGAGAAGGAGGGGGATCTTTGCCGGAGAAGATGTTAATGGTGGAGGAAGAAGAAAGTGTTAATGGCGGAGGAACAAGAAGATATAGAGGAATGAGGAAGAAGAAGAAGATGCAGAGGAAGAAGAAGATGTTGACGACGCCAAGAAGAAGAGAAGAAGATGCAGGTAGAGATGCGTTAATGGCGGGAGTAAGAAGAAAGTTTTTGGGTTTATTTGCAACAATTTCGGATTTGTGGAAATATAGATAATTTTGAAAAGATTACATTAATCCTAATTAAGCACTAATTACCCTTAATCAATAATATGGCTATTTAGTTAACATTTCAAAACTTGATAGCCTTTTAATTAAATGTAAACTTCAAATGTCTTTTTAATAACTTCCCCCTATTTCAACCCTATATTTTGTATTAAGACCATTGTTTTAAAACCCAATCGTTATGAGACCTAGCAAGATGATCAGGTCACGGTCAACCAGTTGGATCGATGACATCAGCAACAAAAGTATTTTAAAAAAATTGTAAGTAATCCTTTAAATTTTAGCATGTTTTAAAATACCCCTCAGATTGCATATTAATCCCAAAAAACTCCAATTAGCCCCTAAAGTTTTGAAATATTGCAAAGAAACCCTAAAATTTCAACGTAGTCCCTATAAATTTGAAATACAGTAAAAAAACCCCTAAAAGTAAAACCTGAACCAGACCAGAAAGGCTGTCAAGGGTCCCAATCGAACCGGTCCAACCAGCCGGATTTTAAAACAGAAATTAAGACTTAAGTTTAGATTGTGACACCGAGATTTAAATTTGTAACCAAGTTTCAGATTCCATGTAAGCCGATTCATCTTTATCAACCCAACAGTGATAAAGTTATATTCAATATCAACTCAACATCTTCGGATAAAATAAAAATAATCTATCACAAGAAGTGTCAAAAAAATTAAATTAAAAATCTAAATCACGATACTACTAAAATATGGTAACACGGTGTCAAAATATTAACTCAAATTTTTATAACAGGTAAGTGTTTGATTGGGGAACCTCCGGTATCATTAACATAGCAGAGACCGCTTTACATAATTATAAGGATAACTAATTACATTGCAGTCTCAAAGCTCTGCAACTTTAGTTTTGACCCCCTATTACACAACAGTTAGAAGAAGATGCCTTTACAGCTCTCTGGCAAAATAAGAAGGCAAAAAAGAGCTGATATTCACCTCAAAAACACAACACTATATATAAAACTAACACTTCCCACACTATACAGACCCCAAACCGGTAAGTTTTCAAGCCCCTCCTCCCTCTATCACTTGGTCTATATCTCCAATTTCATTTGCCTCCATATTGGTTGAAAATTCTACATTCTTTGCTTCTTTGTTGTTGTTGAAGTCATCTCCAGATCTGCACATGCCAGGAGATTCCCCCCCGCCCTTGGAAGGGCTAGTATAAGTCTGGTTGTCGTCTGGTTACGGTCAATATCAGTTTCCTGTCTCTTACTATTAATTTGTTAATGGAATTGTGATCATCCCCTTTTGAACTGCTATCTTTCTCAGATGCATCGATTATTGGTTCATCACCGATAATAGGTTTGTCAAGTTTAGCACCACCGGCAGAAGCACCAGCTGATTTTCTAGCCTTAGCTTTGGATGCAATGGCATGTTCACTACTCATAGAAAACCATCTAATCCGATAAGGGCCAAAAATACCAAAAAGGGATTCATAATTCATTCAAAGATTACAGACCAACCTTTTCAAGGATGAGGCCTTCACTTCTTTGACCAGCTGAAACTTTGTTTCGTCCTTTTCCCTTCTGCAATCTGCTTACGTAAAGAAAAACCAAAGATGTATAAGCCAAAGGAAACACGAGGAGAAAACCACTCCGCAAACTGTAAGGTAATCACCAACTACGATAACAGAGAATGACTAAATTGGGAATTTAGCGAAAAAACATGTTCAAGAAATCATTTAGAGGCAAAGAAGAAACAAGTACTACTACATTGGCCAATATATTCCTCGGAAGTTGAAAACTTTTTTGAAAGAGATTTTGAGATATCTTCCACAATGTTAATGGTTAAAAGAATTGGAGTCAATTGAGGTTACTCTAACTGGATGGTCTGAATAGTTTTCCAGTCATTCTTTGAATGATAAATCACAAGCATTTTAAGAACAGAATGTGACCAATTAACAAACCACAAAAACTACCGGTTATAATACATCTTGTTGCGTCAAAACATAACATTGTTGACTAATCTAGTGCAAAAGAACAAAAGGTACAAAGTATACTCCCTTGTTGGATGTTTAAAACCTAAAAAATAGAATGCTTCTGTGAGAAGGCAAAAGTGTAACTAGAGAGCAATACTTACATAGCGGATGAAGCATCAGGTTTTAGCACATCAGTCTCTTGTCCCTGTTTATAGTATCAGTATGTTACATGGGAATTGCTAACACAATATTGAACAAAGAAAGAAAATTAAATTTGCAAACAAAAGCAGTACACTCACCCCTTTTGACAAATCGACATCTTCAATCAGTTTAAAACGTTGTTTTTCGAGATTCAATCTCTCTACATCCCCATCAACATACAATATCTACGCAAAAAGTCCACAAAGAGAAAGAATTTTTAACAATATACGGAGGGGGTTAAATGAAAGACCATGGATTATAGTCGCAAGACAGTAAGAAATAGCATGATGATTTGTAAATTAACAAGTGCTTTGGTACAATATAGATTATCCATGTGGCATTCAAATTCATTTTACCCTGTGCTTCTTTTTGATGCGGTCGTAAGAATCAATAACACCTTCATAAAACCTGTAGAACAAACAAAAATGCATATGAGAAACATAAATGGAAGTTTCAGCTTCTGTCTTACATATATCCATAAAAACAGCTACGGGCAAAGGACTCAAAATTGCATAGTAACAAATATACAATATCATCACATCCATAACAAATGAATATTTGTGTACTTCGGGTAGTGCTGGAAACCTTGGGAACGCAAAAAGTTTACCAAACATACAAAGCACCTGGAAACAATAAGTTACATTACAAAATCCTTGCCCCAATCCATCACCAGATGTAGACACTGCATTTTTGAGCCAGTTTTCCTCCATGCCAAAAACCTTGCCTACGGTATGCAAGACTTAGCCCATTCATCCAGCAAGTTGGTGTGGCTACATTACATGCAATACTATCTCTAGGCAGTTACCAAGCCTAAAGTTTCAGTCTAACCATCTCCAGCTACTAGTTCCTTCTTAGACAAGAATTATGTGTTAGAACCTAAATGATTTTGTAAAGAGATCTAGTCAATGCTTAGTCATGTATTGAAATGGAGGAATGATTGCCCCGGATCTTAACACAACTAAAGAAGGATATAGGCAGGCTTACTTAATCAATCTCAATGTCCAAATTGACCATTAAAAGGTGAAGGGTAATTCTAAAGATTTAGAGAATAAGACTTGGAATTACAGAAGCCGGTGATAGCAACCATAACAAGAATATTACACGGCAAGTTATGAAACTAGGTGCACTGAAGTACTCACGTCTTGTCCATCGGCCACCAAACTTTTATTCTCTTACCAACCAATTGCTCACCGAGCTCATGCGTTTCAAAAGCCTGAATTGGAATGATAAACTAGATAAACAAACATAAAGATGTAGAACATGACAATAAGATTAAGAAGAGATGCAGAAGGGTAAAGCAGGCAAAATGTTGTTCCACTGTGATCAAAGAAACAAAGGGAAATAAAAAAAAAAAAAGGAAAGCCTTCCTAGATGAATGTAGACAGTACTTATTTGCTATATTTAATATTTTATTAACTAACTCGAGTTTTTTTTTTTTTTTTTTTTTTTAATTTTAAAGTGATTTCCAAGTGACGGAGATATGAATGCTAATTTTCTGCAGTTTGTGAATAATAGCAAAGGTTGGCAGACAAACAAAATGAACATACCACTTCCTCCCCAGCAGTATGCTTCCTCTTGATTTTGGTTTTAGGGGTTTCCTCTGAGTAATTTCTATCTCTATTTGACGATTTAGATGCAGTATTCTTCTTCTATACAGTTGACAAGAGGGGTAATAACATTAGAGCTTGTACCATGGCAGACATTTATAAAGAAACAGAAATAAGATAGAAACAAGTCACAGACCCCACAAATAAGTTAATAAGTTATGGCAGAAGAGCAATAATAAATTCATACCACTTCCTTCCCGGCAGTATGTTTCCTCTTGACTTCTGTTTTAGGAGTTTCCACTGAGTTATTTCCATTTCTATTTGATGATTTACGTGCAGCCTTAGAAATCTTCCCCTTCTTCATAGTTGACAAGGAAGGAAGATAATGTGAGAGTTTATACCAAAACAAAGGTTTTACCATTAACAAAGATTTTAAGAGAATAAAACTCTTTTTGTTCCATACCTTAGTGCCAGATGCATCAGTAATACCTTTAGCTGAAGTAGCGGCAACCAAACTCCCTTTCTTGACATCTGTCTTGACTGATGGATTGTCCTCATTGACACCCTCTCCCCTTGCCTTTGTAGCTGACAGCTTTTGTGGTTTTTCCTCGAGATCATTTGGGATATCAGCTTCCTTCTCCAAAACTCCACATCCAGAAGCTGCAGCAGTCTCTTCACTAGCCTTTGCAGCAAGTTCACCTTCTAATGAGCGCTTATGTCGTTTTACTTCTTTCTCATGTCTGTTTTCAGGCTCCTTTTTCAAAATGGAATTTGTAGATTTGGTCAAATCTCACTGACAGGGAATTGAGATCACCATCTTGATCCTTCATGCTCTGTTTTTTCTTTGGCCGACCCCTTCTAGGATGACTTTCCTCATTAAGGTGGCTTTTTGGGGTTGGGGAAGAAGCAGGTTCACCCACATTCTTTTCTGTTGACAGTAAAGCTCTGTTCTTGAAATCAGGATCTACAGAGGGTGAACAATCAAATTCCTTATCATGAGACTTTTCGCGACCAGGCACTTTGGAATTTTTTCTTCCAGTACAAATCCAAGAGTGGTCATAGCCTTCCTCCGGATTCATTAAGGAATTAGGTTTTCTACCCCTTTTCTTCGGAGCACTTGCTGGCTCAGTATCTGACTTGACATTCCTCACAGAGACTAAATTATCAGGTTTGGCACTGCCTCTCACATCAATATTTCTGGAATGGTCAGCATGAGTACACTGCTCAAATACCTTTGAGGACCTATTATCTATGTATTTATCATCCCTAGTTGGGGAAGTTCCATTACACTTCATCGACTTGGAAATATCATCCACATCATGGCAAACTTCTCCAGGAGAAACAGGATCTAATTTGTTAGTCGCCTGATCAATAGAAAATTGAATGTAAGTTACAACTATTGGAAAAGGAAAACCTGATGGAAAAAAATAAAATAACTAGTAATAGCTCAGACTTAATGTCATCAACATCAAATCATATTACAAGCTCAATTTACTTTACCCTGTAGACTATTTGTTCAACTGCCTGAGGCATGCTAATGCAATTTACCAAAACTTCTGTTCAGCATCATGATTACATTCACAGGAACTGCTCCTATTTCAGTGTTACTGTATAAGTGGTACATCATATGCCAGATGGTTTAGCCTTTCAAGGAAATTTGATGGCTAAGAATGCAAAAGTGTTTCACATTTTGGTAAGTAGAACACCAGAACGAGAGTAAGATATAGATCAGACACAAGGATTTACAACTGGCATAGAGACCTCCATGATTAATTTCAATGGCCACTTAATGCATCTGCCAGATTTTCAAGAGAATTGACCAGGTGTAACAGTTACATGATTCAGAAGAAACCAGATTTGTCCAAGAACTTTATCAGGCATCTAAAAACATAGTGATGCAATACAGCCGGTGTCAGCACCAACAAGGTCAAGTTGGATCATAACAGCCACTGGTTCCATCTGGAGTTTTTAAGGCTAATTTACATGACACTTAAAGCTTGTTCCATGGTTAGAGAAAGGTATAAGAGAGTTTAAGATCCAACATCTAATCCTGTTTTGACCTTTTGAGGATAATATTCTTCAGGTAATAAGACCAGGGATGGTTTAAGGCAGCAGGATACATGTATCACATGGAAAGAACATGTACAAAAGAGGTAATCCCCCACTCCATGTGTGTTAAAAATATCAATGCACCAAAATAGCATCCATAGACTCTTCTAACATTTTCATTACAATTATATTATCACCGCTATGCTGCTGAAGATCTTGTATCATAAAATCCCTTATACACATCTCATACAGATTTGTTTACCAGTTTATATATATCCCTTACTAATTATGAACATAGTAAACACATAGTACTGTCCTTTGCTTTCATTTTCTGATGGTCATTTTATTGATGGAATTGTCTCTAGCTGAAAACTTTTTTTGTGTTTATTAAATTATAAAATTGATAGGAACCCACTCTAATAACTCAATAATTTGGGTTGGGCCATGGGTCTTTTCATGGACTTAAGTAGAACTCTCCTTGGAAGACCGACTTGCCAAGGGAGGGTGCTCAAGCCTTTATAACCCACATGTCCACTGGCATTGATAGGAACTCACTCCAATAACTCAACAATTTTGGGCTGGGCCATGGGTCTTTCATGAGTTTGGGTAGAACTTTCCTTAGAAAACCGGCTTGCCAAGGGAGGGTGCTCAAGCCTTTATAACCCACATGCCCACCCTTTTCCCTTTCAATATGGGATCCTAACATTCCACCACGCTTCCGCAACCGACGTCCACGTCGGCCTCTTTACCCCCGTCGACCTCTTTACCCCTTGGGATGACTACGCGGATCCCCTTTCCCTCGGGCCTCCATGCCCTTTCTCGGGGTAGCAGCCCGGGCCCAAGGTCAGCCTACCACGGGTCAGCCTGCCACGCGTGCGCTGCCACATAGGCGCAGGATCATGCTCTGATACCAATTGATAGGAACCCACTCTAATAACTCAATAATTTGGGCTGGGCCATGGGTCTTTCATGGGTTTGGGTAGAACTTTCCTTGGAAAACCGGCTTGCCAAGGGAGGGTGCTCAAGCCTTTATAACCCACATACCCACCCTTTTCCCTTTCAATATGGGATCCTAACAAAAATCTATTCACTTTTTCTTTCCAAAAACCAGAGGAAAGAGGAAAAAATCCAAACAACAGCAGCTAAGAATCTAAAATAACTTTAGGAACTTATTAAAGAAACAAACTTCAAAGATTTAAATTCAGCAAACAAAATCAAAGCATAAAATTGCATGAGTGTAAGACAATATCTCCAAAATTAGAATACCAATCCATGTAATAGTAATATGAGGAGAAACATACCAAATATTTCCCAGAACAATCAAGACCCTGGAGGGTTTCATATTCATTTTTGCATATACAGGAAACTATCTCAGCATACTGATCCAAAGCAATGCCTCTAGACTGCAGTGCATCCATAAAACTTGATTTAAGCTTAGCAGCACAGTTAGTAATAACCTTCTCTCCTAGCTTCCAAGAAATAGGAGAAACATCCTGAAATTTCAGAAAATAGAAAGGATTAAATAAAAATAAAAATAAACAATTAAAACTATGATGACCAGAAAATGATGCACAAGAAGCACTTACTTGATTCTCCTTTCGGACACTAGATAAAAGAACACTGAGAAGATCCCAGGAAATATCTTCACTTTCATCTATGACCAGGGTCATAATTGTTTCCATGGACGAAAATACAGCATGTGGATGGTTGGACCTTAGAATTAGCAAGAAAACACCATTAATAATAAATCACATACAGAAGATAGTTGTGGGTACTAAGAAATGAAGTAGGACATCAAGTTCTCAACTATTATGGGAGTAAAATGAGAAGCAAAGACTACCCCAGCTTACTGCAAGAATCAAATATTTAGACAGAATTACAAAAAATAAATTAAATGGTGTCAAAATATCTCTATACTATAAAAGTCCAAGAGCTGACAACTAACACCCTATCCACCAATATACAATAATGTACAGCCAATGTTGCATTTGGTGGTAACCAAAAATCTTTTGGCATTAATGGCTTCTCAACATGGTATCAAAACTAGTTCAGCCACAAGGCCTTACATTGAAATCCTTTGAATTTTATAGCATGTCGTATTTGTATTTGCATTTGTGTTTTTATTTGAACCACATGACAAGCCTACTGATTAACTCTGGCCTTGAACGTTTCAATGGACATCTTAAAACTTAAATATTCTTGTTTCTCAACTGATCTCTCTACCACATTAATCTTTCATAGATCGTATCCACTTGTTGATTTTCCTTGACATGTTGACAGCCTAAAATCCCAGCTTCACATTTCAACAATCCAATATGTATCTGATTATTACTTCCTTTCCATGATTCATAGCTTAAACTTAAACAGAAGGGAAGCAGAAGAGATGAAATCAGAAAGTAGAAAACAAATGTGAAAGTCAGCTATATGAGATGCCAGGGCATCAACCGCCAAAAGAAAAGAACAAATTTCTAATCTTTGGATAAAAGCACAAGGTTCCTCTAATCATCTCAAAACTTAAGCAGCTTGCTCTCTATTACTAACACTGATGCCAAGAGTTCACAGATAGTTTGGATGACTTTGTTGTAACAATTAAACAAAAATGATCTTCTTTTCCCTTTACCTAACACAACCAAGACAATAATTCATAGGAAATCCCAAGAGGAAAAACAATCTCTGTTAGCAGCTTAGAAGTGTAACATTTTATATCTCAGAATGCCAGCTAGACCTACCAAAAAACGTAAGCATCTACATGAGCATGAATTTAGTTCACCTAAGGAGTACAACTGTATAACTAAATCATAGTCCAAAAGTCTAGGGGACATAAGTCATCCACTCTAGTCTTGCCTCCTCAAACCCAATCCTCCTTACATACAAAAGCTTAGTTGACTTTTGGGCATACTATGTCAATATGGTGTGTATATAATTATAACTTGATGTGCACAAATTGACTAGATAGGTTTTAAACATGGATTTTGTTACAACTATTATAGTTCCATAAGTTCAACATTTGAAACTGAACATTATGGTCCCATAAGTTGAACAACTTTGTATAGCTGTATGTAACATTCACATTAAAGCCATGAGATATAACATTTACTGTAACTTTTGACCTTTACATGGAACAGGGAATAATCTTTGAGGAGTTTATATAAATTGATACGAAAAGACAGAGAAAACAGTAGACAATACTGACAATGGACTTACCTTATGAATTTTAGGAAATGTTGAAACATCTCAATAATCAATGTATCACACTCAAGGTCCAACATCACCAAGCATGACCTGACCTTTGCAACAGTGTCAAGAACGGAAACTGCCTTTGTATAACAACGACCAGAGACATGGGACAATTTCTCAAAAGCTGCAACAGACAGATGAAAAACTTCCTGTGCACCAATAATTTCAGAAACAGAAAGCATAAGAGTCAACGAAAACATCCTCTAACTGCAGACATGGAAGAAAGTTAATCGAAATACAAATTACTATAGTTTGGAATTTCTGTTTAGATTCAAGAATTGATCAGAATAGCACCTTCATAATGTCGTCATCATAGGGAGCCTCTGGTGCTGTTATTCGGGTGATTTCACTAATGCAAGATGCAACTGACAGCCTCACATCCGTGTCTGAGTGCCTCAATAGCTCATCAGCAATTAATGCCTTCATTGATGGTAGAAGTGCATCTTGCATTGATCCTGGAGGCGCTTGTTCCACATTTGCAAGCAAGTGCTCAGCTTTCTAGCAAACAAATCAAACTAGAAGAATTAATCCATGGAGTTATGTTAAAAATGAAGCAGTAAACGAGAAGTGAGAAAAATCATACAGAAGCCATGACACTGGTGAAACTTAGCAAGTAGCCAAGATAGAGCAAATAAACACACATTGTCAGATATGAAGCTCAAACTACAAATAGCCTCAAGAATGTTTTAAATAAGAACTTTCCAGAACAAAAAATATAAAATTAAACTTTAAATATCCGTAACCATTCAACCAAGTACCATATAAAAGAAGCCCCTATCACAATAAGAGTTATTAGCTTAAAGAAACTTTAAAACTGATTCAAAAAACTATCTTAGTTTACAAAATTCGCCAAAATTGATAATATACAACAATATAAAGATAGTGCCATAGAATACTTCAAAAATATTGACCCTGTTAACTTCTTATCAGTGACTCAACAAACAAAAATCTATAATCAATAAGAAATAGAAATTGAAGAATGAAGAAGCATTTAAAAAAATTATCAAGCCGTAAGAACAAAACATACAGGCCATACAAACATATTCAGAATACCATGCATTACAGCAAGAAATGCAAAAAGGAAGCCCACATATCACTAAAAATCATCATCGTTTGACACTCACAATACTAAGTCTGTACTATAACATGCACCTGAATATTTTTGAAATGAACAAATGTAACAAGAATATAAACATAAACATATTTGCTAAGCATGATGTATTTGCAAGCGACTGAAACCCCAAATAACACCCATTTCATAATCTAACATTCCATCGAAACAAAAAAAAATCAAAACAACCCAAAAGATTGCACATGCATACCAACATTAATAAACAAAAACACAATCAACTCATTTCACAAAATATAAAAACAAACATAATAATATTTAAAGTCATTACATCAAGAAGAGCGGTAAGTTCATCAATGGCAGATGGTGGACTAAGAAGCGCATTCCCAACCTCCTTAAGCTGTTCCTCAAGGTCAACATCTCTCCTTGGAGAACCCATTTTCACACCCACAAAAGAAACCCTAAAAGCACAAGCTTCAAAACGCTGACACACACTTAACACTTCCCAAATTGAAAATTTTGATTATTAAGTGAAACCCCACAAGGGAAGTAACACATTTTCAACTGTTAAACAAAATCACTTGCCTAAAATTTTCCCACTCACTACACAAAAAAACAAACAAGCAAAAGGCAGGCTAAGTGTTGAGCATGCAGGAAGCACAGAGCCCAGTTTCGGATTCTGACGACTTTATTCATTCATTTTGGCTTGTTATAAGTTGCTTTCACATCCGCTACTAGGTGAAACTTTAGTCACTCCCTTTGGCGCTCTATTTTCTTGCTTCACAAAAGAGTGTTTGGCTAATGGCTATGCCCATTTTGACAATGTGTGGCAAAATATAATATATCCATTTCTTGCTGATGAAGATTAGCTAATTAATATTTTTATTATTATTTATCCTTTTAATTTTATTTAATTTCTTTCCCAAACTCATTAGATTGGACATCATCTTAAATAAAGGGTGTAAAAGATACCAAAGAAAAACCGGATAGTTCAATATAGTATAGTTCAAATTTTATAACTTAAAAGGTATGGTACGGTACGATACGATACGGTTTCTAGTTATTGACCGTTAAGAATTGAATTGAATTGTAACGAACTTGTTTTAATCATTTTGGATAAAGGATTTAGATTTGTCTTTTACAGTTTAAATTTAAAAGTTCAATATAGTATAGTTTAGATTTTATAACTTAACGGTACAATACGATTTTCAGTTCTTGACCGTTAAGAATTAAACTGAATTGTAACGAACTGAATCATTTTGGATAAAGGATTCAGATTTGTCGTTTAGTATTTAAATCAAAAAATTAAGTTATAATAGCATGACCTATTAGATGTTTATAATTCATTAATTATATGATTATTCTATTTTTATGTAAATATTTTATTTTTAGTAATGTGAATTTCTATTATGTTTAAAACAAAAGAATCAAAGTATTTGTAAAAGCTTTCTTTGAGGGAAATTTTCAAATCTACCCCTGAGGTTTTGTTATCCAACGGAAACTATGTTAAAAATCACCATAAAATACTCATCATGCTAATAATGTTGAATTATTTTAATAGTTTGAGGGCATTGTAGTCATTTCATCAAGGATATTTTTTTTTTCAATTTAACCAAACACAAGTAAACTTAACCCACCCTAATTAAAATTAACCAAACACTGATTAGTCTAAACCCTATTTTTGTTAACTAAACTTAAAAATATTTAAATTAAACTAAAATTCACTTGTTCAATATAAAAACATTTTATCTTCAATAAAAGTGAGGTCAAAATGGTGCTTTCGCAAGATAATTTAAATTCAAGGCAATGGAAACTAGGCGTGAGGAGGGGGTATTTTGTGATGATTTCTGGCATAATTAGCACAAAATGTGTATTAGCAAAATCTCAGGGGTAGATTTTGAAAATTTCCCCTTTCTTTGGATGCAACATTTTAGGCTTTCACTTTACTTATTTACTTTTGTAACTTTAGTTGCTACACCCCAAAAACAACACGTAAAACTTTGCATTTTTTTATCCGGGTAATTCGATATTTGTCTATTTATAGTGAAACACAAAATGTCCATTATAGGATAACAATACAAATTTTGAGTTGTTAACTTATAATTGAATCCAAATTTTTTTTTTTTTTTGACCGGGTTGTAACGTGCACCTCAACTAATCTTCGGAACCAATTCTACAAGTCCAATGTTCAAGGTAAGCCACAAACGTAATTAGCAGTGGCAGATCCAGAAATATTTTTTAGGGTGAGCCAAAATAAAAACTAATTACATATTAATATTTTTGTCTATTAATATTTTTGTTAGGGTTTGTTAGGGTGGGCCAAAATCTAAAAATTATATTAATATTTAAAAAAAAAATTGAGGGTGGGCCATGGGCTGGATCCGCCCCTGGTAATTAGTGACCCTAAGATGGTTCAAATCCATAAAGTCAATGAAATGAGCAAACCTTCCTGAATTCAAAACATACTTTGAAATTTTAAAGAAATCCAACATTTTATTCTCTTCAATTATGGTTAAAAAATGAAATACAATTAAAACTATTGTGGAGTCTAGGATTTTTTTTCTGTTTTTATTCTCTATTTTATTTTGTAAAATATGGAATACTTGTTTATTTATTATTTCCATTTTCTGAAAGAGAAAATATGAAACCAGAAGAACTCGTGGATAACAAAATTAATAACATGTCAAATATAAAAAAGTTGTTTTATATCTTTTTTCATTATCTCTTTAATATAATATTTTATATTTATACTAAGAAAACAAGATCATGCTTTCACTGTTTGCATTTTCAAATATTATTTTTAGAAAATGGTAATCAACAAATTTTAAAATATAAAATCATTTCTTTTATTGTCCTTTCTAGAAACAAAAACACAACCACCTTATTATTTGGTCCGAGGGATGGGCGCGGGCCGGGTCGTGGCTCGGGACCCCATGCCTCGTCCCCGTTACCCCCTCCCATGACCATCCTGACCCGTCCCCGTGGGCTGGAATTTTTCTCATGACCATCCCTGGCCCGTGGGGACAAAATCCCTCCCATCCCCATCCTAGCCCGGCTCGATGAACGGGGCTTCGTGGGGAATTTCTCCCCACGGGGGTTTATCCCTCAAACGGGGATTTTTACCCTGTGTAAACCAAAACTTTCCATAACAATAATATTTAATTATTTTAATTGTGAAAAACTAACACGTTGATTAATTATATTCAATCTTGACATAATTTATTACGTAAATTGCTAAATTATTCAATTGTATGAAGGCTTAGGTTTAGTTAGCCATGCTAATTAATTAATTTTTCATAAAATTAACATAACTAAATTCAATCTTAACATAATTTACTAGGTAAATTGATGAATTAATTCATAAAACACTATCTCCACAACAACTAATAAAATTAGTCCATTTGTGAAAGTGACAAATCCCATTATTTGATTAAGTTTACATCATATTTAATTGATTAATTAATTAATTACAAGGATAATTGAATTTGTGTAATTTGTAAGTCGTTAAGCAATTGTATATATTCTTATATTGGTTTGTAAATTGTAATAATTTAATTAAATTTGTTTTTGGGCTATGTCCCATGTATTATTATTTTGTGAAATTCACAAAGTAATAATACATATATTTAATTATTAGACTCCCTCGTTTAAATTATTTTTCTATAAATTTAATACAAACATTAGAAAATATTATAGAAGTAAATATCATAAATTTAGATATATTAATTAAAATCATGATTTAAACTCTAACTTTATATACAATCTCATAAAGGGAAAAAAAAAAAAACATAAAATTCTCAAAAAAGCAGGGCAGGTGGGGCTCCATGCAATCCGGGCCGGGGATTGCATTATCCCCTTCCCTAGGCCGTCCCCGGATGTAGGGATTTTACTAAGGACCATCCGCGACCCTATCCCCCTTTTTTTGGGGGATTCCTAGGCCCATTCGGGCTGGGTCGGGACGGGACGGGACGGATCCCCGCCGGGCCGAGGCAAACGCCCATCCCTATTTGGTCCAATTCCTTTTTTTCATCAATAATCATATGTCAATGCAATTTTCAATCATAAGTTCCTAACTGAAACTAGTACCAAGAAAGAGGGATCAAGAAACCCCATATTAACCACCATTGATGGAAAAAGAGTAAAGAGATCCAACATGGGTCTCTGAGTTCGAGTCCACTCAAACACTAATAGGAATGATCACTGAGGAGATTTACTTAATTGTTCACTTTAGGGTTCTGAAAGATTAATTGAGATGCGCGGAAACTGACCAAACAGCCCGATCAATCCAAAAAAAATAAAAAATTCATATTCATATTTGTTAATTTTTTACCCAACTCAAACGGGAGTATTACTTTGTTGAAATTATCGTACATTTATGTGCTTTGAATCAATCAAAATCTCTCCAAGTATTCATAACAATAATGTTAAATGTACAAACAACTCTTACAAAGATTTGTATACAAACTGATGTGACAGAAAATGAATGAAAAAGTGAATATGATGAGTTTGACTTTTTGTACTCACTATTCCATTTATTTTCTGCTACATCAGTTTGTACATAAATCTTTGTAAGAGTTGTTTATACATATAACATTACTCGTATTCATAATACCATTGTCTTTTTAAGATTTTATAGACACTGTATTAAACCAATTTGTACTCATAACCAAACTAGTTTACATAAAGGCCTTGATCAATCTCAGTTATTTGCATCATGGATTTATGAATGGAAAATGCATAGTTATCGATGTGTATAGTGTATCACGATTACAGACAGACCAATCTTCACTCGTCATCACAGTCACATCAGGCAGACACAATCACTGCAGAATCGCAGCATTACTCTTTATGAATTGAAAGCCAATAATATTGATGGCAAAGAATCCAACAATTTCAGTTAGTCTTTTCTTTTTTACTTCTGTTTGAAACCTATCTGGTAAACTCAAATGGGGCTTAGGTCTTAGGGCCTGAACCATGAATTTAAACCTAGAATTTAGTACTTCGGATTTCTTATAATTCGATTATTTGTGGTAAATTAAGCAAAAAGTCCGAATATGATCATTCAAATGGGTTCTATAAAAAAACTATATCAAATATGGCAAAAGGATGGAATATATCATTTGTAACTGGATCCTTGGATTCATGTTACCCAACTAGTACAAGTCAAAAGTATATTCAAATTCAAGGTAAAAAAAAGGATAAATTGGGATGTGCTAAGTGTCAATTTTCGCTCAAACCATGATTGTTTGATCCAGCTAAAATATATGAAAAATAGATGTTCAACTGCAATTAAGGTAAAGAAAATACTAAGTTAATAGCAACTAAACACTCAAAAAACTCCTTGGAGTGAGACAACCAACAAATTGAACAAAAAACACAGGTCTCTATAAATATCGTCTCATTAAGATCACCCATCAAATGAGTTTTAGGACCGTTTGCAGCTACTCAGTGAGACTTAACGTGCTGTTGGACAACATTAAGACCGTCACTCTCCTCACCGAAGTCCTGAAAACCAGGAATGAGAAAATGAATACACCATCCACAATATAAATCATCGAAATACTTTAATATACAATTGTACTATGAGATCAATTCATACCTTCACAACAACACAAGAACAGCCAACAACCTTCCTGGCCTTTCCCTCAGAGTCAATTTTACATAACTGCAATCAAAAACAATATTTAATATCGATAGTAATACATATTGTCGACCATTAAGTAAACCAAATTTAACAACACTTAACCAAAAAAAGCATTTCAAGTATTAATGAGAGTAAATTTGAGTATCAATGGTAAACTACCAGCGTCAATATGGACCAAAACCAAAATAAAGACATAAAACCAATCTTGCCAACAGAAAAGGTATCAGAATCAAGTACTTATTTGAGGCAAGATTATGCTTTTCCCACAAACTCCAAAAATCTTGGAGGAAACTAATTTCAGAAAAGAAAGAAATTGTAAACTGCAACTCTGAAAAACAACTTGATAAGAGTTAGATTAGACATCATAAAGAATATCCTACATGTATTGAGACAGCTGCGAAAATAATGTTACTCCATAACCACACAGCAGAGAGCTAGAAGGTTTTCCTTTTAATCATTGCATTATCCCTCTGTCACAAAACCTACGCAATGTCTAAAGAAACAAACAAGAATATTCTTCACGCATTACACCGTCAAGAAGCTTGGAGTTACAATTCTTTGTCATTGAACTCGCATGAGTCAACAGAGAACAAATGGCAAGGGAACATCGCAGGGGTATGATACGCATATGCCACATTATGACCAAAATGACAATTATTACACAAAGCAAATAAAACATTTTTTGAAACTGTAAAGGAGTGTAATATCATAGACGGAAAAATCAAGAATACATAATACTTACACCAGCCCACTCTCCAAGGGTCTTTGCACTTGGAACTGTCAGCAAGCTCACATTGTGGTCAGCACATAGTGCCTTGACCAACTTGACATAGTCAGGTTGGTTGCAGTCCTCTGCCAGTACACACAGCTGGGCAGCATGCTTTTCAATCACTTTTGCACCTTCATGAAGGCCTCGAGCAAGACCCCCATGAGCAAGTGACTTTCTGAGCACAATCTGCAATGCTGTCATGAGATCCATGGCCTCACCAAGAGCGGGGGCCGGGGTGGTCTCAGCAACAGGAGCAACAACCTCTTCACTGCAAAATAATTCTCCGATATCAACAAAACACTGACAGTAAAGTACTAACACACATACGTACAGCAAACCACTTCTACACCAAAAACTCAAGTTCCTTACTAAACCTCAGGCTTTGACTTTCACCTCTTATCCTAAACAAGTTTTACTCAAGTTTAATCAATTAATCCACCATCAAACAATCTATTTCCTATCAAGTCATAAGCTATATCCTACAATTAAAAAAAAAAAAAAAAAAAAAAAAACATATTCATCTACTACAACATTCAAAGAGTAAACCAACTTAAATAATAGCAAATTATCCATTTCCCATAAAGTCTGAACAATAATTCGAAACAAAAGATTCATAGTCGCAATAGGCAATACTAGAAAATTAATTTCAATTAATACAACATAGAAAACACTAAACCATTATTTGACAAATTCAAACACTACAACTCAAATCTTTACAACTTCATTAACACAAAAGTAACTGCATTTAATGAATATATATATAAACCCACATAGATAAACAAAAGAAATTAACTAAAGTGTACTTACCCTGACATTTTTTGTTGTTGAGCTTCGGATGCTTAATAAATCTCCTTCCTGAAGAACACAAAAACCCAGATCGTAATTTCAAGTACAGAAAATTTTATTAAAAAAAGTGAAGCAAACCCATGAAAGTAGATTCAAAGTAAGCGAGAAAGAGATATAGAGACCTTGTAGGCGAGAGAGCAAAGAGGCCTGTGACTGCGAGCAAATTAGAAGCGGAGACGAAGAGAGGCGATTTTATAAAGAAGGGCTAAAACCCTAGTTGGATTTTTTATTTACGAATTTGCCCTTTGATTTTGGGCTATGAACTGGGCCTGATAGAATTGTGTTGGACCGGCAAGGAAAGCCCATAGTAAATTCACTTGATATTATTATTTGCATGGGAGCGTTTGGTTGGGGGTTGGGGGTTAAGTGGGATTACTGGGGTAATGTCATCTTATTTTATTTGATTACCATATTTGGTTGTCAAGTAATATCAAATACCGGCTATTTTCAAATACCAATAGTGGTTACTATTGGTAATATCAGAGGTAATCTGATTATCTCCATTTTCTTAGGTATTCTGAGATTACTAGAGTTATCTTTTTTTGTTACAATTTTATCCTTTATTAATAAAAATTTTAGACAATAATACCCCTACTTTAAAACAAATTTACATTAATATCCTATTTCAATTTTACCCTTGTTTAATTAAATTTTTGGAACAATAATGCCCTTATATTTAATATTATTTACGAACCACCACTGCCACCCAGCCACCACCACCACTGCCACCCAGCCACCACCGCCGACAGCAGGCCAACCACCATGGACCACCGCCGGAGTCCCTAATGAAGAAGAAAATTCTGTGGGAGGCTCCGGGGAGCTTCGTTATGGCCGGTTCCGATCATATTGATGGCCAAAAATGGCCATATCGAGCCGATACCGATCGGCCGATAATGGCCGAGGATCGGCCTGATATGGCCATTTTTGGCCATCAATATGGCTGGAAACGGCCATAACGTAATCCTTCCGAGCCTCCCACCTGAATTTTCTTCTTTTTAGGGGTCTCCGCGATTTTCCAGCGGCATGGCGGCAGTCAGTACAGGAGGTGGGGGTGATTTCATCATAAATTAAAGTTTTTTTATAAGCGGGGGTGTTTTAGCTAAATCTGAAATATTGGTGGTTAAAAGAATTATTCAAAAATTAATAATAAAAATAATATTATATTAATATTTAAAAGAGGGTCAATTTAGTAATTTAAATAACATACCCACCAATTTATTCCCATAACCAAACATATTAATATAACATACCCACTAACTAACCAAACATATTTTCTTAAAGATTCACAGGAATCTTCCAAGGTAATCTATATTTCCGAATAATCCGATTCCCAATAATCTCAACATTCCCTCAAGAACCAAACGCCCCCCATAGAATTTTAAATTATAATATGTAGTTTTGTCATATTAATACTTATACTGTATTGGTTGAAATTCTGACTTTTGGATACAATTTTATTGATAAAATTAAATTAAAGCATAGTATTTATATAAATTTGATGGGTTAAGTATATATAAGTATAAGATCTATTATATATATATATATATATATATATATATATATATATATATATATATTAATTAAAACGATTGTGACTTTATGTATTTTATTAAAAAAAGATATTACCAAAATAAGCTTAAGATACAAAGACATACGAGTTTGTAATAATCAAAGTGCACGTTTTGCATAATGATATGCTTCGAAAGGTGTTCAATATACCATTTGAAGTACGCACATTTCTTTTCTATGATATGTAATATCCATTCAATCCAAGATTTTAGAACTAAAACTCTTAGAAATAAGTTCAATTGAAGTCTCTCGAAACGATCTAATACAACAGTTAAAAGGAGAGTTCTTAAGTAGTGTTGAAAGTTTGAGTTAAAAAAAATTTAATGTTAATATCTTGACACTTTCTAAATTATTCTTGTTTCATAAATCAAAACCCCTATAAATTAAACTAAAGCATCATATTTATATAGAACTTAATGGGCTAAGTGTTAATTATTATGAAATTTGTGTTTTTTTTTTTTTTTTTGTGTTTATGTTTTAATTGGAATGATCGTTATTAAATATATTATATTCAATATACTACTTGAAGTTCACCTATTTATTTTTTATGATTAAGAATATGTTAGAACTCAATTAAATAAAAACCCCTATAAGTTAATGTATAAAAACAAATAAATATACATATCAACAGTTTATTAGCAATTGAAAATAACATAAAGAAGTACTTGAAAAAATGTATTAAATTGAGATTTTTCCTAATTTTGTTATTAATTGAATATTAGTATTGAAAAGTCAAGAATATTCTTCATCTGCTAAATTTCATATTAACGTATGTCAATTTGAAGGACATTTTTGCTAGTATAAAATTAAGAGTAATGCTACAGTCACCAAAGTAGTGCATCGAATGACGTGATAAAATCTTGACCGTTGATTAATTTTAACTTAATATTAATCAACGGTCAGGATTTTATCACGTCATTTGGTGCATGAATTCGGTATATAACCTTCAGTGACTGTATCCTCTCCGTAAAATCAATGTAAATCAATGTGAATATCTCTTATTTTTATATGTGATTCCTATTATTTTTCTAGCTATTAAAGTTTGATTAAAAAATATCAATACAATTATGAGTCTAGAGTTGACTTTATAAACGATTAAACTCCATAAATTTGAGTTGTTTGACAATTATTTTTTTCACATGTACGTCCTTCTAATTTTGATCTTTAGAACTTCTAGAAATATTAATATGACATCATAGTCAATTATATTAGCTACATGTTATTGTGATTTTGGAAAGGATAATGATCAAAAACTTTTTTGGGAAGAAAAATTTACAAAGTTACCATTCAGTAAAATAAATTTATTTTTGGCTCCTAAACCATGTCTTTTGAAGGGAAAACAATTCACTCCATTGATTGAAATTATGGAAGGATGAGAGAGAAGTAATAATTACTTCAATATTTCCAAGAATAGAAGTTGTAAAGTTGGAATTAATTTATTGTAATAATACATTTTTTTTTTTTTAAATGTAAACTCTTTCATGTTCTACATCTTGCTCTTCATCTACATGGCTCAAAAAAAAAAAAAAAAAAAAGGTAAACTTCAATGGCTCATTACAATAAAAGGTGGAAAAAATGAGATGAATGAAACTATGAGTTTTGGTGATATAAGTTTATGAATAGATAGGTGCAATGAGATTTTTGTGTTTGCTATGAACATTGAAAGAAATATAGTTAATAATCTCGTAAGGTGTTGGTATGATATAAAGAAGGTATAGACAATGATAAAGATTGTCTAAGCAATGTGATGATTAGTTGGGTAGAAAATTAGAAATGCATGGATGTGGACGATGACCGAGGTTGTGCATGCTTTTTTCTTGTGTTAGAACCATTTGCAAGTGTAATCCCTTATGAGAAGCACCCAAAGTGAAACGCATTGATTTTTAACATTGTTTCATACAAAGGTACACCGTTTTAGATATGAACATTCTTTTATCTAGCTCGCTCTATTTTATCACAACATGAACTAGCATTTTTTATCCAGCTATTTCTATTTTATCAATATACAGAAAACATTCTAATCAATATACAGAAAATAGTAATATACAGAAAACATTTTTTATTATGCTCTCTCTATTTTATCAATATTCAGATCAGTGTACAAAATACATTTAGATTAATATACATAAAACATTGATATACGAAAAACATTTTTTATACAGCTCTCTCTATTTTATCCACACAACATTCAGATCAATATACAGAAAACATTTTTTATCTAGCTTTCTCTTTTTTACTAATTCAAGGATTATACAATTTAATTCTTTAGTTTAATTAAGTTAATTTATGTTTAATTTCATTAATAGTTAAATATGGAATTAAAATATAGTATTGATAGTCCGAGACTTTAAAAAGGAAAGAAAGAAATTTAAGACCAAAATGGTGGACTTGTAAACATTTAGTAGCTAGAGAAGTTGTAATGAAATTGGTTTATTTTAAAGAGAAATCATGAAGTTTGTTTCCTCTTTGGATAATAGGTACTGTAACGGGTATTCTTGTGATCGGTTTAATAGGCATTTTCTTTTATGGTTCATATTCTGGATTGGGTTCGCCCTTGTAAGTAATCGGATGAATTTCGTTATAGACATGGAAAGCGTAAGAACTCGACGGGCCTATCACTTATTTCTTTGTTTCTAAATTAAGTGGTTGAGGTTTTGTTGAACATTATCCTTAGGAGAACATTGTTGGCCATTTTTTTCGATTATTTATCACAAAGATGAAACTGCAAAGAAAAGTAATTTTATTAGTGTCTTGTAATCTTTTAAACCTTTTAATGCATAATCAAATTAGCTCCCAGATCGCACTTGATCGAAACATAAGGCAAGATCTTGATGGTCCTCAGCCAAGTATGTTTTTCTGTAGTTTGAAATCTCTCTTCAAGGCATATAAAGAGCATGCAAAATATAAAGGCTTTGCTATTGTGAAGAAATTAGCATGTAAGGGGAGAAATGGTGATCGAAGATATCATACTATTAGTTGTGACAAAGAAAGGAAAACATATTAATGAGAAGTCCTCAAAGAGGACAAATTGCCATGCTAGGTTAAGCACGGTTCTAAGATCCAATGGAAAGTGACAGATTACAAAAGTTCAGACAAATCACAATCATGATTTGGATCCATCAAAATGTAGACTCATGGCAGGACATAGGAATTTGAATCCTGAAGCGAGGAAAAATCTAGAGGCTAATGATATTGTTGGGATCAGGCCTTGCAAAAGCATTAGATTGCTTGAAGTCCAATTTGATGGGCTAGAGAATCTAACATGTTTGCCAAAGGATTGTTACGATTTCATTAAAAAAAAAAAAAGAGGCTGAGACTCGGTGAAGGTGATGTTGAGTCAATCTACCAATTATTCTTGAGGATGTAGCAAAGGGATAGAGATTTTTTTTTTTTTTTCACTTAATTGATGTTGACAGTGATTCTAGGTTGTCCAATGTCATTTGGGTTCATCCTCGTTCCAAAGCTGCTTACGAGGAGTTCAATGATGTTGTTAGCTTTAACATAACATAATTAGTGAATAGGCAAAAAATGCCATTCACGACATTTGTGTGCATCAACCACCATGGACAGTCCTATCTATTAAGTTGTGCCTTGAGTTCATATTAGGATGCTGATACTTTTAAATGGTTGTTCACTTTTTGGCTATTAGCAATGAGAGAGGTTCATTTAAAAGCCATAATGATTGATCAATGCGAAAATGTCAAGAAAGCCATCTCATAAGTCATGCCCAATACTGTTCATATATAAATTTTTGCTTGTAGCATATTCTATGTAAATTCCTAGAGAAGTTTAAGAGTATTGTAGACTATGGTATTGTAGTTCATGAGTTTAAAGCTATCATATATGACAACTTAACCGTTGAGATGTTTGAGAGCAATTGGAATGGGTTCGTGGAAAGGCATGGGCTGCAGGAAAATGAATGGTTGTCGAAGCTTTTTAGAGAGAGGGTGAATTGGGTGCTAATCTATTTGAACAACATATTATGGGTCAGTATGCTATCAACTCAAAGGAATGAGGGCATGCATACATATTTTGATGGGTATGTGAATTCGATGAGCACGCTTAAACAATTTGTGGATCAGTATGAGATTGCTATGTGTGATAAGATAGAGAAGGAATTTTGTGCTGATTTTAGAAGTAAAGATATAGTGATTAAGTGCATTTATGAATATGAATGGAAGATGCAGTTTCAACAAGCATTCACAAACGGAATTTTCAAGGTTGTTCAAGACGAGATAAGGTGCATGTTGCACTGCAATGTAACTCTGCATATCAATGAGGAAGTGTAGGAAGATGGCATTGAGAAGTTCAAGGTGGGGGAGAGATGCATAGTGAATGATTGGTATCGCAAGGAGTTCACTTTTGAAGTTGAGTATATAGAAGATGGACAACTGTTGAGTTGTAATTGCAAGTTCATGCATAAATTTTTTCTTTCTTTTTCAGAAGTATTACGTGTGATGATCCCTGTTTTACTTTCTTTCAAAATTTTCAAAGTCTTTTATGTTAGAGTAGATGCCCTAGAGCCAATCAATTATTGTAGATTCGACTCTTTGTAATAATGTTCATTAATCAATAAAAGACATTTTATTCTATATCGCGTAAATCATTATTATTGCAATATGTATTGATATATGTCCTTAGAATGATAGAACCGTGACGAGGGTATCAAGTGTTTCAAATCTTGATAGTGAGAACCCTATGAGCACATATGGTGGCTATTCTAGAAACGTCCGTAGCCCCAGTATTATTCTGAAGTAAAGACACAAATAATACGGTAAGGCTATCATAGTGTTGAACGACCTTGTCGAAAGATAGTGACTGATCTCACTTGTCAATATTGTTTGGTGACAACCTGGTGCAACACGTGGGTGTTTGCTGTAGGTGAATACACCGCAAAGCAAGTTCACTGGACTGACCCACCAGAGGATTCCATATGGATGGTAACCCTAGTGTCTATGGAATAAATCCTCTAACGAATGGTGGTGCATATGATCATTAGACTTGAGATCACCAGAGCGCCTTGTGCACCGATTGGTGCAGTTTGACACTAGCCTAACGCAGTTCTATTCAGAGCTGTCAATACGGTGGTGATTGGCTGCATCAAGGAGTGTATCAAGACTATGGTGGATAGACAGAGAATTCATCACTCCCGGGTAAGTGAGAAGTTATCTCATGGCGCAATTCAGTATATGACAATGACTCTAAAACTATGACCACAGTGGGATTGAATTGTTGCTCTATCTGGTTTATAATACAGGTCATTGGTCCAAAAACTGAATACATAATATCGAGAGCAACCGAAGGTTGACACTATTTCTATGTCTTCGTCTCATCGAGATAACGTATGATGAAAGGATCGAATTGTACGGTAACCATATCATTGACAAGTAGCTACTTTGCTGAATTCGAATCTATCGGGTGGTCATGATGCCTTGCTAGAGGCCAACTTTGGTCTATGTATTAGTGAGACGATTAATTGGTGTTAATCGCGATACTATACACTA
This sequence comes from Pistacia atlantica, assembly GCA_026229545.1. Classification (NCBI taxonomy): domain Eukaryota; kingdom Viridiplantae; phylum Streptophyta; class Magnoliopsida; order Sapindales; family Anacardiaceae; genus Pistacia; species Pistacia atlantica. The sequence continues at coordinate 17,111,388 of CM047910.1, forward strand.
CCGGTATGATGAGGAGCCTATGGATCATACACATAGAAGATAATTTAAGACTCAGGAAGAAAGAAGAGCATTTTCGTCTTTTTGGGCAAAAGGGTATTTTGGTAATTTCACAGTGCAATTAAATTTGCTGAGGTCGTAGCCTTTATTTAATTTATTAGAAAAATTAAAAAAGTGAAATTACGTTTAAATATGTGTTAGCATATATTTAAATAAATTATCATTATATATATATATATATATATTAATGGATTTTAATTGAGTATATATATATATTAATGGATTTTAATTGAGATAATGATGAATTAAAATAAATATCTAATTTGGAAGTATTTGGAAACATGGGGTGTTTGGGTTAGAGCCCAAGCCTATTCCATATGGGAATAAAGCAATTAAAATGTTACTATAAAAGAAATGTTTTAATTGTAAAAGTTAGAGAATTTTCATTTTAACTCATTTCATTTAAAAAGAGAAAACACACAGCCCCTTCATCCTCTCTCCCACGCCAGACTTGGTTTTGGTTGAAAATTCATTTCTTCTTGTTTCTTAAGGCTAAAGAGGGATCTAGCAAATCCCTCCTTAGTTCCTTGTGATTGTCTTCGTGTGGACTATGTCAGTTTGATCCTACACTTGGGTCGGTAGCAAAACGTTCAGAGACAAAGTTGGAGGAGCCTCCAAACGTGCGTATGATTTCTTAAACTCTAGATTAATTTTCTGCAAATTCTTATTTGGTATAAACTGTAAAATTGTACCCTGATCTTGGTTCTATGGAACGATTCTTGTTATTATTGTTTTGTTTTCCGATGCCTTAATGGATTGTTTCCTCACATTTTTTGTGTGATATAGGCTTGAATTATGAATTTAGGGTACATATTATATAGTTTAACATTAACGAAATGTTATTGACATGAGTAATATATTGTAGTTACTTTAGTATATGGTAAATGTTACTAAAATTACGTGTGATAAAGGTTGGAACTTGAAAATTCTATAATTGACTGAAGTTACATATTATAAATTAAGCTTTTGAAAATTTGGTTTCATTGTAGTTATTGGAAACGGGAAATGAATTTGGTTTACAGTTCCTGTGCAATATATTGGTTTCATTGTGTTTGGTTTCATTCAGACAAGTAAAATTTTAATGTCTAATTTTTCTTTCCTTTTCAAATTTTAATGTAATTGCAAGAAATTTGAATCAAAGTGAATCCTCTGTTGCCATATTTTTAAGATGTTGTCTGTGAAAGACATTAACATGATCAATAAGCGTTATTTGATATGGTGGAAGAAAGACGTTTATCAACGACACAGCTATATGTTTTTCATAGGAGGGTATCCGCACATGACAAAAGAGTACGAGACATGTATGAGGATGGATAAGAAATTTCAAGAAGCATATCATTATTGCCTTGACAACGAGAACAAGTTGGAGCCTGGACAAGAGGTTGGAAGACTTGAAGGCAGAATTGTTGAATTGTCATGATTGGATGAATGTACAAGAAGAGAATTCAGATGACGTTATTGTGAGGCAACTAGATGATGACACAAGGGAAGAAATGCAACTGTCTTTGATTCATTTGTGACTCGGAGTTGTGGACGTCCACAGAGTAATTGATATAGATCATGACACGAACTTCGACAAAATAATGTAGCCAAGAATTAATAAGCATGTCAAGGTTGAGAAGGTTGGAGTATAGCAAGAAGTCGGAGAGGGATAGAATGAGGTCGATCAACAAGCAACACACACAAGTTCAATTGTTCCAAGTTAGGTACAATCACTGTATGATGTTGTTTATTGTTATTGACATTGCATTTTAACTTGACTCAGATTTTAAAAACATTTTGGTGTGCTCTTTAGGTCAAATAGCAGAGTGTAGGTATATATATACACACTGTGTATATGACATGTATATATATGGTACACTATATAAAAAATCACATAGTAAGTCAATACTATATATTATATTTATGAGCAGTACTACACATACAACATTTTTATACGATATTTCTTATACAATATGATGTGGCAAAAGATGATTGGGTGAAAGTTTATTTTTAATTTAAAATTAACTAATCATCTTTTGCCACATCATGTTGTATAAAAATGTTGTATGTGTAGTATTATGCTATATTTATCACCTATATATATGACATGTAAAGATATATAATATGTCAATACTTTAAATGCATTTATCACACACACACACACACACACACATATATATAGGGAAATGCTAGATGTACAAAGACTCTTACAACAAAGTGATGTGGCAGCTGCCACACCACTAGTTTCACATCAATCTTTTCTTTCTTTTCACAAACTAGTGATGTAGTAGTTGCCACATCACTTTGTACCAAGACTCTTTGTAGGAGTCTTTGTACATCTAGCATTTCTCATATATATATATATGACCTATTAAATACATATATAGTAAGTCAATACTATATACATGTTGTACATATATAATAAGTCACATAATGTTAAATATATTTTAGTATATTGAATTTCAAAGTCAAATTATTATTATTATTGTCTTCCATAGAAATAATGCCTGAGATCAAAATTTCACAGGGCTTTAAAATTTAAATACATAGATTATATAACATCTTTCAAATAATTATCTGAATTTAATATTTTTTAATTAAGTTACATACGGTAGAAGAGATAATTGAAGGATGTAATATGTATATGTATATAACATTTTCTTTTCTTACTAATTACTACTTGCTATATATAAATTCATACCAATTCATAGGTGAGTATTACATTTAAAGTTTTACAAAGTGAAGCCCCATCCAATACTAATACTAAAAAAGAGCACACAACACACAAAAGCTTCAACCATGTTACTTGGTCATTTATTGTTACGTAGGCATTTATTTTTCTTGTTCACGCATCCACTTTAATTTCCTTCAACATGCCAAATCATATTCTAAGAAAACTTCAACAAATCCTCCAATTAATGTCCAATCTTCAATCTTTTCATGGGAAAGGATGAAAAAAACTTAACATGCATAGCTCCTAAAATTAATATTTTCATCCACATAATGCAGTATAAAGTCGCATAGATCAAACAATTTTCCTTTATTATTTTCTTCTTCTCTCAGCCTAATGAATCAAACACCTACTAAAGGAAGAATTGCACAAACACCTTCTCTACAAGCTTTTCTAGTTGATCTAGAGACATTGTACAAAACCAGAAAGCACCAACTCGACAAGCTCAAGAAAGAATTGGATGATCTCTCTCGATGCATAAAACATTTTGGGATGGAATATATTTGAGTGACTCTGTTGAACTCATCCCCCCTCGTCAAATGCTACCATGCTTTTGAAGAACTCAATGAAGCCTAGTTTGTAGCCCCTCCAATAATTGAGATCTTAGATGATACATCAAGTTCTAGGGCATTAATAATTTAAAAATGTTGGATTCAATTGTTGCAATTTTCTATTTTTGCACTGTCATAGGGCCTAAACTCCATTCTAGGCATTGTTTGGCACAAGCTTGCTAAGCACTTGTCAGCCTTCCTCAAGTGTGCATATCCCTGTTACAGATTACAAACACAATACACAAGAGAGGCTAATGAAATTATAATACACAGAATATACGAGAAAACCCAACCTTATATTATAGATTCTGAATACAAGGAATTTAAGAACCCTCACAGAGTTTTCCACTGATTACAATCTGATCCCAATCATAGATTAAGCACCCAAGTTACAACAAATGAATACTTACACATATCCCTTGCCCTCTCTCTCCCCCTTGAATTATACAACCTGCCTGCCTTATATACATGTTGGCATAGCAGTTACATAGTAGTTACAATAACAGTTACAACCATATCTAGCAGGTACCAACTAGTTTGTTTATATACAAGTCTATCTAGACAAATGAAACTGTCCCATAGCCTTTGTCCAGCAACCATGTAGCCTTGTCTGAGCATCCTATCATCTAGCGCATGTCCACATGCACTCCATGCACATTGTTCTCTGCCTTATGTGTGTATTCAGCCACTTGCTACTTGCCTTGTTGTTTGCACACGTCCTAGCTCATGTGCCTGTTTGACTTGCCCATGGGAGTCCCACGCCCATATTGATACATGCCTGCACGCACATGTTAAAACTTGCAAGTGTCCACACCCACTAGCCATCTCATTGGTGAGTGCTTGGCATCCCAACGCTCAAGTACCCCATGCCTAATCTCGCCCATCCTTGTTTAACATACACCCATGTAGCCAAGGATGAAAGCCACATGCCTGGCCATGCTCTTGGCAAACCTTAAGGGTCTCACAAACCACCCGTACTAGAGAACCTGACGTATTCGTTGAAATGGTGGAAATGTACTCTTGTATAATGTTCTCAAATTGCCACAAATCTATATCTCTTTCCCACAAAATCTCGTTATCCTTCCCCCTTTTCTGCTTCACCAAATACTCAATTTGGCGATTTTTCTTAAGATGTCCCATCTTCCAGTGATCCAAAATCTTCCCAATTTCATCATCAAACTGTTTTCTAATCATGGGAGGAGCTCCTTTAGCTTGGGTCCTTAAAGAGTCCTTTTTGTCTGCATGGAATGGCTTCAAGAAGCTCACATGAAATGTTAGGGATGCATCTTGATCCGTTCAGACAGTTTCAACCTATAAGCCACATCACCCACTTTGCTTACAACCTCAAATGGTCCATCATACTTTGGAACCAATGCTCTATGCACTCGTTTGTTATTGATCTTCTCCCAAATCTAAGGAGTGAGTTTGAGTAGTATCTAGTCACCAACATCAAACTCTAGTAGTCTCCTCTTAGCATCAGCATAAATCTTCATCCTTTTACTTGCCTTCCGCAAGCTATCTTGAGCTTGGTCAATAATCTCTTGCCTATCCCTAGTCACCTTGTTAGCAGCAGGAAATTTCCCCTCTGCTTGCTATCTAGCAATCTCTATTGGGGTCAAGGGTTGTTACCCCAACACCAACTCAAAAGCACTCAACTCTGTTGAAGACGACTTGTAAAGATTGTAGCAAAATTGTGCAGAATCCAATGACTCTAGCCAATTCTATTGGCTAGCAATAACATAATGCCAAAGATATTCCTCCAACAATGCATTCACCCGTTCAATCTGACCATCCATCTATGGGTTCGATATCGGCTTCTATTTTAGGCCAATAATAATCTCTCATCAACAAAGCCAAAGTTCTCTCTCTACCAGGATGGCCTCCCCAAGGTGAATAGTGAATTTTCAGCAACAATCGTCTCAATCCACCCTTGTTTGGGACATACAACCTATCTCTCTTAGCATGCAACAACCCATCCTCTAACCAATAGCGTTGTATAGTTTCATCACAAACTTATGTCACCAAATCCTTATACTCATCATCTTGTTTGGTAGCCACTCACAACCTATCCAACATGTCAGATTCCACTCGGGTTATTGCATATAGAGCAGCAATCACCTTTTTCCTGCTCAAAGCATCAGCAACTTGATTGTGCCTTTCCAGCTTGTGTTGCCATGCAAAATCATACTCAGTTAAAAGCTCTTGCCATTAGGCTTGTTTTAGGCAATGTTTTAAAAATCAAACTCAACATTGACTTGGTCAAGAGTCCGGTTCCAAGTTTGACTGGTCCAATCGGTTTAACCGGTTGGTTGGACTGTTGACATCATTAAAAAAAATTATTGAATACATCAAAACTTCAATCTTTTTCACTTTCTCCTTCTCACTCCTTTTCTTCACCATTCCTCTCTCTTTAATTAAATTTCTTTCCGTTACATGTTCCCGAATCCTAAGTCCCTACACTTTTTCAATTTCAAATCTTCATTCTCCAACCGCCTCTTTCATCAGCCAAAAGCCTCTTCTTTTTCTCTCTCTTTTCTCCACCACTCCTTCTTCTTCTCTCTCATTAATTAATTTCTTCCTTTTCATATCCTAACACATTTCAATTTCAAATATCCAAGCTCTCCTTTTTATCAATAAGTAAAAATAAAAAAAGCAACAATTGTCAATTAATTTTCATGAGGAAGACTGAAGAACGGAGAGGGAAGTGAGGAGAAATAAATAAAATCCATGGGAAAAGGAAGCCAACGGAGGCGCGTGGATAAAAAAGTGAGGGGAAAGTTATGGTTCATTTTACAGATTTGATGGCTTCTCTTTTATCAATCAATAAAAACAAAAAAAATAGCAATTAGTTCTCACAGGGAAGATTGAAAGCAGTGAACAAAGAGGAAAGTGAGGAAGAAATGAAAATAGAATCCATGGGAGAAAGAAGCTAGGGGAGGCGTGTGGATAAAAAGTTGAGGGGAAAGTTGGGGGCCATTTTACAGATTTAGCAAAAATTTTCATGGGGAAGACTAAAATGGATAAGTTCTGAGAATTTGAGAAAGTTAGGAGTGAAGATGAAGATGAAGATGAAGGTGGGTATTTTCTTTGTGACCCAGTTTTTCTACTGGACTGGTTGGACCGAATGTTTGACATTGTTTTGTTAGTCCAATTCGGATCAATTTGAGCCAAATGGTATAAACGGTTTTGATTATGTCTTAGACCGGTCGACGGTCTAACCGATCCAATCTACCGGTCCGGTTCGGTTTTTAAAACACAGGTTTTGGGGACAACTTCTTCTGTGTCTTAAAGAAAGTACTAGCCACGTTGTCTGTTAATGCTACAAACTTCGTGCCCAGCAAGTACACTCTCCATACCTACAAACAATATACAACAACCACCATTTCTTTCTCATGTGCATAATGCCGCTGCTTTGCCCCATTTAACTTTCGACTCTGAAAAGCTACTAGATGTCCCTCCTATACCAACGCCCCACCAATGGCTTTCTCTGAAGCATCCGTATACACCTCAAAAGGTAACTCAAAATTTGGCAATCTTAGCACTGGTTCAGAGGCAATGGCTTCCTTCAACTTTTTGAAAGCCTTGGCACATAACTCTGTCTACTCCTATTGTTGCCCTTTTTTCAGCAAGTATGTTAATGGTGCTGCCTTCTTTGAGTACCCTGCAATGGACTTGCGATAATAGTTAGCCAAACCCAAGAAAGATCTCAACTCGAGAACTTTTGTAAGAGCTGACCATTCCACAATCGCCTACACCTTCTTTGGATCCATCCTCACTTGGCCCTTACTTACCAAGTGCCCCAAGAACATGATTTCCTGTTTAGCAAACTCACATTTTTCCATCTTTACATACAATTGATGTTCTCTCAACTGCGTCAATACCCTTCTCAAATGAAGTAAAGGTTCATCCAAACTTCGACTATAGATCACAATGTGATCCAAGTATACAACCACAAATTCATCTAAGAACTCATATAGTACATCACTCATCAAATTGCAAAATGTAGTCGGTGCATTCATCAAACCAAATGACATGACTAAGAATTCATAAGAACCATACCTAGTCACACAAATGGTCTTAGGCTCATCTTTTGCAGTAATTTTGACTTGCCAATACCCCGACCACAAGTCCAACTTAGTGAAAACCGAAGCCCCACTCAACCTATCCAAGAGATCTTGAACATGGGTAACAAGATACTTGTTCTGAATTGTAACCTTGTTCAATGCCATATAATCCACACACATCCAAGAGAACCATCTTGCTTTTTCTGAAACAATATAGGAGCACCATAAGGAGCCTTTGAAGGTCTCACTACACCTGCATTAAGTAATTCATCAAGCTGTTTTCGGAGTTCTTTCAACTCAATGGGAGACATCCTATATTGTGGATAAGCACGTGGAAATGCCCTTGGTTTCAACTCAATCTTATGATCAATTGTTCATCTTGGAGGAAGTTCTTTGGGCAACTCCCGTGACATTACATTAACAAAGTCTCACAATAACTCCGCCACAACATCCGGCACCTCAACCTTCTTATCAGACTTTACCTCTATCATTGTTGCTAGATAAGTTTCCTACCCTTTCTTCAGCCCACATTTCACTGCTGTGGCTGAGACATTGGAAGCTTAGCCTATCTCGATTTACTACTCACACCCGATGAACAACAAGATACAAAAGAAGGACTTGATTCATGATTTATCAACATGCAATTCAAGTAGGGTATCACTGACACTTTTGCTGCCTTGAAGAACTCTACTCCTAAAATAATATCAAAATCATCCAAAGGAATAACAGGCAAGTTGATCTTACCTGTCCAACAACCCACACATACATGCACATTGTAAGCTATTCCAGTAACCCCGCATGCATTAGAGTTCATAGCCTTTACTGTTGTAGGGCTTTTGGAAAGTGCTAGCCCCAACTTTGAAAAAACCCTATTTGCCACAAAATTATTATGAGTTGCTCTCGTATCCAACAAGGCTTTAACTTGATTACTTCTCACTTTCAAATCAACAAACAGTAAAGCATTTCAAGTGGCACCCTTGCTCACAACTCCAAGGTAAGTATCACCATTTTCCTTCTTTAAATCTATTTCTGCCCTCATAGCATTCATCAGTTGCATCAGATTCTTAGTAATATGCTTACCACTAAACTCTCCCTCTTCACCCATCAAAGCATTAAGCTTTTCTCTCTTTGGGCAATCCCTTGCCCTATGTGGTCCTCCATAAAAGAAACAGTTGGACATCGTTTTGCCCTTTTCGTTCTCCTTAGAGAAATTGCTGCCAACAATTGCCTTCCCTTTTTCGTTGGTAGAGTTTCTCTTCTAAAATTGAAAGTTTTTCTTCTTGCTTCCTTTAATTTCCTGGTGTTCTTTCTTCTTTGCTTTTACCGCAATAATAGGAACTCTCTCCTTGCTACTTTTGAAGTTTACCAACCCATTTGCTGCAACAATAACACTAGGCAAATCCTGCACTTTTTACCTTCTCCATTCAACTTAAGCCCAACCTCGCAAGTCTGACACGAAGTTAAACAACTTGTCCTCTTTGGACATATTTTGCATGTCTAACAACAAGGAATTAAACACTTTTACATACTCGCTCACAGTACCTTTTTGCTAGAGCTTTTTCATCTGATCCCTAGCATTCCATGATATATTTCCTAGCAAGAATTAATCCTTTAATTCCTTCTTGAGTTTGTCCCAAGTATCAACCTTGGGTCTACCCGCACTCACAACAACAACAACAAGAAGAAGATTAAACAAAAGCCTTCGACATGATTCAACTATTTGTTTAATCATGTCGATGGCTTAATGAAATTTTTTCTTCGTGTCACATGTTGATGGCTTTTGTTTAATCTTGTTGTTGTTTCAAGATTTAATCTTTTGCGGTTCAATTTTTGCAATAAAACAGTTGTTGATAGTGAAAGTATATATATAGTGACAGTTACAAATAGAGATGGAAAGAAATATGGTACATAGTATTTATGGGTCAAGAGTGTGTGTAGCTTTTGTTGTAGAATTAAATTAATTTAAGTATGAGAAAGAAAGTTGGGCTACGTAACATACGATTCATGCATTATTAACTTAAAATATGAACAACAAGACAATCATGGTTAATGACGTTGTTGTGATGACTGATGATAATAGTTATGTAAAAATTGAATATTAACAGTCATGCGTGTCTGTTGTTAGGTTTAAGTATTTCATCTTTAAACACTATGATAATGAAAATATTGTTTACAAATCTAGATGTAATGTGGCAATCTATTATAGTTTTCTAAACTTTTATTCTGTTTACTCATTTTCTATTTTTTTTATATATTTCTTCATCGATTATTAGTCTTCATAATTGGCATTCATGTATTTCAAAGAATAAATAAATCAATTATTAAAACCTTTTAATAAGAAAAATATAATAAAATATAAGAGGATCTTATATTACAAGCTTAGTACAATTGAGAGAGATAAAAAAAAAAAAAAATCATAAGATAGCCTCACACATTATACACATTCGTTCTTATAATACGTTAGAAGAGATTCAAATAAGATAATTTTATAAGATTCTTAAAGGCACACATTTTTAATAAATTCCAGTTAAAGCATTTACTAATTAATTCCTTTTCGTCTTTGTATCAGATTTTTTACCTGGCCTTATCTTTTTCAATCCAGTGATATATCTTAAACGTTGCGTAATGCAATTTATTTTAATTATATATTTAAAAAGCATCGTTGCTCTTAGAGTTCAAAAGGAAGTAGAAATTGACTCAATGATGTTAGTGAATTTAATTGATAATAAAAGGATGTCAAGATGATTTCAAATTGATAAATATAAGTGTGTAGTTTGTGCTGCAGTAAAAGAGGACTTTCAAACTTATTTCAGATAGAATTATTATAACATTTAAGTCTTCTTGATAGCAAATCCAATATTTTACAACAAACTCAATATTTTGAAAATATTTCCTTGGAATTTGATTTCCAGACTTAATGATGAGGAGAGAATGAAATGAAATTTGAAATTCAAATTTCATTTCATTCTCTGTCTCACCATTAAATCACTTTTTTACTTCTTAATTCAACAAGGACAAATAGGTCTTTTTATATATGGATCATCCTATAAAAAGTTAAATATATCTCTATTTGATCTAGATTAATTGACCCAACTAGCATTTTCGTTTTGGAAAAGCACTACCAAGGTGAATTCATTTTAATTCTCATAATATTGTTGATTTTAGAAAATGATACTAAACACTTTCTCGATCTTAAAAGTAGAAAATTCGACAGTATTTTTCTTAACTTAAGATGACATATAAATTCTAGCAATATTCTCAGCTTGCTAAGGTGTCATGATTAGGGGTGGTGAATAATTGTTTTGGATGGATGGGGGCGCGAGATGAGGAGGCGTGTTGCTGACACAAGGCCTAATCGAGAGAATATAATTGGTTTACCTTGTCTTAGAAGGCTTGGTTTTCCGCACAAATGACAGCTTTTTGAGCTTCCAAGTTTGATAGTTATCATTGCTTTCTTGCACAAGTACGGTGAGAACAACGACATCAGGTGTAAAGGTTTTAGTGCTTTCAATCATGATAGCTGAGTGGATGGAGCGAGAACAAACATAGTACGTCATTGAAAAATGAATGATTTTAGGGCCTCATGGTGGGCGCAAAACTATAGATGATAAAATCTATGGTCGATTTGGAAAGGACTAATCTTGTGAGAAGTGAACCATTGACAATCAGATGGATCTACACAAAGAGAAAGAAAGAACGTGAAGGCTCAATGGACACTGGTGTGGTGTTTTCTATAAGCACTTCGACGCTTAAGTTAGCATGACTGAAGGTATTTTACCGTTATAATGCGACTAGGGCAAGACTATGGTGGTCAGAGCATAACTTTATAGAGGCTAAGGGTGATAAAGTTAGTTAGAACTAAGCTTTACAGCGAGGGAGACAACGATTCTTGGGAGTAAGAACTTTGAGAGCTAAAGCTTTAGGCTCTTTGTGAATGAAATAATGAGGGGCTTGACCCTTATTTATATAGTGAGCCAATAAGGTGTGATAGGATGTGATTTTTATTTTGGGATGAATGTGGGCTAATGAGCAGGTGCTCGTTTTAGCTTAATCTTGTAAAGAGACCCAACTCATAGAGTGACCCAAAAAGTAAGTTAGTCCAGTTTGTAGGGTGGCCTTGTTCGTAGAGAGGCCCTACTCGTAAAGTACCTAGCTTAGGGAGAAAGCTGACTCGTGGTGTGGTCCAGCTCGTAGAATGGGCCAACACATAAAACGTTCCTTCTTACAAATTGGACCATCCCATAGGATGACCAATCCACAAGGTAGATTTAAACGTAGGTCTAATATGAATTGGACTAAGGCACTAGGCCATATTTAGTATGCACTATGTTATTGAGCCTGACAAGACCCAATACGATTTTTGGCCCATACAACTTGTCATTGAAAAGATTCAAGAAGTGAAAGAACATTATCATATTGGTGCCTTTGAAAGTTTGGTAATTGGTGAACTTTCCGTTGGTGGATTGGTGCTACCAACAACAAAATTAGTTGGTCAAATGATAGCGAAGAAAACTATGGATGAAATTTGTGTAAGAGTAAAAACTAAATTTAAAGATCATAATCATTATTTTGTAAAATGTGGAATAGTTATTTACATACCTCCGTTGGGACCTAGTGTAATTCCTACCATTAATGGTCAAGTTGTTCACTTCAGTAGAGGACTCAATTCACTTTAGGATTTCTAGGTGTTTTTCTAAGACAATAAATTGGGAAAACCAACGCCTAAATTTATAATCACAATCTAGGACCCTAAGTGGTTACTAAGTAGTTACTAAGGTGGTTACCTCAAATTATATCCACTTTCCTTAAGAAGTGGATTGTAACTACCCATAACTAAGTGACAGTTAATGGGTCACTTACATTCTCCTACTTGGCCTATTATTTGCCATGTGATATAAATGAGTAAATTGACTTTGATGTATAACCATATATAGAACTTTAGTTCACTCTTAATAGGCTCATGCCATCCACGATAAAAGTACAAGTCATGGATCATGGCAGTATATTCCTTATTACAAGAACACTCCCTTTATGAATTACATGAATTGTTCGTTTTATAATGAGGAGAACTAGACTTTATAGAATAAAATTCAATAATTTATTCTTAGGTCAACTTTATTGCCTTAAATACAATAGACACTTGTCATTATCAAAACTATATGTATACACAAAATTAATAACAAAAAAACTTTAATTGAAATAGTCAAATTTACATTTGCAAAGTTTTAGAAAGAATTATTAACCCCATGATTTACATAAACCCATATGGCTTACATGAGCCACATACACCTTGCGTAAAAGACCTTTGGTGAAAATATCAGCGATCATATCATTTTTGTCAATATGTTTAATTGATACATGATGATCTCGAACATCTTCTTTAACAATAAAATATTTTATTTCGATGTGATGAGACCAACTTACTGAGCATGTGTTGTTAGAGAAGCGCACAACTATTGTATCATCACAAAATATTTTTATTGGTCGCTTTCTATTAATGAGACCACCTTTAAATCTGTGATAAACTGTCTCAACCACGATGCCTGAGAAACTACTTCATAACACACTACTACTTCAGCTTCCATTGTAGAAGAAGCTGTCTTCGGCTATTTTACACTACGCCAAGAAACTTCTCCTCCAGTAAGGAGAAAAATTGAGCTTAAGGTAGACTTTCTTGTGTCTTGACATCTAGCATAATCTGAATATGAACTAAGTTTTTCAATAAGGGTGTTTGCCATTTGCTTTCCAGATTTTGTGAATTGGGCATCCACTGCTGTTAAATAATTAAGTGGTCTAAGGGCATTCTAATGCTTTTAGAAATGTTTGCTTTAATAAGCATTAGACTCAGATAGTTCAAGTGTTCCCAATTCTCAAAATGAACTATATACTGATATCAACTCATGCTAATAATCAATCACAAACTAAAATAAATTAAAATTTATCTATGGGCAAAAATCATAATCATTCTAGTCTGCTAAACATAGCACTAAAAAATTGACTAGACATAGTTAAAGTTTATTCAATCTTGATTAATTATACATTATAGATTATTTGTATGCAAAATCTATTAATGTATAACATCATTATACTTAACAATAAGACTTAAGTATTACACAATAAAATAATGAAAAAAATTTTTACCTGCTATTTTATTGTTTCACATTTTTATCTTATTCCAACATTTTTCGTAAAAATCAATAATCCTTGTAGAGACATTATTTATTTAAATGCACTAGTTGCAAATTATAATAATGTCATACATATACCATTGCATCAATTTATAATTACAAATAAGAAATTTTAATTTAATTAATGTGGCTGAAATTTAGTAAAATAATGTTGGGCCTTAAAACTGAAACCCATTTTAATTTTTCTATGGGAGAAAAAAATAGGGCTTGAAATCTGAAAACCCATTTCTACTTCCTGATGCCCATTTTTAGTGGGCTAGGCAGAAATGAAAACTAGGCCCCATTTCTGCTTCCTTAAGCCCATTCTAGTGGGCTGGGCAGAAATGAAAAAAATGGGCCCAAAACATAATCCATGAACTCCTATTATAGTAGTGGCATAGCTGTAAATTTTCAAATATATATTATGCATTTCTCTATTAAGAAAATAGCATAACAAATTATCAGTGTCAGCCAAACGTCATGTATTGCATTAAAATAAATTCCAGAATACCAAAATAACATGTTCAATAATTTACATAATATTCCCGAATTTAAAAACAATTTTTATAATTATTTAGACATTTTCAAATACCCAAAAATAACTTGTAAAAACCCACACATTCTGGAAAATTACAAATAAAATATTCACATGTAGATCCATCAACCAACATTCCATATGAAATTCTAGAATATTTCATAAATATATAATAAATACTTAACATGTTCAAAAATTCCAAAAAAATATGGAAACACATAACATGCAATTTTAAGTATTATAGTGAAAACGGCGTCAAAATCCATCATTTCTATGGTAGGGGGTGAAATTCACCCTCTTGGAGTGAGACTGAGAATAAACAGTAAAAAAGTTCATCCCTAACCTTTGAACACAAGCATTTCTATAATATTTTATTCTACCCCAAAATTTTAAATCATCAAAACTTAACAATCCGAACTCCAAGTTTGGCAAATAATATATAGGTAGAAACCTATTTCAACAAGGCTTCCAATGATATCAAAATCGAAAATTGATTTGTTTTATATTGAAACTTATGCACAATTTACGGTTACGATTTTCTATTTTCATGCAATATGCTCTTAATTATCATTTCATAATTTCCAATATGTATCACATACAAAAAAGCCATAACATACTAAAAAATCATGGCAATTTGATATTTAAAACATAAGCCACCATTAACAATTAAAAACAAAAAAAGCTATTTTCATTAATTCCCACACAAAACATCTCAATAATTAATTATTACATTAATAAACGTGAAACATGTGATAATTAAGCATGTAAATACTTGATACTTATTCTCATACCAAATATAAGAGTAAAAACTAAATTTATAGATTATAATAATTATTATGTAAATTGTAATTCTTGCCATTGATGTTCAAGTTGTTCACTTCCATAGAGAACTCAATTAACTTAATTCCACATATCTTTTTCCAGTCTTTGATTACTGGTTTCAATACAAATTTCCCATACTTAGGGGTGGATTCCATGGCCCACCCACAATTTTTTTTTTTAAAATATTAATATGATAATTTCTAGATTTTGGTCAATCCTAACAAAAATATTAATGTGTAATTAGTTTTTATTTTAGCCCACCCTAATAGAAATTTATGGATCCGCTAATGCCCATACACTATTCAGATATAGTTTTTATATTTGGTTGTAGACTTGCACCTTAATAGCCATTGGACAACTTGTAGAAAGATCATACAGAGAATGTTCTTTCTTATGCTATGTTTTATCTATTTTATAGGAAAGTCTTTATATATTACGTGAAAATCAATACGTATAATTATCTCACCATTAAATGAAATATCAAATGTTTTGCCTAAAACTACAAAAATGGATAAAACCTTTTCAACTTTGTTTAACTTCGAAAGAACATTAAATTCATTTACGGTTAACTTTTTAATTTTCCATGTTCGGTTAGAGTTTACCGTTCAAAATCTTTGATCGGTGAGAGGTTTCAGGAATTGTCCAAAAAATCATTTTTTTTTTGGCTTCAAATTTATTCTTCTGAAGGAAAATAATTCGTAAGTCCATTTATCCAATAATTTTGTTCTTATAACATTTAGCTTGTGTTGTGAGGAGACATTTTATTTGTGAAAGAAGTATCGATAATTATAGATGTTATATGGTCAAATTATAAGACAAAAATTCTTGACACGTGTCCTGTGGCCAAGTAAACTGAAGCATGCACTTTTGCCACGTGTTTTGTGACCATGCATCTATCCAAGGTTGTGTGTCACATATAAGAGTTACTTCACTTGTAAGGCTGTTAAAAACCGCTTCAATAATAAGGTTTAGGATTGAGCTGTCAAACAAGTCACGTGACATCTTGTGAGATAACTACTTTACTATTAAGTCTTTAATAAGGACGATTTGTCACACTACGTGTCTTGTGGTAAGAGGGTTACTTCATGAGTAAGACCACACATCCAATAGTATAAATAGGGGTTTGTCACCCCAAATCAAGGATTCAAATTTTCATTTTCTCAATAGCTAAAGAGTAACTCTCCTTCTCGAGCAAATACTTTTTTCTTTAAACACATCAATAAGATAACAGTGACGTAGGATTTACACCTTACATCGGGAACCATTTAAAAAATTGCTCTTATCTATTCTTCTTATTTATTTAATCACATTATTGTTATTATTGTTTATTAGGTTCAGCATCATATTTCACGGCCTTGTATAAACCCTTTTCGTGAACTCCCCCAGATGGCTTACATATTTCTTGTTAGTGCTAAAAATCACAACAACAAATAAATTAAGTATGGCGTTTAACAAATCTAAAAATGGTAAGAATATAATCATATTAAATTAATAAATATGTTATTGATTGCAAGTTTGAGACGTGAGGTATTAATTTAAAAGTAAACTCTTTTTATTTCCTCTTTTGTAAAGTGGTGGTGACAAAATTAACCAATGGAAAAGACAAGTGAAAATTAGTAATTATCTTTTATAATTTTGTCATCTAGTGAATTGGTTTTTTATATGCATTATTCATTCATTTTATCCCCATTAATTTACGTGAAAAAGCTTGTACATCTAGTATTATTCCTAGATTATTCCTTAGTACTAAGGTATCTACATAGCTCTACCATAACCTATAGCTAAAGTGGGAATTAATGAATAACATCAAGAGAAATTGGAGAAGATTAATAGATTTATTTCCATCTCAAACAAAAATGAAAGTGCTTTCTTCTTGTGTTCTTTCAACACAGATTCTTTTCTTTACTTGATTATCAAACATGCCCATTTTATACCTTGCTTCATCTAATAATCTTCCCTATACTGTACTTCTTTCGTTATACACTAACCAATTACTTTTGGTTGCTCTTTTTTCACTTCTTACAAAGAAATAGCAATTCAAACTGATCTTGTTTCTATTCCTTCTTGACTTCAAGTTCTTTAACTTTCAACGCCTATCTTAACAAATATTCGAAGAAACAGAAGCTTGCTAATTCAGGTACAACATATTTGCTTTTAGGCAATTGTAAATTTGTATTATTTATTCATTAATTTTGTCCTATAAGGTGTTATATTGTAAAAAATAGTTGCATAGAATTAATCTTCTTATCGTGATATGTATTTGATATTTCTTCCTCTCATACCATTTTGTGATCGTGCACAGTCACAGATTATTATATTTTATCTTATTTCTCAACAGTTTCTTTAAAAAATCCGATAAATATTTATATATGAACTATAAGCTTATTTACTGACAAAGTTAGAGACCAGATGATGAAAATTAAATGCTGAGAAAATCATGTTTAATAGCGATACTTAAGAACTCGCAAAGGCCATTTCTGGTTTCAAGCAGTTGCCCCAAGGCCATGCATTTACTGCCTTCAGTGACACCGTGACACTGAATTTATGTCGTTTGTGTTAGATTTGAATTTCAGTTTGATTCAGTTGTTTTTTTTTTTGTTTTTTAGATTGGTGAACGAGAAAAATTTGGTGAAGTGTATTGGATGAAATGAAAAAAATAATTTAATGTTTGTTTGGTTAATAAAAAAATCAGCTTTTCTTGTAAACTCTACTTTGAATTTTAACGATATATATATATATATATATATTAATTAATTTTCACCATTATTAATCTAGTTTGAATATATTAAGATGGAAAGATTTCAATAATGTAACACTAGTTATCTTTGTCCAGGAACCAATGGCGGCCGACAAGGATTCCCGAACTCCATTGTGCAAATATGTGAAAAATTATATGAAGATTCATGAACAGACAGAAAATCTCAAAGGAAAGCTGGCCGACTTAAAATCCTGTAAACAACGAATCGAAGAGAAAGTGACTGCAGAATCCAGGCAGGAGATATCACCACACCTAAAACCTGACGTCGTTGAATGGTTGAAGAATGCCGAGAAGATCATTGAACAAGCACAAGACATTGAGCAGAAAGTGAAAGAAGAAAAAATGTTCTCACTCAAACATTTTCCAACGTTGAAATTCAAAGATGTTGACAAGATGATTGAAGAAATGGAGAAACTTTATCGGAGTGGTTTAGAGCTTGAGGTTCAGAAGTTGGTGAATGAGGCACCTCTTGCTCGCGGAGAGGAACGTATAACAACAACATTAATAGGTGAAACAATGAAGAAAAATATGGGTGAAATTTGGGAATATTTGACGGGAAATGAGGTCGTGAAGATCGGAGTTTGCGGCATGGGAGGGATCGGAAAAACAAATATCATGGAACATATCAACAACAAACTCCGGAAGGATGCACATGATAAGTTTGAGTATGTCGTTTGGATCACTGTGTCTCAAGCGTTTGAACTTATTAAATTACAAGAGCAAATTGCAGCTAGCCTCGAAGTAACCCTCAAAGAAAAAAATGATACGAAAATCCGGGCGGAGACGTTAAAGAAAGAGTCTGCTAAAAAAAGTTTGTGTTGATATTGGATGATATGTGGGAAGAAATCAAACTGGAGGAAGTGGGGATCCCTGAGCCTACTAAAGAAAATGGATGCAAATTGGTGATAACAACTCGTTCAATAGATGTCTGCGACTCGATGAAATGTAAAGTACTCAAACTGAAGGCTTTTAACAGAGGGTGAAGCTTGGGAGTTATTTTCAGAGAAAGTGGGAAACATTAACTCGGATGATCCAGAATTAGAAGAAATTGCAAAATCTGTCCTTAGGCAATGTGCCGGCTTGCCTCTTGCCATTGTCACAGCAGCTGGTAGTATGAAAGAAAGACATGACATTGAAGTTTGGAGATATGCACTTGAAGAATTGAGTCAAAAGAAAGTGGATATATGTAAGCAATTACGAATCAGTTATGATCGTTTAAAGGAAGAAAAGCTTCGACATTGTTTCTTGTATTGCGCTTTGTATCCTGAAGATTTCAAAATCTCAAAGAATGAGATAACCGGTTCTTGGATTGCGGTAGGACTTGTGGATAAAAGGAAGAGTGTTCAAGAAAGTTATGCTGAGGGCCTTTCTATACTGAAAATATTTGTGAATAATTTCTTGTTGGAGAGTGATGGTGATGGAAGATGGGTGAAAATGCATAGTTTATTAAGAGTCATGGCAGGTGCATATTACAAGTGAGAGTCCTCGATTCATGATAAAATCTGGATTACAATTGAGAAAATTACCGGAGGAAAAAGAATGGAAAGAAACTAATCCTAAGAGAGCATCCTTAATGTGGAATGAAATATCTGAAATTCCTTCAAATATGTCTCCAAATTGTCCAACTCTTTCAACTTTGTTGCTACAGAGAAATCCCGTGGAAAAAATTCCTGAATCTTTCTTTGTCAACATGAAGGAGTTGAAGCTTCTTGATCTTTCCTACACCAAAGTTGAGGCTCTGCCGAGCTCTATATCCGACTTGACGAATCTTCCGCACATTGTTGCTCCAATTCTGTGAAAAATTACAACATGTCCCTTCTCTTGAAAAGCTTTCCTTTCTTCTCACTTTGGACCTCCGATGCACAAGCATAAAAAAAGTCCCTGACGGCATCGAAAAGTTGGTAAATCTTACATATCTTAATCTTTATTCACTGAAGATGGATGAGTTTCCAACATGGGAAAGAGCTATCTCAATTAAAGGGTCTTCAGGAATTGAGAATATATTGGGGGAAGAAAACTTTGCAGAAACGGTGGCAAGAGGCGGCTAGATTGAATAATTTGGAAACTTTTGGGGGGCATTTTCATAAACTAGATGACTTCAACCTGTATGTCAAATCCTTGGAGCCTGAACGTCAAGCACCAAAAAGTTACAATCTTCTGTTGGCGCCGGCATTGGAATTTGATTTGTCATTTCCTGTAAAAGATGTTTATATGAAAGATGTAACCTTGTGGGATTGCAAGCATCAGTGAAGGAGAGGGTTCTGTTGTGATCCCGAGTGACGTGAAGCGTCTAAAGATGAATCACTGCGACGTCATAAGAAGCTTAAATGATATTATGTCTAGAGGAAGAGGACTTGCAGTTCTCTGCATCCATGGTTGCAGAAATTTACAACAGTTGTCATCATTTAAGGTGCTGAGCAGGCCTGACAAACCTGGAAGTCATTGATATCAAGTCATGTTTTGAGATGAAGGAGATAATAGCACCCGATGTCAAGAAAGAAGACGAAGAAGGAACAAGTAGCAGCGAAAAACAAATTTTCTCTTCCGAAATTGAGAAAGCTGCAGTTGTGGTTTCTGCCAGAATTGGAGAGCATTAGCAAAGAAGAAATAAATTGTGGCGTTCTCCGAGAAATCGACATCCGAAAGTGCCCAAAACTCAGAAAGCTGCCTCTTTCTGTTGATCCTCCGCCTGCAACTACAGAAATCAAGATAGGAAAAGGGTTGTGGGAATCATTGGAGTGGGAAAATGCCAATGCTAAATATGACTTGCATCGCCATTGTCAGTTCATGCCGTATTATTGAAGCCATAATTGAAACTTGTGAGTAGTTCTTTAAAGAATTATTAATTTTTGCCTTATAATTAATTCTTTTTTATTTTCTAAATTTGTTTCACTAATTATTAGTTATTTGCATAATTTTGCAGGATGTGTAATTAATTAACCATGTCAAAGCTGATTTGATCACGATGAGGTAAACCGAATCTTGTATTATTAAAAGTAACTCTTTTTTCTTAGTGCTATATATTTATCATTTTTCCTTGGGTTAGGATGGGTTTCTTTTGGTAAAGGATTTTTACATCCTTAGTCTCCTTTGAGCCGTTGTTGCTAGCTTTCCTCGAATAAACGATTTTTTTCCACCCAAATAATGGCTTAATAATATTTTCCAACTCACAAACTTTTAAAATACCACTTTATTACTCCCAAATTTTGTATTCCGTTTCTGACTCTGAGATCTTTACGACCCCACACCTAATATTTTCTTTCTTGATCATTACTCACCAAAACCCCTCAATCACTACTCGCTGACCTTGTTAATCATCAATAATTGAGCGACTGGGGTTTGTGCAACCGCCCCTCCCAAGTTAAATTTTGATCAATTCTAATTCCCCACCATCCAAAATCCAACTTTCTACTACCAAAAGACTCATCGGCCTCCCCTCTTCAAAAGCCCCAACTCAGTCGGTATCAATTTTCGCTCTCTTTGCCGTCGAAATATAAATTTGGATAATAAAGTAGTATTTTAAAAGTCTGTAGGTGGAAAAAATGTCTTTAAACCATTATTTGGGTGGGAAAAAATCGTTAACTCAACTTTCCTCTGATGTCCTTAGGATGGCTTAGTTCTAGGGTTTACCCGCCTTAGTTTGTAATTCCTTATTCTTTTATAAAATTATCGCTTACAAAAAAAAGATTATCTTCAAAATTTATTCATATTATTGAATAACTCTAATATAGATCAACCACATATCTATTATTCTTGAAATTCCGGCTTAAAATATAAAGAATTGTTAGAAATTTGTGCTTCATTTTAAGCTAAAACGAAAAAGAAATGTAAGTTAAGAATCATGGCATTAAGATAGAAATAATTATAAAATTGTACACCATTTTAACTCAAAATGATACTAACCATACACTACAAAATCATGTTAACAAACTTAAAAAATTAATGATTAAGTTAAGAAAATTTTTAATTAAGAGTAAACAACTTTTCCCACCCAAGGTTTGCCTTAGTGACACTTTCCCATCCAAAGTTTATATTCCATTAATACCCAAAATATACTTCACATTTTCAGTCGGCGTTTGGCGAGTTATCAGGAGCTAGGGTAAGAGGGGTTTTGTAAAGTGGAGGCCGATGGATCGAATGGTGGTGACTAATTGAATATTCGTTGCCGAAATCAGTTAAGAATAGAAAACCCTAACTTTGCGATGATAGATAATCGATGAGAAATCAGATGTCGGAATGAGAGATGCTTTGTAAATAAGAGATCCAAAGGTTCAAATGATAGTGACAGGGAGAATTTTCATTGCTGGAATCGGTCGGAATCAGCTTTGGCTATTAACGGAATTAAAATTTTGGGTGGGAAAGTAGTATTTTAAAACCTTTTGGGTAGAAAGAGTTATGAAGGCAAACCTTGGGTGGTAATCGTTAATAAGTCTATTGGCTCATATAATGTACTATAACAGTAATTGTAATAAAGAAAATTATTGGGTATTTAAATTTTGAGATATAGAATATTTTTAAAAGAAAAATCTTTTGAAAAAAAAATCCATCCCTCGCTCATCCTTTTTATTTCAAAACTTGCAAAATTTTCGTTTCTCTCCTTTCATCTTCTTGAGGAGGTGAGCACACAAAAAACAAAAACACAAAAACAAAACGTAGCCCCAAGTTCTTTTAATCTAAATAAATATATTTTATATCTCTGCACACGCCCTCAGAAATGAAACCCTAGTCACAAATTTTCTTCTTTCTCTCTTTAATAATGTTCATTTTTCTCTCTAGAATCTGCAATTTTTCTCTCAGGATCCGCCGTTCGATTCTTCAAATTTCCCTTTTTTGAGGTCCGAGTACATCTTTTGTGAATTATTTGATGTAGCGTTGTTAGAATTGATGCCTTTGGTGTGAAATATTGTGGGTCTGATTCATTTTTGGTGGTTCTAGGCCAAATTGAGATAAGGGTTTTGTTTTTTGGGGAAAGATCATTACTTTTTTTTTGTGATTTTATAGTCTTTTGTTTGTGGGTCAATTATAATTTATGGCTTAATTTTGTTTTTGTTTGATTTTGTGCAGATCTTGGTGGAGTTGAGATTAGGGTTTTTCTTGTATTGAATGCAATTGTTAATTCTTGGTTCTAGAGAGGAATTTTGTTGTTGGTTTTTTGTAGTTTATAAGGAATGTCTCTGTTGCCAAAGGGCGATTCAATCCAAATTCGAGAGGTTTGGAATGATACTCTTGAACAAGAATTTGATTTGATTCGCCAAATCGTTGATGATTTCCCTTACGTTGCAATGGACACTGAATTTCCTGGCATTGTTTTGAGACCTGTGGGAAATTTCAAGAACAGTAATGACTATCATTATCAAACTTTGAAAGACAATGTTGATATGTTGAAGTTAATCCAGTTGGGCCTCACTTTTTCGGATGAGCAAGGTAACTTACCCACGTGTGGAACGGATAAATATTGCATTTGGCAATTTAATTTTCGTGAGTTCAATGTTAATGAGGATGTGTTTGCCACTGACTCTATTGAGCTCTTGAAACAAAGTGGGATCGATTTTAAGAAAAATAATGAGAAGGGTGTTGATGCAATGAGGTTTGGAGAGTTATTGATGTCATCTGGGATTGTTTTGAATGATAGTGTGCATTGGGTGACATTTCATAGTGGGTATGATTTTGGATACTTGCTAAAGGTCTTAACATGCCAGAATTTGCCTGATACACAAGCAAAGTTCTTTAATTTGATCAGAATTTATTTTCCAACTGTATATGATATCAAGCACCTGATGAAGTATTGCAATAGTCTTCATGGTGGATTGAACAAGCTTGCAGAGTTGTTGGAAGTTGAAAGAGTTGGGATTTGTCATCAAGCGGGTTCAGATAGTTTGCTTACATCATGTACGTTCAGGAAACTGAAAGAGAATTTCTTTAGCAGCCCATTGGGGAAATATGCTGGTGTGTTGTTTGGTTTAGGTGTTGAGAATGGACAAAATGCTCATTGAAAGTGAATATTAATTTAAAAAAAAAAAAAAGGTTTTAGAAGTTATTTATTCAATTGTATGAGTGTGCCTTACATATACACCTCCTTGTACACTTTTGGTAACAATTTGCTTAATTAATGAATATTTCTTATGTTTATTATTTTTCTGTCAATTGCCTTCTTGTAGTGCACAACTTTAGAATCTCCTCCTGGCTTTGTTAATTGGTGCATTTTGTTGCACTTAATACCTAATATCAGTAATATGGAAGGAGCAGCAAATTACATGTGTAAGAGCCAAAGCAGATTGAACAAACAATGGCATGATACAACATATTTGCTAGTTTGACAAAGGTAAATTAAACATTTTCTTACCAAAATAACACTTCTGCTTTAGGACTAGGAGTGTGATGGTTGAAGTTGAACTTCATAGAGAGCAGGAAGTTCTTGTCTTTTTTGTGCTGAACTTGATTGTATGATTTTTGTATTTATTTGTATCTCTCTGTTAAATAATTTCTTATTCATCGTATTTTAGATTCTCTTTTCTATCTATCCCCTTTCAGTTGGAATAATCATCAAAGTTCTGTTTTTCTATTGTATTTCATTTTTATTGTGCCTGTGTGCCTGTTTTTCTTCTTTTGTCATGAAAAAGTGATGTTAGTCTCTTCTATTTTAACTCTTGTTTATGGTGTCTCAATTGGTTAACCTTCTTTTGTTTCAAATTACAAATCTTCCTTATTCCACCTGCTATTAGTATCATGTGCTCTTCTTTCAGTGTGCACTTGAGTTGGTACATGGAAGTTGCAAGGATTCATGGTACATCCTTTAAACTACTGACCCACTTTTGAGTTCAAACTTTCTCGTAAGTTTTTAGTATTTTTCGTTTCCTCACGCATTATCTGGTCTATGAACTTGTTTCATAAATGCAAAGTGTGGTTTTTGCTGTCTCTATCCCCACCATGATCAAAGTGCCGTACACACTCTAATGAAGCAGAATAACTCGATTGACAATAAGCAGAGCCTTTCTTTAAACATTGAATGCCTCTGGTTCTGCATGACTATTATCAGTCTTGCTAGGTAAGGTTGCATGATATTTTGTCTATTCAACAGTCACCTACCGGTTTTGAAGGGAGGAAAACTTCAGTGCCTGTTAATTGTGTCATTGGATGATTTTTTATCCGAGGTAACATCTACTTCATTATTTTAGTCTTTAGTATAATTTGCCTAAACCAAATTGCTTTGTTTCTATTTATGATAATGCACAGTTTCTTGACAGAATTTTTTTCCTTTTTTTTAAGTAACTGAGATATCCAAGTATAATTACTAGCTGAGCCCGCCTAATCTTCAGGACCACGAAACACACTACAAGCTTAATGGACCATAATTTTAGTTTACAACATTATATGTGTTTTGGTATGATCTCATAATTTTTTCAATATCTGACTTACCATTTCTTTGTACTTGTTTAGCGAATACAAAGTGCGATAAAGTATGGTGGTTTAGTAACCTTACCTTCAAACATGATTGATGCATGAATAGTTGGCTTTGCTGTCCCAGCATGTCCTTCCAGCTAATCATATGTGAACAACTCCACTTCCTTGGTCATATCAAATCTCTTTGCCGCATCTATTGTGCACATTTTAAATTTTGTTTGAGTTCTCTCTCTCTGACAGACTATGCTACCAGGCCAAGTTCTATATGCACTGGGTTTGGAGATTGCTCAAGGTTTTGAATTCATTGTGTTGATTGCTATCCACCTAACCGGTAGTTTCGGTTGCCATCTTAGTTTTAGGATTTCTTCCTCATTATATTCCATCCGAAGTTGATTGTTGGTATGCTCCTGGGTTTTTGAACGTGATTGAGATAGACCATTGCATCAATGAGACTTTATTATCTTTTGTATAGTACATTATGATACATTTCTGTTGCTCATTAGTTCTTGGAGTCCCATAAATTCATTTTACTGTTATGTTTGATTTCCAATATAATTAAGATCTCTAGGCTTCTGTTCATTTCTGGTGGTATTTCAATTTCTTATTCCTCACTTTCAACTCACTTTTCTGTGATTGTCTTTTCTACTCATTTTGTTTGACGAAGAGAAAATCTTTTATATGTTGTCATTGTTTCACTAAGATCTGTGTAGTGTGCTCTTTTATATTTGATAATTGCTGTCGGGCTCATTGGAAACCTGAAGATGCGGAATTGGCTCTCCCTCTCCGTAATTAAAGCCACGTTTTTGCTTCTGCACTTGTTCTTCATTGAGCTGGAGAAGCGAGCTCACATCTGAATTGTATAGTTTAGAGAGTTACTTTTTGGGTTTTTCTTTAAAGTCTTTTGTTTGATCTAAGGTCTCCTCCAGTAATCATGTTATGCATCTTAGTTCCTGAAAAAGAAAAAAAGTAAAAAACAGCTTAATTCAGATTACAAGTCAATGTTTTAATAACCAACCTGAGACGAAGCTCGACAAAGTTGTCGGGTCTTGGGTTAACCGATTTAACAAGTTTGACCGGCTGGTCAAACCGAGTGTCTAAAAGTTTAAAATTCAACAAATACACCCCTATAAATTAATTAAGTCTTTACAGGTTTGAAATTTAGCAAACACGCTCAAAATGTAAATCGACAGCTGACTCGTTGGTAATGACGATACACCAAATGCAGTTAATCATCCCTTGAGCCATTCCCCATAAAATCTAACAAAGATCACCGATTTCGGCTAAATCTTAACCCAAGCCATATCTCACCACCGTCGATGTCGACAATCCTCCCCAACACCACGAAAGTACTCCCCTCATTCTCCTAACCAAAGCCTATCTCACCTCACTCCTGTTCACCTCGCTAATTGTTGACAAAAGTTGATTGTTGTTGCCACGAATTTTTTTTTCGATTGATTCACTCACCCAAAATCACCTCTGTCGCCACCATTGCAGTCATGACCCTTCCTCTTTAAAACCCCCAACATCACAACCTTCAATTATTCGCTGATCATCTCAATTTCTACGATTTTCGGTAAATAGGAAAATTGGTAACCTGAACCAATGAAGGCCTTAGGTCCCAATTGACCAATCGGGTCAAACCAGGTTTTAAAACATTGTTATAAGTCATTAAGAGGACTTATTTTCCTTTAATTCAAACTTTTTCAATTTAATTCACCCGGGTAAGATCTTCATTATTTGCTTTTAATTTATAAAAAACTTCGAACTGAAGGCACTACCGTAATCAACATAAATATTTATGGCTTCAAAATAAGATTTCGAATTAAACCTACAAACATTTGTGCACGAAAAGGTTTTATATGAAAATTACATGATCTAAAGAGAACCGCTGCTAATTTTATATATACTTGTAATACATCCGAAGACAACATTTGATGAGCACTCTTTTTATGAAACACTTCCTGAAATGCTTTTACCAGTAAAAAGTACTTTTTAAGTCTAAAGCACTTCTAATAAAGACACCTTCCCAACACATTGTGTCCTTTAAACCACATTACATACCCGAAATTGCTAGAATTCAAGTGTTAGATATTCATAAGATTCAGTAGAAGTTCACCACAATTCAGGATTTCAGAACAAAATCCTGAATGTTGAGAGTTTGAAAGTTGAAACTGCAGTCACTGAGTGTTTCAGTTCTTAAAGTAGCAGTTCACTATCAATCTAGGGACCTAACATAATTCCAGTTTTTCTACTTCTCTGTATTTGCATGTACTTACACAAGGATCAAATTGGTCGAAAGAAAAACGGTCCTGACTTTCGACTTCACTTGTTGCCCTCTTCCGCCCAAAAACTTCATCTTCCATTCCATCCTATCAACCTACAAATGAAACTGAAAAAAAACAGCCCATTTATGCTTCCAGAAAGTATGTACTTGCATGTCAATTTCAGTGGTCTTAATAAATAATTTCATACATTAGCTTCATATGATATTTGACAAAGTAATTACAATGACATAAATGTCTGAGCTTTAAGAATAAGTGCAGATTAACACAGATTACAGCACTAACGAAAAAGTCAAATAGAAAACATATTACAAACCTTGACCACCAACTCTCTTTGCGCTTGCGTTTAGTGTGGCTTTTCTTCCTTCTTTAAAGTTCCATATCTCCGGAATGGCATATCTCCCACTTGGATTATACTCACTTCAATTCTTTCAGAGCTGTTACAACTGCTTCGTATATCTCATCCCCCAAGTCTTTAAGTTTTTGTAGCTTCTTGTCGTCTTCATTTATAATTTCATGCACCATGCATGACCATTACATCTACTCACACTAAAAAAAATTATAGTCCATGTGCAGCAGATACAAGTATTGTTTGCATTTGGAAATCAACACCTAGAAAAGGATAAGATGACCAAAACTAGGTGAACTATTTCCAACCACAGCACAAAAGTTTAAGAAGAAAATGAACTTTTAATTTCCACCATCCATCATCAGAGACAAGAAATTTTAGCCTGTGATACAAAATTATTTCAGGAAATTTTTTATACATTTGCAGGCTAACTATGTTTCATGTGTATGAATGCCACCAACAAAAACAAAGTTTACAGCATAACAACAATATAAGGCAAGAACGAGATCAAACATGCTACCTCAGGCTTGGCATTCCCACCACCTTCTATTATCTTGAAAGGGTGCCACTCTGGGTTCTTCAAATTCTTCTGCCACAAGGAGCAAAGAGTGGAGGCCTGCACCTGTGCTTCCTCCGGTGAAAACTTCTGCTTGCATGCATTTTGAAATGGCTTTGGATCAATCTCCCCCATTTTCTTTGTTCCAATAGTCGTACGACCACCCAAAATATCTACAAAAACCTATCAAAACAGAAATATCTTCATCCTTATGATTCTCTAGGAAACAATTAATTTAACAAATCTAATCAACACTGTGCATCTATGCAATTAATGCCTTTCATGCAACTTTCCACGCCAACAGATTTAGCAAAAATAGATACTAGTGACTTCTCATTAGTTACTTTTCTGAAAAGATGACCCAAAAAACCCTCTACTTTTTCTTTTATTTTCAATATACTTTATCCCTTATCCACTATCATCAAGAATATGATTGCCCTAATCATTGATATTTTGGACCTCAGATTTGCCTCTATAGGGACATCTTGACGGCTTTTCTTTGGCCACCATGCTTGCCATGAACCCACATATTTAATGAATTAGATAGGAAGATTCCCCTTGATTAGGCTTAAGCCATTTGATCAACAAGATATCATCTAAGTAATGTAATTAGGGATACCTGAATTAACTCTTTCCATTCTTCTTGTAGTTCATCGTTGCTCTGACGCTCTTTGGTGATAAGAGTTTGACTTAATTCCTCCAAAGAACCCAATTTCTCCTCTTTCTCTGCCAACTCATCTTTCATCTTCTTCTGTATTCCACATGATGTATTATTATGCAAAAATAAAATGCTAAAGTTTTTTACTAAGAATACTTCTCTGGCCCAAAAATGTTACATTATTTCTCTCTTCTTCAAGCTTGTTCAAATTTATGCTCCTGTCATCCTTTTTCTTCTTCCAAGCCTCCAAATCACAACTGAGTTTCTCTTGGTCTTCCAAGATCCTGAGAACACTATCACGAGAAAGCCGCTGTATCTTTCTTGTCTCTATTGGACAAAAAGAACATTTTAACACTATTAACTTCTTGCAATGGTCATAACAATTTCAGACTCTTCAACCACTAATTGCACTAACCTAACAATAACCAGAAGTACACAAATCACGCATTACTTAAAACAGATGAAACCTAACAATAACAATAAAGGCAGCTAACACAGTCACTGGGTTGTTTGAGAGAAACAGAATATGGAGGTCTACCTGAGAGCCCAGACGAACGGCACTTTGAAGAGGATCCTGGGAGCGTGAGAGAGATGGCTGCGTGAAGGAGAAATGGCCAAATGAGCGTGAGAGAGATGGCTGCGTGAGAGTATGAGAGATTGAGAGAAGAGATGGAGAGAAATGGCGTCGGTCTGTGACTTTGAGAGAGATGGCGCAAATGGAATTGGGTTTGGGTGTTTAGTTAATTGAATTTAGGGTATTAAATTTTTAACTACATATATTTGTTAATCTATAAACATATATTTTTAGGGGGAGTTTATTAAAAAGTCATTTTAAGTTTACATATAATTAAAACGCTATCAAGTTTTGAAATGTTAACTAAATAGCCATATTATTGATTAAAGATAATTAGTGCTTAATTAGGATTAATGTAATCTTTTCAAAATTATCTATATTTCCACAAACCCGAAATTGTTGCAAATAAACCCAAAAACCTTCTTCTTCCTCCCGCCATTAATGCATCTCTACCTGCATCTTCTTCTCTTCTTCTTGGCTTCGACAACATCTTCTTCTTCCTCGCATCTTCTTCTTCTTCCTCCTTCCTGTACATCTTCTTCTTCCTCATTCCTCTATATCTTCTTGTTCCTCCGTCATTAACACTTTTTTCTTCCTCCACCATTAACATCTTCTCCGGCAAAGATCCCCCTCCTCCTCCTCCTGACATTTCGTCTAAGTATTTGTATCTCCTTTTTACATTTTATATTTAGATTTACAAAGATTTAATAATGGATGGGGTTTGTTATGATTTTGATTTAGTTGTTTAGGTTGTTGGGTTGTGTTTGATGTAATGTAGGTTGAAAGGAGTGAAATTTGTTGAAAATTTGTTCTGGGTATTTATTTTCTGGGTATGATGGATCGATTGTAGGTGGAGATGGTGAAAATGTGTTCAGGCACGATGGATCGCAAGCGATCTTGTGTATCGCTTAAGCGATCTGGTAGGTGTGGTAATGCAGCAGATAGATCGCTTAAGCGATCAGGTATGTGGCATAAGATCGCTTAAGCGATCTGGTTAAAGTCTGTTGTATGAGAGCAGATCGCTTAAGCGATCAGTAAATGGCATAAGATCGCTTAAGCGATCATGGTTATTTATACTGGATCGCTTAAGCGATCAAGTTTATCGCTTAAGCGATCTAGTATAAATAACCATGATTGTTCAACCGATACATCAGACCAAATATGCGAATGTGCAGATTCTTTTTAAAATATTTGAACCCTTAGTACATCATTTAAGAATATTGTTTTTCTTACATTACAGGTAGTTGGCTATTATTATACATGAGAAAAGTTGTTTTGGGTGTTGAATATTTTGATGAGTGGGTGGAGGAAGAAAGTAGGTGGAAGTGGATTAGGAAGAGCAAAGAAGTTATACCAATTGCTGTGAGCACAGAGGTTAGTTTTGATGGGTTGATTGATGAAATAATTAGAAGAGGTAATTTGAGTTGCTCACGTAGTGATATAGTTGTGAAGTATGTTTTAAGCAGAGCTCCTGAAAATTATAAGGTACCTCCTGCTGTATTAAAGTCGGATGAAAGTGTGAACTTATTTATGATTGATATGGCCGATAGTGGTTCGAGGCCGATTTTAAGGGTTTCTTATGTAAAACCGTTGGAAGTTGGTTCCAAGGAAGGGGATAACGAGGATGTAGGCGGAGATTTGCCTGGTTGTAATTTGAACTACGAGGCCATTGATTTGTTAGCTGAAAAATCAAGAGTAGACGGTGAATTGGGTGGTGAGGAGGACAACTATAGAAGAGGTTGGTGATGGGGGCAGAATGAAAATGTTGAGGAGGAGGACCCGTAGATGTTCCCACAGATGTGGAGATTCATTTAAATACAGATTATGCAGAAGGCGTAGATTGTGAGGAAGAGAACACTATGGTCGTTTATGCAGGTTCAAAGGGGGCAATTGGAGGTAGTAGTGGATCAGCTCTTGTCTTTACGGATGGATCGGACTTGCGCATAGGGTATTTATTTGACAACAAAGAGGAAGTGGTGAGGAAGCTAAAACTTGTTGCTATGAAAGGTAATTTTGAGTTCATCACCAAAAAGTCAAATTCATTGGCTGTGACGGTTGCATGTCGTGACCGAAAGTGTAAGTGGCGGGTTTATTGTAGAAGGTTGGCGGAGTTGGAAAAGTTTATTCTTAGCACATATACCCGTGAGCACACATGTGGTTTGGGACATATTTCGGTGAGCATCGACAAGCGTCTGCTGATGTTATTGGACAATTTGTCAAAAGTCGGTTCGTCGAAGGGAAAGGTCCATCTCCTAAAGACATTCAGAGACTTGTGCGCAGAGTTGGGATGTCTTGTTAGTTCTTGGAAATCTTTGGAAAGGTAGACAACATGCACAAGATTTTGTGAGGGGCACGCCTGGAGCAGCGTCTGCGATATTAGAAGCGTACCGTTATATGCTTGAGTTGACAAACCAAGGTAGCAAGACGGCTTTGAAGTGGGACAAGGAATATGATGTTTAAATATTTTTTTGTTGCTTATGGTGCGCTATAAGGGGTTTTGTAAACATGAGAAAGGTGTTGGTGTTGATGGTTGCTTTCGGCGGGAAAGTATGGAGGTACATTGTTGGTGGCCACATGACAGATGGCTACGAGAATCACACATATCTGTTGCATGGTGTGTGGTTGACTCGAGAATGACGAGTCGTGGACTTGGTTTTTTCAGCGATTCGTACGATAGTGCACAGAGTGCGAGTTGTGCATAATATCGATAGGCACAACTCTATAAAGAAGCGACCACTATTTACCGTCAAGCACATCACGGATTACGTATGAGGCACCTTGGTGAGAACATAAAACAAAAGTTTAAGTGTCTTGGCCTCCTTCTGACATACTACATGGCAAAGAAAAGCTTATCGGGTTGATGAGTTCGGAGGCACTTCCAAGAAATCCGAATCAAGGATGTTAGAGTTGCTAAGTATCTTGAGCATGATGTTGGTTTAGAGATGGAGTAGAGCTTACTTTCCTGGAAGAAGGTTTGATGTCATGACCACGAACATAGCGAGTCTACAAATTGAAGTTGTTAATAGAAAGAGAGTTTCCAATAGTTGCACTTTTTGATGCAATCCAAAGGACACTGTCGCGGTGGTTCCATGAGCGTCGTATGGAGTCGATAATTTTACTACAACCCTTGTTTCACAATGAAAAAATATTGTGAGAACATATGGAAGCTTCAAATGCATTGTTTGCCTATCCTCTTAATGCTCAAGAGTTTCTTGTGGCGCTGGCTATGGTCCGGATGCCCTAGTTAACCTTGTTACAAAAACTTGCAGTTGTAAAGTGCTTGACATTCAACATTTACCTTGTCCTCATGCACTAGCAGCACTGAAACACCAACGGAAGCTGGATTTTGGTTCAAGAATTTACATGGAACTTTGCTCCCCTTTCTATATGACAGATCACTACATGCTAGCATATTCAGAAACGATATATCCGGTGCCTCCGAGAAGAGCAAGGCAAGCCGCAGGTGGCTGACATTATCCTCCAGCGCCATTGAAGAAGACACCAAAGGGGAGAAAAAGGGTTAAGCGTATTCCATCAGCCTTTGAGGTTCCCGGAAGATGAATAAGTGCTCAATTTGCAAGCAACCTGGTCACAAGAGAAGCAGTTGCCAGAATAATTAGGTTCGATTCGAAGAAGGATGAAATTATTGATGTTTTAAATTTTATTGTTACCTTTAATAAATTATCCTTTATATTGTGTATTCTTATTACATGGTCTAAATATTTGTTGGTGATTTTAGTTTGGAATTAGGCTGTCAAATTGAGGAAAAAGTATTGAATTAATACGTGTTGGTAATTTTAGTTTGTCAAAATTCAGGAGAAAAGATGCAAATGTATATATTGCCCACGATCGGTTAAGCGACTAAGTGTATCGCTTAAGCGACAAAGTGTTTTCGTAGAAGGATCGCTTAAGCGTCTGAGAGATCGCAAGCGATCGTGCACAGGCCGATTGATTACGCAGGGTGCATATACTAAGCGATCCAAGATCGCTAATCGACCATGGGAAAAAGGCAATATTCGCTTAAGCGATATCACGGATCGCTTAGCGATCATGGACCCACAAGCGATTTGCTTACGCCAATCACATGATCGCTTAAGCGATCCATTGTATCGCTTAACCGATTCTTACGCAAATGGTTTTAAAATTTAACGAGATACACCCCCACCTACCCACGGTGATAGATTCTTGCCACCGGGCAGAATCACGACCGGAAAGGAAGGCGTTCGATGCGATCGGATCGGATGATAGGGCGTAGGGCCTCTGTGGCCTTTTACCAGCGATCGACCACGGATGTAAGGTAGGAAAAGGCCCCACGATCCTCCGAGAAGCGGCGTGAGCGAGCGGAAAATTCCGAGCTTGCCGTCTGTGACAGCCAAATATATGGCCGTCGTTGTCGGTCAAGCGATGGCCAACATTTGGCCGTCGTTGGCCAGTCAAAGTCGGACATTTCATTGAAAGTCCATGACGGGAAGATGTGGCCAAAAACCTTTTTGACCACATCGGCGGTGGATATGGCCGGAAAAGGTCTAGGCCCTGGCCATTATGAGGCCATTTCCGGTCGTTCGTTCTTGCTCGGTAGCTTGAAGTGCAGGGAAGTTGGGTGGGTGGGGGTGTTTTTGTTAATTTTTAAACTTTTTCTTGGTATTAATGAAATTAATTCACTTAATGGGTCGAAAATTAATTAAAAATATACTAATATTTCCTAAATAATTAAGCAAACAAATATAAAAATATCTTGAATGAATCGTAAGCCCTATATGTTTTATATAAATATAATAACAGAACATTGCTCAGCGAATCGTAAACCCTATAGGTTTCATGCCGCGTGTAAAGGAACTATATGTTTTATATAAATGTAATAACAGCAATAGCTCTCAACGAATCGTAAACCCTATAGGTTTCATACCGCGTGTAAAGGAACTATATGTTTTATATAAATGTAATAACGGAAGCAGGTGCTGCGAGGCGAATCGTAAACCCTATAGGTTTCATGCCGCGTGTAAAGGAATTATATGTTTTATATAAATGTAATAAGCAGAGCAGTTGCTCTGAGACGAATCGTAAACCCTATAGGTTTCATATTGACGTGTAAAGGAACTATATGTTTTATATAAATGTAATAAGCAGGAGCAGGTGCTCTGAGCGAATCGTAAACCCTATAGGTTTCATCGACGTGTAAATGAACTATATGTTTTATATAAATGTAATAACGGCAGTTGCTGCGAGCGAATCGTAAACCCTATAGGTTTCATGCCGCGTGTAAATGAACTATATGTTTTATATAAATGTAATAACGAACAGTTGCTACGAGCAGAATCGTAAACCCTATAGGTTTCATACTGACGTGTAAATGAACTATATGTTTTATATAAATGTAATAACGGAACAGTTGCTCTGAACGAATCGTAAACCCTATAGGTTTCATACTGACGTGTAAATGAACTATATGTTTTATATAAATGTAATAACGAACAGTTGCTCAGGCAGAATCCGTAAACCCTATAGGTTTCATACCGACGTAAATGAACTATATGTTTTATATAAATGTAATAACGGAAGCAGTTGCTCAGAACAGAATAGTAAACCCTATGGTTTCATATCTTGACGTGTAAATGAACTATATGTTTTATATAAATGTAATAACCAGTTGCTCTGAGCAGAATCGTAAACCCTATAGGTTTCATACTGAAGTGTAAATGAACTATATGTTTTATATAAATGTAATAACGGAACAATTACTCTATTTGCGATATTGTAAATTGATATGCCATAGGCTAGTTTTTTCAATTACAATCTGAGATTAGTAAACTCACTTGTTGTCTAGAGTGGTAATCATATTTCTTCCCAACAAAGAATTTGATGGTGTCTCGACTCTTGACCATGTCCTTGTGTTGACTCTTATTGTTGAAAAAGCTAGATCTGTGTGAGACATTGTAAATTGATTTGTGTGAGGAAGCCTGATGTGCTAAATAATAGTTTTTTTTTTTTTTTTTAAATGATCAAAGGAATTCCAAAATAATAGGTACAAGATATGTGATTATCATCTGAATGCGCTTCTTAGACCTAGTCATTATATGTTTATTTTGAATTTGTCTTCTTAGTGACAAGATGTTTGCTAATTACTCTGTTTGCTATGTGATTGATATGTGATTATTAATCTGATGATGTCTTGACTCTCTCGACCATGTCAGATTGTTTTTGCTAATATAAATTTCTTAATTACTTTGTTTGCTAATATTTTAAACCTCTGTTCATGATGCTTATCTCAAATTGTTTTTGCAGAGGGATTTGATAATTCTAATGGAGTCGTCATCCACCCCCAATTGAACATAGCCTTCCACTTCACGAATGCAACCAATAGATGGTATATTTGAAACCTAGACTAATGACGAGACCACACCCATAGCCATAGCCACAGCCACAACGACACCTACTTCTCATAATGTTACTGATGTTGATGCTTCTACCCCTTGTACCAGTGAGGAGTAAGTTAATCATTTTAGAGGAAAAAGAGACCAAAGACATCAGTGGTGTGGAATGAATTTAAAGAGGTAGTTCTACCGGATGATTCTACAAAGGGAGAGTGTGTTCATTGTAAGGCAAAGCTAGCAATAATGGAGACCAAGAGCACAACTCAATTTGCAAGACATTTGAAATCATGTTTGAAGCGAATAGCTACTCAAAGGCAAACATAGTTGTTTTTCTGGCCAGCCTGTTCAATGGATGAAGTCTCAATGCAATCTGCACTTGCATTTTCAGATGCCAAGTTTGATATGGCCAAGATGCGGGAACTAGCTACTAATGGGTGCTCATACATGAGCATCCATTTACAATTGTGGAGGAGGAGGGTTTTAACATGATGCAAAGATGTGGTATGGCACTATGGGAGAAGATCACGCGGACTGCTTTGAAACAACATTGTGTGACTGTGTATGAGATACAAAAGAAGAAGTTGTTTAATTTGCTTAAGAGTATCAACAAGATTAGTTTGACAACTGATTTATGAAATTCTTCTAATCAGAAGCTTGAGTACATGGTTTTCATCGAACATTTTATAGATAATGATTGGAAGTTGTAGAAGTGTGTGCTCAATTTTGTTTGTATACTTCTTCCTCGACCTAGTGTTGAGATTGTTGCTGCTATTCATAAGTGTCTAATAGAATAGGGGATTGAGAACAAGGTGTTTAGTATCTCGGTTGACAATGCTTCAAGTAATGATGCGACAATCAAGATTTTGAGTGAAAATTTAGGAAGAAACAAGAAGCTAATGTGTGGTGGGAAGTTGTTTCACATGTGGTGCGCGACACACATATTGAATCTTATGGTTCAGGATGGGCTTTCCCAAATTAAGCCCATCATTCAAGATATACATGATTGTATTTTATGTGTCAAGAAATCAGAGACAAGAGTGATTATGTTTAAAGAGATGGTTTAGATATTGCAATTGCCACAACGAAAACTCATACTTGATAGCAAAATGAGGTGAAATTCTACTTATGAGATGTTGGCACTTGCAATTCAGTATAGAGACGTGTTTCCAATGTTAGTTCAATTGGATAATAACTTTACTTGTGCCCTAATAGATGAAGATTGAGAAATACTTGAGAAAGTGTGTGAGATTTTAGAAGCCTTCAACTCTACAACTAATGTCATCTCGGGGAGTGAGTACCCCACTTCTAACTTATTTTTGCAAGAAATTTGTGAATAAAAGAGTTGCTAGATGAAAAGTGTTTTGATGATGACGATTTCATTCTATTAATGGTGGAAAAGATGAAAGGAAAGTTTGACAAGTATTGGGGGGAATGTAATTTCTTAATGGCAATTACAACTATATTGGATCTAGGATGAAAATGAGGTTGCTACAATTTGCCTACCCACAATTGTTTCCTAATGAAGAAGCACAAGACAAAATTGATGAAGTGCGAGTTGCCTTGTATGAGATTTATGAGGAATATGTGGCGAAAAGTCAATCTTCCACCAGTGAACCACCGTACAATGCCCTAAACGTACTAGTTCACGATTCTGTGAGTTCGTTAGGACAACTCAAATGGTGCAACATGAGAAATATGAGTTAGACCGTTATCTGGAAGAGAGGTGTTTGTTATGGGACGAGGATGATACCTCGTTTGATGCGTTAGATTGGTGGACGCTTAATCAAATGAACTATCATATTTTATCTACGATGGCTCGTGAAATACTTGCCATTCCAATCACCACGGTCGCTTCGGAGGCAACTTTCAGTGTTGGGAGTCGAGTTATTGACACTTATCGATCATCGTTGTCTCCCGATACCGCGTAAGTGCTACTCTATGGTGGTGATTGGTGATGCAATCGCTATGGAGTCAAGAAAAGTTACAAAGTAAGTTTCATACTTCCATAGTCCAATTTATTAAAATAATGGTATTATTTGGTCATTTATTAACATTATTCAAACTAAAACAATTGGTTTTCCTCTTTGTTGTTTAGAAAGAGAAGATAAATGAGTAGTTTCAGCTTCAGATCCTATGAAGTTTTGGTGGAATCTTGACATGTTAGTGATAGTAAATGTTATACTTCTCAAATTATTTGGTTTTTGTCTCATTGATTTACATATTTGGCTGCCCCTGTCTTGTTTAAATTGTTTTCATTTGACTGCTGTCTCATTATCATATTTTAAGTTCTAGTTAATATTGGCTGCATGCAATTGTTAGAGTTTGGTGATTGAAGAGATGGGTTGAAAAGAAAAATGAAAGAAAACTGATGCAGGAGATATCATTTTGATTAGTTTTGCTGCAATTAGTTATTATTCTTTTTATTGTGAATGTTAACTCTTAGGAACCTTCTTAGATGATTGGATGAAAAGTGGTTGTACTTTATTTTTACACCAAATTTGTTTGAGAATGTTTTTTGTGAAAATAAGTTTGCTGCTTAAAGTGATGTTAATTTAAAGGAATCTCAACCAGTATTCAAGTTTCAATATGGGTCCATTCCATCTTCCCATCACTTGGTTTGTTGCTGCCAAACTGGGGAAAGTCAAAAGTTGTATTCACTTTGGATGAACTTTTATTATGACATAAAAACCTCTTGATAAATCACATTCTCTGATGTAATTTTTTTTCCCTATTTGGTAGCCAAATGGAATTACAATATCTTTGGTTGCTGGTTTTGTTGTTGATGCAAGAGAAGAGAAGCTGCTAGTCTTGTTGTTGATATGATTCGGTAGAAGAAAATATGGATGCTTTTTGTTTCCCATGGACTGAATTTCATATGCTTAAATGTTTGCTTTTATTTTGTGTTTTGCTTTGAATTTTGTTTTTGGATTAAGGATTGTTAAATTTACGGTTTGTGTTTTGCTTTGGATGTTATTTGGATGAATATTTGTTGAATTTAAAGCTTATTTTTTACTTTGAATGATGATTTTTGGATGAAGGTTTCATTTTCCCATGTTTGAATTATGAGATTCAGGTGAAGTTGAATTTTTTTTGTTTTGAATCATGCAATTTTGGTGAATTCAATATAAACTGGAACAGAAGGTAGAAGGCATATTGCACGTTGTAATTTTTTTTTTTTAATATTGACTCGAATTTGGGTCGGCTCAGCTCATCTAATAAACATCCAAACTAAGCCGAGCCATCCATTTTCTTAAACAAGTCAAGCTCGAGCCTCCTTCCAACACATCCGAGCCGAGCTTGAGCTAGCTACTATTCAACTCGGCTCGGCTCAGCTTGTATGCACCCCTACTCTTAACCAGAGAAACTTGATTCCATCATCTCACAATATATTAATAAAAATAATTTAAAAATAAAAGTTTCACGAATTATAATTTAATCATCATTTACCAATCCAATTGGAGAAAAAAAATATATATATATATATATACATACCGAACATCAGACATATAACATCAAATATGATAAGGAGTTAAAAAAAAAAAAGATTAAATAACAAAAATCTCGATGAAATTTATGAAATAATAAAACGAATCTTTATATGAACACCAATACGAACTCTCATTGGGAACTACAAAATCGTCTTCTTCTTCACCTCTTTACTCATCCTTTAAAAGAGACTACGTTGATTCAGTCTATCAGAGCGTTATCCCCTTTATTCATTGGTTTATGGAACATACCCCTTTCTTTCTTTAAGCCCTAATTAGGGTTAAAAACCAGGTCTTTTGTGGCCATGCTTAGCTGCTTTCTGAATTGGTAACATCTTATTGTTTCCGCCAATACTTGGTAATTCTTCATTCTTCTTCAACACCACCTTGGCAGCTTCCACCTTTCCAGATGCAGCACCAACAACAAAAGCAATATCCCCATCAAAATTTTCTGATAAACATAGAGAAAGTAACCTGCCGTAGCTGCAATATGGAGAGCGGTGTCGTCCTTGTCTGATATCTTAGCCATTTAATAACTTCAAATTTTCTCTAAATCTGTACCTCTGAAATATTCCGTTAAGGAAGCTTTCCCACAGTTTCCAAAAACCAGTGAGAAGGCAGAGGAGAAGAAGCCAGGAGGTGGAGAATGCTCTGTACCAAAAGAGGTAACCCCTTCAATCCGTTTCTTTCTTTCTTTGTTCTCCTTTTGGCGTGGAGTTTTTATTGAATATAGCGGCTAAGATCGATATCTATTTATTAAGATTACTCTGTAAAATAAATGGCTAGTTAAATATTTTGATTGAATGAAGACTTGAAAAGGTTGTATGAAGCTGCACTGAACAATGGTTAGTTCATCGTTTATTGGGATATTTTGGAGGTAGATAATAGATTCACTTAAAAATTTTGAATGTATTTAACAGTTAGGATATCAGACAACAACGACGCCGCTTTCCACATCGCAGCTGCGGCAAGTTCCTCTATGTTTGTCAGGAACTGGTAAAATATATGGCGAGAGAACAATTGGCTAGTAAAAATTTTGATGGGGATACTTCTTTTGTTCTTGCTGCTGCATCCCCAAGGGTGGAAGCAGTCATGGCAAGGTTGAAGAAGAATGATGAGTTACATAGCATTCGAGGAAATGATAAAGGGATGCTACCAATTCACATTGCAGCTCAGCGTGGCCACAAAGACATGGTGTAGTATCAGTTTACCTACACAGTATCAGAGATTTCAGATATTCATATTGTACTTTGAAGTCATATAAATGTGAAGAATTCATAATAAAAGTTAAATTTCATTCTCTTAGTATCAGTTTAATGTAGTAAGTTCAGTCTCAATAGAACCATGAGATCACTAATGGGCGTG
This sequence comes from Pistacia atlantica, assembly GCA_026229545.1. Lineage (NCBI taxonomy): Eukaryota > Viridiplantae > Streptophyta > Magnoliopsida > Sapindales > Anacardiaceae > Pistacia > Pistacia atlantica. Next base: position 17,152,096 of record CM047910.1, read on the forward strand.
GCTAAAGCTAAAGAACATTGAACATTGTTCAGCCCTGGCATTGCATGAATTTTTTACAACCATTAAGGAAACTCTGAAAATGTTGATGTTTAAACTGTTACTCAAATAAAATCCACTAGAAAATGAGCAATCAAGCCCTGAAGACTAAAACAAGTGCGAGTATTTTTAGAACAAAAATGAATTACCTGATATAAGAAATGAAAGTCTCCTGGAAATATTACAATGGTCTTATTGAGTATTTAGCAGTTGTGGTAGTGAATAGATTTAGAAAAGATCCTCAACTTGCTCATGGGAAACTTTGATAGAGACTTAATGTGCCAGGCTACAAAGGTGCCTCATAGGGTGATCAATCAACCATGTCTAAAGTCGAAATAATCAAAACTGGAAAAAGATTTGGCGCTGGCATTTTATTCTTGGCTTACTTCTTGAGTTCAATCATGGAATCAACTGAATATTCTTTAATTTCAGTACCACCTACTTCCTCATCAAAAGAGTTACTTCCACTTCCACCAGCTGCTGTTTGTACAAAATGGTTAAGTAGGATGGTAAAGTCTTCCAACTGAGGGCCATTGAGGCCTTGGAACACTGATTGAACGAACCCTACATCTTTTAAGTATACGGGGCGAACCCCACACTTTTTAAACTCAAGACCTGAACCCTCAAGTCTAAAGTAAGCCTCAACATGACTCCATTTCCTCTTTTGGAAGTACTCGTCGAATGGTATAAAGAAAAGCCAGAGATGATTTGACAAAGCCAATCGGTCTCCATTCAAGAGAGACTCTTTGCCCAAAATTAAGCACTTTCTCTCGGCAGAAAACAAATAAAACTTACACTTGTAATCGCATCCTGAAGGACTTGATATATACTGCAAAACTGGTGGAAGCCATTGGACATCTTCTCTTTGTTCCTGTCCATGATTCTCTTGGACTTCTAAAGTAGCACAGATAGCCAATCCTAAGAATGTATAATCATTGTACCAATTTGGAGGTAACTGAATTGCTAGTGAAGTGCTTGTAGTCTGAAATCTGAACCAATCTGGAATTCCATTTGCAGGTAGAAAAACAACTAGTCTCGGCATGACAGAAGGGATATCAGAAAGTTCCTGTATCATTAAAATCATGGTGTTAAAAATGAGAAAAAGGGATTGATAGAAAGAAAGAGGGATTAAAAATACCTGATATAGGATACTCAACATTGAGCGGATCGAACTGACTATACTTGCAGTGTGTGGATTGTTGCTTTCTTGATTCTCAAAGAAGTTGAGCAACATTGATGCGACCCTTAAAATCCTGATATTTGCTATCAAGAAAAGATGATGTTTTAGCAATGAAACTGCCACATTGTCGCCACCTTGATTCTCAAGCAATCTGAAACAATTTTGAAGGGAGAATTCCCGAAAATTTGACATACTTAATCTCAAGGGGCCACCCAAGTTTTCCAATGATGGGCAGTTATATGTGCTTAGATTTTCTATGCTTGACGGAAGTTCTGTCAGAGCTTGAAGGTTCTGGCAATCTGCCAATTTCAGAGTTTGTAGCTTATAAAGTTGATTGATGCCTGTAGGTAAGCTAACAAAATCGTTCCCGCTTAGATTTAATTTTCTCAATCCACATAAGTGGCCAAGATCACTTGGGATGGTTTCTTCAGAGAGATTACAGTAACTTAAATCAAGTTCGGTCAGAGACAATAAACCTACCAGGGAAGGTAATGAAAAACTCAAGGAACTTGGGCCTATTGCTGGCAATAGGCACCCAAACCAGTTCCAATGTGTGCGCATTTGTCCCTTGCATCCCTTAAATGAGAGCCTTTTAAGGTTCTTTAAATTTACAATGGATGAAGGAGCCTCTGTTATGGAAGTTTTACCAGCATCAAGCTCCTCCAAACATTCAAAATCCCCTAAGTTCTCAGGCAATTTGTCAATTTTTGAGCAACCAAGGAGCAAAAGAACTTTAAGAGATCTCCATCCAGCGATTACTCTTGGAAGACTCTGCAGGTTTCTGCAGTCTTTCAGATTTAATACACGAAGCCTTTTGAGGTCACCGATAGAAGGATGAAGCTCATATAAACTTGTGCAATCTTCAAGAATAAGCCTCTCAAGATTTGGAACTCCTCTGAAATCTGGAGTTCTGGTCAGCTTTTTTGAATGACTCAGTTTGAAGATTTTCAATTTATCTAAATTCTGTCAGAGACATGAAACACAGAGGATTAGAACATCATCTTTGAAACTTAAAACATATTCAATGAAATAAAGGTCTGAAGGAAATGATCATACCACTATATCCTTCCAAATTAGTTCAATGCTACTATGTGACATATCAAGTTCAACAAGTTTCTCTGCTTTGAAACTTGATGTCAATGATTTTAGAGGGTATCCATGCCATTTAAGTATCCGTAAATCATTGGGAAGAAATTCAAGCCCTTTGGGAAGAAGAACATCACTGATTTTAAGCAGTCTCAGATTATTCATCCCTACAAATGCATCAGCATCCACAGATATCTCCTTTGATTCAGATGAATCTCGGTATATGACCTCAACTTCTTCAGTTCCCTATAAATTCACCAAGAACAAGGAAAAGAGAAGTAAAGCACAAGTTGAATTCTTGAAATGATACAAGCATTACATATAACCAATAAAATTTTATGGTCACTTACCTTTTTCCTTTCAAGTACACGGCGGATATCATTGTAAAGCCATAACCTACTGCGTCTGCCAGGATCTTTGGGAGATTCTTGGTAAACAATGGCCTGAGCCATTTCTTTTAGCAAACTGTGGACATATAACTTATCATTGTCATTGTCAATTGATATGAGATATTTATCAGCCAGAACTCGAAGTCCAATTTCTGGGTAAAAATCACAAGCATCTAGTATTTCAGTCACTCGGGTTGCTTTCCTCAAATGAAAGAAACATGCAATATCTAGGAAAATGTTCTTCTCTGTTTCCTCCAGGCCATTATAACTTATTTTGAGTACATCAAAAATTTTCCTGTCAGGAATTTCTTTAAGTTTTTTGAGTGCGCTTCTCCACTCATTTACACTTCTACCACAGAGATAAGAACCCAAAACTACAAGAGCTAATGGAAGACCGTTAGCATAGCTTACAATGCTCCTAGATAGCTCTATATACTCTTCAGCGGGATGGTTTTGCTTAAAGGCTTTCAAACTAAAAAGTTGAAGAGCTTCCTTGGAAACTAGACTCTTGGCCCTGTATATTATATCCACACAATGTGCAATCAGCAGATGTTCATCTCTAGTGGTTATAATGATTCTACTTCCAGGACCAAACCATTCACGGTCACCTGCTAATGTTTCTAATTGTTCTAATTCATTTACATCATCAAGAACAATAAGAACTCTTTTATTCTGCAGCCTGTGATAGATTCCTCGATGAATGTCCAATAGGTTAATATTCTTTTCCCTAAGAGTTTGTGAAAGAAGTTGCTCTTGTAAAGCAGATGAACCAAATTTTTCAGAAATCTCTCTGATATTTGCGACAAAGCTGCTACCTTCAAATTTATAGGAAAAGCAGTCATAGATGACCCTAGCAATAGTTGTTTTACCAATGCCACCCATCCCACAAATCCCTACAATGCGAACATCATCCAACCCCATACCTAAACAACAATTCATTTCTTGCAAACGTGAATCTATTCCAACCAAGCCCTTAGCAACATATGAGAATGAGTGCCTCAACTTAGTCCTTATATCTTCAACAATCTCTTGGATAAATGTTGCCTCATGCCTGCAAAGAATATAGAAAGATGACCACCCTTTTATAATTTGTATTTCATATTCTTCAGTAATTCTGAATTCATAAATTTAATAAATATGCATATTCTCCAATAATACACATGCATACCTGCATGCACATACAAATGTCTACTTATTATTCACAAGAGTGTGCTGATTTCCAAGATCTTGAATCTATGATTTTACTGTCTTGCAATTTTAGAGGAGAATGTCTTAAAGACATTGGGTAAACCGATAAATACAGATTTTTCATCCATAATCAACAAATTTAAATCAAGATTTGTGCTAAACATGATGAACTGCCCTGGATTTACAACTAGAGGTTAATTTAGGGGGAAATGAGTGAGAACTTGTTTATGGGACAATTACATTGTTTTGTAACCACATGCTCAAGCTATACCAACAAGAACATTGAAATCTATCATCCAAAATCTGCTGTTGCTAAATTAATCAAATCACCCATATATATTCCTTAAAGAAATTAACAATCTGTAGAGCAAGAAGAAAAAAAAAAATACCTGTCCTGCAAATGCCAACCAGATAAATTAGCCACATCAGTCAAAGCATCTCTCCATTTCTGCAACTTCTCAGCTCCAAAATTAGCTTCTTCATGTTTATGAAAGGCCTCCCCAAAGCTCCCCTTCTGTTTACGAACATCACCCGGATCCACATCATAGAAAACCGGGACAACAGTTTGCCCTATCTCTTTCATGCACTCAACAATCTTCACAAGTTCGTCCAAGCACCAGGACGACGTCGCATAGTTTCTCGAAAAAACAATAACGGAAAATCTTGATTCTTCAATGGCTTTAACGAGCTCTGGCGAAATGGGTTTGCCTCTCTCAAGCTTGTCATCATCTCTAAAAACGATCATACCCTTTTGATCCAAAGCTCTGCATAAATGATCAGTGAAGTTCTTTCGAGTGTCTTCTCCTCTGAAACTAACAAAAACATCGTATTTCCACGAGGGACGAGAAGAAGAAGACGAAGAGGCTCCTTCATTGTTGTTCAAAGCCATTGTTGAAAGTTGAAAACTCTACTAATCTTGGGTTAGCTTGTTCCGAGTATTGTGCTTAGTTTCAGGGTTTGGCATATACTGCATTTGAATGATGAATATGAAAGGAACTTTCGTGGATGGAGGATTGTAGTAAACGGTGTGAGAGACATTATTGGGTGGTTAGAGTTGGACTTTTTTGAGTTATGGATATAGAATAATTATAAGGAATGTGAACGCAATGGAAAGTCAAAATCAACTCATTCCGAGTTGTGAGTAGTGTCGTTATTGCAGCGAAGCTCCTTGGATTTCAACCGAGCCATCAGTTTCTGTCCATATTCCTCTTAGGACGGTCTGCTGTATTATCCTTCTTCCTTTTGAGTCAAAGTCAACTCTAAACCTTTGAAATATGGTGTGGTCTGGCCTATTCTTGTGGGCTAGTTTTGATCTGTTATGCAATTTGATTCGTGCCTTCACATGCCAAGGGAAGTTAATCCCATCTATCATTATTATTTTAGTTCAAATTAATCAAGTTTTATTTTTACAAAGTTTTTATACAAAATTAAGTATAAAAAATAATGTAACACATCATTTAGTAAACTTAGTACATATAAAATAGTATTATTCCTCTTGTTATAATTAAGGACATATATTCGGACGTTTAATTGTTTACACATCACGGGGTAATTAATATTCGTTACTTGTTTGTGTCATGGATGACATGTCGCTTTCATAACAAATTGTCATATGGCGTGTTCGTTCCGGAAACTGATTAAAAAAAATATTTAGGATAAATATCACTTAAAGGCCACTAAATTAGCATATACACTTATACATGGTGATTTTTGATGTTTTGAAAATCACAAAAGGTTTGTTGATATTTGACAAATGTACGAACGTAGTGTTTAGTAAGGAAGATGTGTTGGTTTTAGGGACAACAACATGTCATCCATTTGAGATGAGATGTCGTACCTTTTCTATGATGAATAGTAATTAGGGATTGTAATCGAGTTGGAATCGAGTTTGGCTCAATTACAAATGGTTCAAGATTGAGTTTGAGCCGAGTCTATCGAGCCTTCAATTTTGTGGCTTGGACTCGAATTCGTTAGCCTAAAATGAGCTCGAGCTAGCTCGACTCAAGCTCGGTTACTATAGCACTGAGTTCAAAAAGATAGGATAAGGAAATCCAGTGAGCTACTAGGAACAAGCCATGTGAAAAGGTGATTTGAGGTGATAAGGTTGAGGAGGGAAATTCACTTATATAATAACTTATTAACCAGTCCAAAGCTTTAAAGGATGAAACAAAAACCAAGTTGGCCACTGAGAACAAAGGGAAATCTAAGAAGATAAGTGGAAGGGAATTTAAAAGCAAATTCAACCAAGTTGCAAGACCCAAAGAATGAATCCACCAGCCTGAAAGAACGCCAGCTGCCACTATTCTAGCGACCGAAGTTTCATGCTTCCAAAGAGAAACACCCAAACTGCTTAACATCTTATATATGAACATAAAGGCAGTCTTTGATCAATATGGCTTCTACAATTTCTGCCCAATCAAATTCTTTCCACTCACCACTATTCATTGACCCCAAATTTTTAACTTTTTCCATTTACAACTCCGTATCTTGGGTCCTAATAGAGCTCGTTTCTTATTGTTTAGTTTCAAGAGTCAAACAACAACTTAAGAAACGTCTTAGTACCTTAGACAATACTTCTATTGCCTTAGACTCACGACCTTGGCCTAGGACTCATGACCTCGGCCACTGACTCCTCGGATGGCTTAGGACTTGTCAGATTCTACAAAATGAGCCATGCGTTAGAGGCCAGCGGGGTGCCACTAACGTTAACCCTTTAATACTCAAGTTAGATTATAAAGGCATGTATATGATGCTTAAATACAATGTTTTGAAACCCTAAAAATGGGGATGATGATTGGCAAACAATTGAAGGTCGGGATGTTAGGGCTTTTGAAGAGAAAGTGCCAAGTGAGTACAATGGTGGCGATAGAGTTGATTTTGGTGAGTGAATCGACCGAAAATTGAAAACCACTGACTACGACAACAACCGATTTTTGTCGGTGATTGGTGAGGCAAACGAGGGTGAGGTGAGATGGGTTTGGTTATGCGGCTGAGAGGAGTATTTTCGTGATGATAGGGAAGGTTGTTGACATTGCGGTGGTGAGATCGATAAAGATGAGAGATCGATCACGTCAACACCCTCAATTGGCCATGAAAACAACTTCTGATGACTTTTCGAGGCTGAAATTCAATACAAATAGGAGAAAGGATTGTGTTTCAAGTGCAATGAAAAATTTGGGCCTACTCATAGATGTAAAAATAGAGCATTGTAGATCCTCCTAGTTATTGACGATGAAGAAAGCGTAGCAGAGGAAACCAATACAGGAATAAAGGAAGAAGCCAACATCGAAGGTAACCCTATCGCTCTTTATATAAATTCCATTGTTGGATTAACCTTGGGTAACACTTTAAAACTCCGAGGCTGGATTGGTGGAGAAGAGGTGATAGTATTGTGGATAGAGGGGTTTCCCACAATTTTATTTCTCATGGTCTTGTTAGCAAATTAAGACTGCCGATGGATGCAACTAAGTCATTTGGGGTTATGGTGGGCAATGGTTTCACAATAAGAAGTACAAGAGTCTATCGAATTATGAAACTAGAGATACAAGGGCTTAATGTGTTACAAGATTTCTTTCCATTTGAATTGGGAGGGATCGATGTAGTTCTAGGAGAGGCGTGGCTAAACTCTTTAGGTGATGTTTGTGCTAATTGGCGCTGTCTCACAATGAAGTTTGAGGTAAATGAATAGGAAGTGCAGTTATAAGGAGACCCATCTTTTGTTAAGATTGTGGTCTCCTCAGGGAGTGTTTGGTTACGGGGGTAATGTGGGATTACTGGAGTTATGTCATTTTATATTACTTGATTACCACGTTTGGTTGTTCAAGTAATATAAGATTCTAGTAATATTTAAATATAATCTAATAATAATATTGGTAATCATTATCTTTTTTTTAAGTATTCTAAGATTATCAGGGTAATCTTTTTTTTTTTTTTTTTGTTACAATTCTATCCCTTATTAATAAAATTTTATTATTTTTAAATTTATTTACATGAATATGGCTTTTACTATTTCACCCCAATTAATTAACTTTTTGAACAAAATTACCCTTGAATTCAAAACAAATTGCAGTCCCACCCAAGCCACCACCACCCCCACCCACTTGCCGCCGACAACCACTATCGCAGTCGCCATAGAAGCAGCACATGGAAGGTCGAAAATGGCTGCCATGTGCCAATATGGCCATTTTCGACCAAAGATATCTAGCCGAAATTAGATCTGCGTTATACGGATTTGTCAGATCTGCCGAAATCAGCCATTTTCGGCCTGGATCTAGCCTGAAATGGTCATATGGCGCACGGAGGCCATTTCTTGCCTTCCGTAGCCGTAGGTTGCCATTGCCAATAAGCTTGCGGTGGTTGGCGATACAGCAATGGTTCAGGGTTGGGTGGGGGTGCTTTGTTGATTTTCCAAACTTTTATTATAGGGTTGTTTTTGCTAAGTTTTTAAATGCGGGGGTTATAATAATCCAAATAATAATCAATATTAAAAAATAATATAATAATAATAATTGATTAGAGGACAATTCATTAATTTAAATAACATATCCACTAATTTATTCCTTCCAACCAAACATATTAATATAACATACCCACCAACTAACCGAACACATTTTCTTAAAGATTCCCAGTAATCTTCAAGGTAATCTAACTTTCCAGTAATCCAACATTCTCTGAACCAAACGCACCCTTAAAGGTAACACTAAAATCAGTGTACCAGCAAGACCTTGGCTATATGGTCGAGTTTTGTTTCATTGTTCATCCGGAAGATGCTAAACTAGTTTCTTAATCCGAGAGTAGATTCCTTGCTAGCTGAGTTTGCACCGCTCTTGTTCAACCCATAGGGCTTCCCCCTCCTTATAGACAAGACCATTCCATTACCTTAAAAGATGGCGCCCAACCCCTAAATATCAGCCCTACAAATATTTGTATTCTCAAAAGAATGAAATTGAAAGGTTGGTTAGTGAGATGATGACAACCAAGGGATAATACAACCTAGTATAAGCCCATTTTCCAACCCAGTGTTGTTAGTTAGAAAGAAAAACCACAATTGGCGATTTTGCTGTGGACCACAAAGCACTTAAATGATATAACCATTCCAAACAAGTTCCCCATCCTAGTCATCAATGAATTGCTAGATGAATTGGGTGAAGCCAATTTTTTTTCTAAGTTGGACCAAAAATCTGGTTATCACCAAATTAGAATTCATGAAGAAGATGTTCTAAAGACGACTTTTTGAACTCATGAAGGGCACTATGAGTTCTTGGTTATGTCATTTGGGTTGACAAATGCTCCCTTGACGTTCCAAGCACTCATAAATGACATTTTTAGGCCCATTCTTTTCAAGTTTCTGTTAGTTTTTTTTTTTTTTTTTAATGACGTTTTGATATACAGTCTTGTTTTTTTTGCTCATTTGGTGAATCTAAGGCAGGTTTTTCAAACCCTCTAGGAGCATAACTTGGTGGTTAACCAAAAAAAATGTTTATTTGCTCAAGAGAGACTTGAGTATTTAGGCCACATCATATCAACCAAAAGGGTGGAAGTTGATCCTTCGAAGATTGATTGCATGTTGTCCTGGCTTGTTCCCACTACTTTGAAGAGTTTAAGAGGGATTCTAGGCCTCACAGGTTATTATCATAAGTTTTTTAAAAATTATGGTCAAATTGCTCAACCCTTGACCCAATTACTCAAGAAGGATGCCTTCAAATGGTCTAAAGAAACACATCAAGCTTTTGAGTGTTTACAGTGTGCCATGGTTTCAGCTCCAGTGCTCACAATTCCAAATTTTTCTAAGCTTTTTGAAATCCAAACTGATGCTTCGGAGCAAGGTATGGGAGTTGTTTTAGTGCATAATGGGCGCCCAATTACCTTCCTTCAATAAGGCCATTTTCTTCTTCCCCTAAATAGAAATCAATATATGAGAGCGAGCTGATGGCATTAGTCTTCGTTGTGCATAAATGGACTCAGTACTTGATAGGCAGAAAATTCATCATAAAAAACTTATCAAATGAGCCTCAAAGTTCTTGATGGAGCAAAAGCCAATTACATCGGAGCAACAAAAATGAATTTCTAAACTATTGGGATACAAGTTAGAGATACAATATTACCCCTGAAAGCTCAAAAAAAGTGGTAGATGCACTCATGAGTGTTTTAGAGGTTCTCCTTGGGTTGGGTTGGGTTGGGGGAGGGTATTGATAGAATAGCAAGATCCATTACTCAAATATTTATAAGATGAGGAAGAATGGGTTAAGTAGTCATTAGACCTTTAGGAAGTTTGTTAGCCACCTTGCAATAACAATGAAAATAGTGTTATTGCTTGGGTATAAATCTAGGCGCATGATCTATAAAGGGTAGGAAATGCCTTTAGTAGGGAATTTTGGTTTGGAGGTCTCTAGCTCCTCGAATTGCTAGGCTATCCTTAATTTTCTTTTCGTCATCTTTTATACTTGTTCATGATTAGCTTGCTTTTCCTTTTTCAATATTAGATCAATATAAAATATAGCTGAATTATTCAGTAACATTTGTTCATTGATTTGTTTATCTATGTTAAGTGTGTCAGTCCTAGGTTCCTAATTGCAACAAAGACCAATGTTTTAAAACCCGGCTGGTTCAACCAGTTCGAATGGAAAAACCAGTGGTGTGAGTTCACCAGGTTTGACTCGCTGTTGGACCAAGTTCACTAGCAAACCGCCAGCCCAACCGAATTTTGGGGGCAAACCGGTGAATCAACAAAATTCAAATCACTACGAATTTCGACCGACGTTCAACGAGCAAACATGAATCGGGGTTAAGGGGTTTTGAAAGGGTGGATCACGTGAGTTAGGAGGTGGTGTCCGATTAAGTTTTAGTAGCCGAAACGCTGAAATTTGGCCAAGAAATGGTGAAACCCTAGCTTTTGATTGTCGACAATTGGTGGGTGGAATGGCTTGGGAATTTTGTGGGTTTTGTAGAGGGAGTAGCCGGTGAGTCTAAGAGTGGTGGTGGTTGGAGTTGTCGTCACTTGAAACGATAAAAAACCGAATAAATGAAAGTCGATTAATGTTATTGTCATGGCCTGCGATCGATGAGTGATGAGAAGGGATAAAGGGTATGGTTTTGAAGAGGAGAGGGTAGGGGTTCCAATGGTGGTGACAAGGGGTGATTTTGGGTGAGAAAACAACCCAATAAAAAGGGAAAAAAGGCCGACGTCAACGTGTGCCAAAAACAGCCACCATGCTAACGTGCACCGATACAAAAATTTTGAAATTGTTTTTATGTGACATGTCACCGGTTTGACCCACAAGTTTGACCGGTTAAACCGATCAACCCAAGACTCAACCACTTTGTCGGGTTTAGCCTCAAGTTATTAAAACATTGACAAAGACTACCTAGCACCATTGTCCAAGGCAATAAGTTGTCTCCTAAGCCGCTATCTTGATTCTTGAGATCAAATAATAAGAAAGGTGTTCTACCGTGAATTCAAAATTTTGAAGTATTAGGCAACGACAATAATCATCATCAAAATTAAATCTGAAATTTTACTACAACATTCAATCAAGCTTAACAACTCGTATTTTTATTGCTTAATTGGTTAGTAACACACAAAAGTTTGTCAGACAGCCAACCAATCTACTAACTAGTGAAAGGGATTTCCTACTATGCTGTGAAACTTGCTTCATAACCAATAAGTAGAGGTGCATTATATGTAAACTGCTAAGCAAGGTTGCATATATATTTGTATTGCAATAATACTAGCCTGACAAACATCTCTCACTGATTTCTCTCACAAACCGCACACTTGGCACTGAGTTGGCAACTCCCACTAGAATTGTTGCAAAATGATTTCGACTACACCTAAAAACGGTCGTTCCTTCCATAAGGAACGATTGTTATGAAATAAGAACGATCATTCCTTAGATGAGGAACGACCGTTCCTTGGATAAGGAATGACCGTTCTTTGGATGGAACGATTGTTCCTTAAAGGGAGGAATGGTCGTTCTTGGTTGAGGAACGACCATTCCAAATGGGCTTATGGAACCCCCATTCCTTTTTATGGAATGGGGGTTCCACATGGAACACTTGTTCCATAAGATGGAACACCGTTCTATCTCATGAAACATCCATTCCTTATGGGAACGATCGTTCTTTATAAATGAAATGATCGTTCTTTATAAATGAAATGATCGTTCCTTATGAATGAACAATTGTTTCTTGTGAATGAATGAGCGTTCCTCCTCAAGTAACAGTCGTTCATGTTTAGTCAAAGTTCGTGATTTAACGTATAAAACCAACTCAGTGCCACGTCGGGTGTTTGTGAGAGAAAATAGTGAGAGCCGTTTGTCAACGTAGTGTTACTCATTTGTATTGTAGCCAAACCCCTGCTAAAGATAAAAAAATAATTCAAAATGTAATTTTTGGAAGTGAGTGAAGCCACTATAATTTATTTTACTCTCAAATAATACAAACACGGTTCTTTTTTATCAACAAAAAATAAAATAAAATAAAAGAAAGGAAGGAAAAACATGATTCGATATATCAGCAAGGTTAGTTCACTTTCACTTCTTCCATAACTTGGATAACAATCATGATGAATATTTATTTATCTCCATCATCTTAAGTTTCCTCAAGTAATAGGTTTCATTTCATTTGAATAAAATTTTGTGGAAACAATCATATACTTTATCATCACTAGTGAAATAACATTTCAACAGCCGAAGTTAAAAATAAAAAAACAGAAGTTTGAACTAGTAGAATTAGCATTTTACAGTGAGCAGATTCAAGATCAGATTCAATTGCTAAAAGGGCATACTTAAGTTACTAATGATCTATAAAGTTACAACAAAAGGTCAGTTACGGCACAAACCTACTTGAGATGAATAATAAGATATCAGCATTACATCGTTGAAGCCCTAGCAAATTTTGAAAATATGGAGGATTCATCTTGCATAAGAGTTTGAGGGTTTCCTTCTTCAACCTACACAGCAGAAAGAATATTCATTCAACTCTTAGGCAATTTCAAGGGGCAATATAGCACTTGGACCTAATTATTTCAGATCATAAAACTGAAAATTGCTTGGATGCTTAATGCTTGTTTCAAATTATGCAACCACCAAAAATATAGTGTTCCCACCAATTTACCACAAAAACCTTTCCCATATCCATGTCAATTTCTGAAAGCAAAGATACAAACTATTTATTTTGAGGATTAAAGACTATCATCCTTCACAGCAGATTTCAAAAGAGGTCTGCTATTGGCCTATCATGCCATACTCAGCAACCTAATTGGTATTATCCTACCAATCTTCTCTATGGTAAAGGAACTCATAATCCATGATTCTCCTATTCACAACCTCACAATAACCTAATTTGCTCTATTGAACAATGATCAACAGAAAGATACTATGCTTTGAGGAAATTTGTTTTAAAAAAATTACTGTTTCACCTAGAGTATATTACAGTCATCAACATGTCCAAAACCTTTAAATATTTTCTCCTCCCTAAAGGCAGAAAAAAACAATGGCAATGAAGAAGCATACCAGGTTTCCATGATCAAGAATTAGGATCTTGTCCATATTCAAAACTGTCGAAATTCGATGAGCAATTGTGATAACTGTCATGCCTCTACATTCACTAGATATTGTATTTTGTAGGATTGAAGCTGTTTGAGTATCAACATTAGCTGTGCATTCATCCAAACAGAGTACCTGAAATTTTCAATATTGTGAGTACTATTTTCACTCTCTTTCATGGACACACAAACGAATAAGCATTTTCCCCTCAGAAACTGGTTTACAAAGCCAACTAAACCAACATATTTGTCGAATGGTCTTTGAAACTCGTGATGAATCATGATACCCATAACTAAACTTTCAAAAAATCACATATACAACAAAATCTCCCTTTTTCTATTCCTTTCTTGTTTTTATCTATTATCAATTCCTTGTTTTGGTATTTTTTTTGCGAAAAGCATAAGCTAATTTATAGTATATCGAAAACAGAAGGGACTAGAGGAATATAAAACAAGATTAAGCTTAATCAAGGAGATGAAATACTATCCAAATGGTGAAATGGATGACTGAGGCAGTAAGCACCATTAAAATGGTTCAGGTGAATTCAAGAAAACCAACAATACCACTCGAAAATAGATAGCTTGGTGCAAGTAGAAGGTCCAAGAAGAGGGAAAGAGATGTCAAACATGCTCAAAATGCAGGTCTTGATATGGTTGCAACCCTTTTAGTTGGAATAAAAGTGATGATGTAACTTTCAGGTGAACAATCATACTACTTCAAAAAACATAAAGATCATTTTCATATCAGCAAAAATGTTGGAAGTGCTTGCTAAGTAAAAAGTCAGCAATGATAAGTTTCTTTTGCACATTTGCCAAACTACATCTAATGAAAACTTATTTACATCTTTGAAAGAGTCTAGGATCATTTCAAGTTGATTCAATAAAAATATCCCTCTTTTACCTTCGATGATTTCAGAAGAGCACGTGCAAGACAAAGAAGCTGCCTTTGCCCAACAGAAAATGACATCCCAGATTCCTTCACATGAATATGCCAATCCACCTGCTGCTTCAACTTCCTCCTTCACATGGCATTTCCCAAAATATTCCAAATTTTCAAGTCATTGCACATCCGCAGTGGATCTAGGTTGTCCCTAGAAAATTACATGGCATACACACATGTATGGGATATGTTGTTCAAATGATTCTAAGCTGTAGCATCAATGTCTACCTTACACCAAAAGAAAGCATATCCACATTAAATGGAGAAAATGAAATAATGAATTTGTACCTTAATGATCCCTGAAATAAGAAGGGACTCTGAGGAACAATGGCTAAATGTGCACGAAGATCTCTCAAAGGGGCACTGTTTATGTCAAGTCCATCCACCAGAATCCGCCCACCACATATAGGGGTGAGGCGAAAAAGGGCATTCAGGACACTAGATTTTCCAGCACCCGTTCTTCCAATAATTCCAACCTAATTGAAAATAAATGTACAATGAGAAGAGCCAACTATTGAGAACTTTACTTCCAAACACAGAATTATATTACTGAATGCAAACTGTACAGTTGTGCATATCAAGTTTTATGTGTCCTGACCTGTGTTCCTCCCACTATAGTGAATGTGACATCATGCAGTGCAGCTGGTAACGAACGCTTATATCTCATGGTAACATTCTGAAACTCAATCAATCCATGAAATGGCCAATCTGTGCTCAGAGGCTGGTGTCCACTGAGTTCTTCTTGTGGTACATCCATATACTGGCAATAGAACTAACATGTAAGTAATCAGATCGGAAGCATACATATGAGAACAAGATATCTCCGTACCTCAAGAACTCTCTCAATTGAAACCATTTCCTTCTCTGTTTCAGTAAAACTTGTCAAAAAACTCCCCAACAAAGAAACAATCGGTGCTGCATATGAGAGTGCCAATCCTACCTGTAAAGTAAAATAACATATAAAATCATTTGATCAGTTCAACATGTTATGTTATTGATGCAATAACTCAAGTGGTATGCATATCTCAAAATGAGGACTAAACATGTAAAAAGTTTAAGAAATGAGGGACAAACAAGATACCAGCCCTGGGGTACCAAAACTAATGGGCAAATTGCCACCAGATCCAATAACAGCCATTGTTGCAACAAACGAGATGAATAAATGCTGCTAATAACTGAAAGAAGATCACTAATCACTAAAAAATCACAGCAGATTACAAATATAATCATATAATATCAAATGCATTTGAAGTTAAAGCTTCAAAATGTCATAGTGAAATTGCAAATAATCCTTCAAATCTAATGATAACTTCAGTGTATTGACATCAAATGTCAGCACACAGAGTTACTGTATCTTTTAGGATATTTATCACCTTATTATAGACAAATATTTCAGTTCTGCAATATACCTGAAGGCGCAAGGAAAGCCATAAACTAGCTGTCAACTCTGAATAAGAAGTTCGGTGATACAAGGCCACATGCTCATTGAATTTGGCCAAGAAGTATTCCTGTCCACCACTTATATTTTTGTTAGCAACACATACAAATTCGATTACTTTTGGAAGCATTTAGTGTAATAATCAAATTAGTATTGAATTTCATCAAAAAATTATTGAACTAAAACTTTAATTATGATAAATCATGCAAGGTTTTATGCCTGGGCACTTCCTTCTAAGTGTGGCCAAAGGATACTGCTATAAATTATATCATTGATATCTTAAATCACTTGAGCGTTATCTTGCACATTCTTTAAGCTATTATCAGTCTCTCATGTCTTTTAGAATATTCTCAATGCTTTATATGTTTTCCTCTTACGAAAACATGGTTTATATCATGCTTGACATCTCATAGATTCAAAACTAACAATCCAGCTAGCACGCTACTTCAAAAAATTGGAATCAAAGGACTTTTGTGGTCATTATCATTTTCAAAAACAGAATTTGAAAATTTAAAATGGAGAAAACACGTTCACTAATTATAATACAAAATGAGTTATATGAAAAAGGATTATTTTTATTTTTATTTAATATGTGAAAAATAAAAATAGAACAATTTAATTTTTTAAGTTGGACCAAATTATACAAAAAATCAAATAAAAGGAAAAAAATTGACTTAAAATAATCAATGAACACCTTTAATAATTTTAAAAATCAAATTAAAATTTTTATTAAGAGTATTAAAACATAAAACATAGTATTTGATGAAAACCCACTCTCAAAACTCAACAAAACAGCAAAATAATAACAGCCAACAACCAAGAAATAAGAAAAAAATAGATATGTGTATTGATATTCAACAAATTGATAACAATGGTAATAAACAACAAAATATACTCAGCACATCAACCAAAAAGGACAAAATCAAAATATGAGAGGAAAAACAATGCTAGACTTCGAGGGCCAGCTCCTCCCTAATTGCTAACTTCAAGGGTTAGCTCCTCCCAAATTTCCCTATATTCTTCTCTGCCCTAATTAGCTCTCTGCCTCTCTTTTTATCCTCCAACTCTCTCTCTCTCCCTAACTGAATTCCTTTGTTGTCCTAACCCCCAATCGCCACTTGTCCTAGCCTAAACCCATGGAAGTTTCCACCCAACATCCCTTCAATCCACTACTTGCCATCTTATTTCACTTTTCCTACACCCTCATTATCCAAGTCCCATCATTACCCTCCCAAAGCACAACCACTTTGTCCTCAAGGTGGGAAGATGGAGATTGTTTACCCGAAACCATCCCGCTCCTCCACTCCTTCACCACCCTCTTCTTCTTTACCCAACTCTTCCTCATCTTCTATCGTTCGCCGGAAAGGGGTCGATTCGTTGTTGATCATGGGCGTTGACCCTGAGCTGGAATGATTTTCGATGAAGCTTCATCGAATATGAGTCTGATTTGGGGAATGGGTATTAATCTGGCTATTAGATCTGGGTGGGTCAAAATTGAATTGGGTTTCGGGCTGGTCTTCAGGCCTGCAGAGACTAGAATAACTTTGCAGCCAGTTATATTTGTTTTCCCATGTTTGCTCAACCCAAATTTTAAATCTTCCCAAGCCCAATTTTTTTCCTTTATTCTTTAGGCCAACTTAATTAATTGGACTATTGAGTTGGATTGACCCAGTCTTACTTTAACCCTAATTTCAGGTTTTAGCCCAGTTACAACAGCAGCCCTCAAAATTTCTTCTTTCTCTTCACTTAACAGGGCTGAAACAACCTCAAACTTACTCTGATCTTCCTCCAACACGTCTAGCTGCTGAATAGATTCATAAGTTCCTCCTGCCTCCGTTTGATTTCCCAGATTTTGGTTGTCAATAGTTCCCGATGACTGTGGAACTTCCGGTGATTTCTCTCGATCAGTTCTCCTTACTTCTTCTTCATCTTTCCTTCTCATCCAAGCTCGTATTTCCATACCATCCAGAACAACACCAATATCTCTCCCAAGTTTTGACACTTCCCTCTCAACATTTGCTATTCTAACTTCCATTCTTGTACCAACCATCCCACAACCGAACTGTGCTAATACCAATTGATGAGAACCCACTCTCAAAACTCAACAAAACAGTAAAATAATAACAACCAATAGCCAAGAAATAGGAAGAAAATAGATGTGTATTGATATTCAACAAATTGATAACAATGGTAGCAAACAACAAAATATACCCAACACATCAACCCAAAAGGACAAAATCAAAATATGAAAGGAAAAACAATGCTGGACTTCGAGGGCCAACTCCTCCCTAATTGCTAACTTCAAGGGTTAGCTCCTCCCAAATTTCCCTATATTCTTCTCTGCCCTAATCAGCTCTCTGCCTCTCTTTTTATCCTCCAGTTCTCTCTCTCTCTCCCTAATTGAATTCCTTTCCTATCCTAACCCCCAATTGCCACCTGTCCTAGCCTAAACCCATGGAAGTTTCCACCCAACATCCCCTCAATCCACTACTTGCTATTTTATTTCACTTTTCCTACACCCTCATTATCCAAGCCCCATTAGTATTCTTAAATACCAATTTTGAAAATTTTGTTATTTATAATACAAAAGTCTTCAATATTCCTTTCACTTTCAATACAAATTATCATATAAAATATTTTATAATTTTTTTTTTTTGTCTTTCATCAATTTCTAGGCATCACATTGATGCACGAAATGGTCCATTTTTGGATTTTAAGCCTTAAAGGCTGATTTCCTGAATTTTTCATTTTCAAGAACCAAATTTGGATTTGGTTAGTGAACAAAAAATTGCACATATTACAAAGAAAAAAAACTACAAAAAAGGGAAATGGAAATGGAAATGAACGGCCCTTAACTTTCTATTCTAGACATCCTTTCCAAACTATTTCAGACATGGAGCACAGTGTTAAACATAATTTTATTCAAAAAGAATTATTTTAATCGTCCGACACACTACACTTGAATGGAACTTCAAGAAACAGCAAGACAAACAAATTATATGGTGTTCAGTGATTCCTTGACCCAAAACAAGATTAAGCTAGGTAATACTCCACCAATAGTATTCAAGCTCTAAATTCCCCTAATGTGCAATACATTATCTAATACTACCATATTCACAGCAGTTACACATAACAATAAGCAAGCATGACTACGCATGATTAAATGATGTAATGCAGGGATTCAAACAAATGACCACTTGGTTGACTTGGTTTGAACTCTATGTTAAGAAACTATCATCCCAAAAGCTAAAGTTGATGGGTAAGGTCAATAACATATTTAGGCTGTAACATATTGAAAATTTTCAAAAATTGTTTGTTTTGAAAATTCTTCCTCAAGTCTGCCAAAACAGACAAACAACTATCATCTAATGCAAGAGACCCAGAAAAATAATAATACAAACATCTACCTCAGACTTGAAAGCCCTTATAGTTGATGAACCATCAAGTGTCTCAGTAAACGATGTATATATTGGAGAACGAGAAACACTGTCCAGCCTCCGAAGTTCCCTTGATGTTGACCTGTAGAAGAACTGAAGAATTTCTAGCTAATTAGAAGGATTTGAAAATGAATCTGACTCCGTTTCATTGAAACTCAATTTAAAATGAAAATTCATCATACAATTTGCCTCAACATTCCAGCTCAAAATAGTTGTGTTTAAAGTAAAAATCAAGTCAAACAAAAAGCTAAGAAACATATTCTTGATGGCAAATTTAAATCCTTGTACTCAAATTTTCTAGAAGTAATATTAGTTTATGATTTCAGAAGCCTTAAATCAAAGCCTAATGGGGTTGAATATATTAAAAAAAACAAAACAAAACAAAAAATAATGCATCAGCTAACATCATAATATTGTCTAAGAAACATTGCCATAAAATCAGATTCCAAAGGTAGAAAGGCTATGGGTGATGAATTGAAAACAATGCCTGTACTGCGATTTAGGATCTAAACAAACATCTTCTATATCCTTCATAAACAGCAAAGCAGTTGTTTTTATACCTGTTTTCTCCAAGTGCTATTAAAATGAAAAGCATAAATAAGTTCTAATTGTTCAAACTTAAGCAAGTCCCTCATCTGTCAAAAGTATCCATTATACAACCATTCAGAGAACACATAATTCAAGCTTTCATAGTCTATATGATGTAAATTCTGTGGAACCTCTACTAAAGATTTGAAAGGTTTTATATCCACAACTGATGTGAAAAATCTCTCTCTTTCTTCAGAAATGGCAGAGCCATCAGAAAACTTCACATTTTCTTCTATTCTAACTCTTCAAGAATTACACAAATGTGCACCCATATGCAGCTACAAGCACTTAACTCTTTTCAGGTATCATATTTGATCACAAAATTTAATTTTGAAACCTGAAGATTACCAAGTAAAAACAAATACCTGTAGCTTGCTATATATGTACCAAAACGGTAGAAGTAGAAGCAAGAAGAAGACCTACACATATACACCCACCCTTTAAAACAACAGTTTTTTCTCAGAATATATAGTTAAAAAGATAGATTTCTATCAGAGAATAGCATTACAGAAGAAAAAAAAGGTTTTTATTACAGTACCTGCACATATGACAAAACTACTGCAATCCCCAAGAGGCCAACAAAATTAGCTACGAGAATGTTGAGGATGAATGGAAGAGAATCATCAATTGTGTAGAGATCTGAAGAAAATCTACAAAATGCAAAAATGCAGGGTAAATATACTACAGAATCAGTGAACAGGGCACCAATAGAGGAAAAAAAACTGTTCAGTAAGAGGAGTAAGACATAACACAAGTGGCATGATCCAAAGCAATACCCCCATTCTAACCTGTTAAGTATTCGTCCACCTGGTGTCTGATCAAAGAATAGAACAGGAGCATTAATGATTTTATTAACCAGTGTGTTGTGCACCTGAACTGCAGCTTGTAAGCCACCATATGCAAATGAGAAAGCCCTCAGCAATGTAAGAAATGAATTTGCGATACAAAAGGTGCAAAGGATGACCTGCACCATCAATTAGTAAGTCCACAGAATTAGAAATAACCTCTCAAAGTCAGCAAGTTTACTGTCCCAATGTGGGATGCTAGTGAAGAAATGAACATAACCACAAAACACAGAAATTCTTACAATCAAGAGCAATTTTTTCCACATGTTAAATGGAAAAGTATTAAGGCTTTGTACAGTTTAGGTGAGTTTAATATCTTCCAGAACTGAGACCATGAATTTCCAACAGAACTTTGTAGCAACTCATTTTCAGTTATTCTTTGATCTACCTAAACTATGATGAAACGGAAGTTCAAATTCATAATATAATTTTTTTTATTTTAAAAAAAAAAAAAAAAAGACCTGCATAACTCAGCTTTATAACTGTAATACCCAGTATAATCTTATTATTTCACAAATGTAAAGACATTTAAACACAAAGTTGAAACAACTTATACAACCTAATAGATAGATAAGTTTGCAAAAACTTAAAATTTCAACATGATCAAACTTGTTCTACAGCTAATAGATAGCAGGTTTGAAAAATATAGAAGTAAGGATCTCATCAATTCTAATCATACTGATTTTTTGTACATTTGATATTGACTCATAGCAACCCAGAAAAAAAAAATTATCTTCTAAACAAAGGTTTTAAAGGACATGTATACATGCATGCAAATTAGCATCATAGAGAAAATGAGGGAAACTAATTACCAAATAAAAGGATGTGGAGTATTGTGTCTCATTGCTCCCTGTTGTATCAACCCAATATGACAGCCACAGGTCATTTCCATTACGAGAAGCTTGCATTAATATGGCTGAGAGACATATTACAAATGTAATGACCCAGCCAGAAAATGCGGCATAATTTCTGCAAGATAACAATTAAAAAATTGTAAATGTTAACAGAAAAATGGCCTGTGACATTATAAAGGTAGGGAACGCCTAGACACCTCTATTTCCAGTAGTAAAATTTCCTTTACATATCATGTCTTACTTGTATACAGTAAGTTCGACTCTACCCTCTTTTCTCTGCTCAACTTCAAGTATGTCTTGAGGCTCCATCTAACATAGAGACAACATCTTTCTCCTCCGGATGATTTGGTTTGTCTTGAGTGCTAAGCACTTGTGCTGCATTCTTGTCTTTGCATGTGTAATGTATCAAATTCGTTCAGTGAAGAGAAACCCGAATACATAGAAACTGCCAACTCATCTGAATTTCCCACCCACGTCACATGGCCTTTGTCCATTAACAATAATCATATCAGCAGAAGATATTGCCTGTGAGGTTTAAAGGCAGATTACATCCATTTTAGAAACTGCATGACACTGGAATTTAAAATACACATTAAGCCAGGAAACTGGTCTTTAGATCTATTGCTGCACCGGTTCAATACAGAAAACTTTGAAATCAATTTAAATTTCATATGAGTATCTGAGCAAAGACATGTATGGATATCTAAAGAAAACCAAAGAAACTCACAGAATTACCTGAACATTATGGGTACAAAGAATACGGGTCTTTTGAGCCATCAAAGGGCCCATAATACCATTTGATAAAATCCATCTAGCAACTTGTGCATCAACTGCACTGAGGACGTCATCAAGCATATATATGTCAGCGCCATGATAGATAGCCCTGTTAGTTACAGGCCAGTAAACCAAGTATTAAAAGTATGAAAATTTAGGCTAATTCATTACAAAGTAAGAAAAAATGAGCATATATATGATACAACCTTGCCAAAGCAAGACGAGCTCTCTGTCCACCAGATAAGTTAAGTCCTTTCTCTCCAATATAAGCCATGTCATTTCCAATCATTAATGAGATATCAACATCAAGTGCACATGCCCTTACAACATCAGAATATCTGCTCCATATAAAATAATTTTCTACAGTTAAAAGAAGTAGGAAAATATCCTTTCAAAAGTCTTCTTTAAAAATAAATAAATAAATAAAGATCTTATGAACTAATTGATACTAAACATATTCCACTAATGGAAAGAAATGGAGCAAAGAAGCCACGTAATACAAGAAGAAAAAAGATGAGGAATTTTTTTTTTTTTTTATGTAGATAGATTTACACCTTCCTGGATCATAATTCTTCCCAAACAATACATTATCACGTATAGTTCCTGACAAAATCCAGGGGACCTACAGTTCAGAAAATGCAAATGTATGAATATTCTGTATTCAGTGTTCTTAGACATTGCAAGCTCAATCTACAGAAAGTTTATAAACCTGTGGAACATATGCTATAGAGCCACTTGAATGTATCGATCCGCAGACGAGCAGAGTTTCTCCCAATATAGAATTTAAGAGGGATGATTTACCAGAACCAACCTGTGTAAATGCAGATAGCTGAGAGAAAAATATATACAGGAAAGGAAATAAAAGCTTGCACAGAGCACAATTTGTACTATCAGAAATTTGATCAAATTTATATCTATTGAGAACCTGCATTCATTATTTCATAATTATAGTTTTAATTCTATGATTTCTAGATGTCACATCTAGCATTCCATAGTGTTGCCAAGAAGATTCCTTTCTTGGCTGAACCAATATTAGATAAACTCTACATGGTAAAGCGAGAGACATTAATTGTCCAAAGAAAAGATTACATCGATACACACAATTTAAATTATTAGTCTCTCTCAATACAACCATTTCCATTCAAAGGATAAAAAATTAGTCAAATCCTTAAGAAATAAATCTAACAGCAAAAAAATGAAAGGGTATATAGAGTTCAAAGAATTGAATGTAAGACCTATCCAATCCCCACTCTACCCTTACACCACTTTAGCCAAACCCCAAGTATAGGATGGTAGTTTCATCACTCATGCTATAGATACACACGCACACACACACATCAAAAGATCTATCTAGATTGTTTTGTATATATATAACATTTCTACCTGAATAGAAGCTTCTAATGTAGCTTTTATTATATCAGATTATTAGAATTCATTTCTGTTTCATCATTTCCTATTGCCTTAAGCAAGGATGACGATATATTTGTTAAAAGAATTATTCACTTGCTTCATGGAAGCAAAATACCCTTCCAGAAGTCCACTCCTTGATGGGAAACTCATCTGAAAACCATTAACTAGCTCGTTCAAAAATACTGAGTATGTTTTTCATTGCCATTATAGATATTGAACATTTAAGAAATCTGAAAACTAAATCATATGATCAAAGGAAAAATAGATTTGGAAAAAACAAAGCAAAAAAATAAATTTAGTTGCTTGATCTGCTGACACAAACTGACTGCTTCATCATACATTATATCCCCTAATTATCCATTAATTTTTGACACAAACTAAATCATACGTTTAGTGCACCATAAATTAAATTTAATCAAAGCTGAAGACTAACCGATTGCGCGTTGGTCTTACTATATAAACATATCAACTTATATTTGCATGATACAATGTACATTATCACTTCCATGAAAATATATCATAAACATAAGTATATTCCATAAACAAGATTTTTAAGGAAATGCTAAGATCTCCATTCCCTTGCCAAGATATTTGGGATCAAGACAAGGCACTATCAGATTGGGAAAAAAAAAGGGTTCTTAAGTTTTATAGCACCTAACCAAATAAAATTTAGTTGCTTGATCTGCTGACACAACTAACTGCTTCCACATACATTATAACTCTAATTATCCATTTTTTGAAATAAACTAAATCATATGTTTAGTGCACTATAAATTAATTTAAACAGAGCTGAAGAGTAACCGATTGCATGTTGGTCTTACTATCTAAACATATCAACTTATATTTGCATGATACAATGTACATTATCACTTCCATGAAAATATATGATAAACATAAGTATATTCCATAAACAAAGATTTTTAAGGAAAAGCTATGGTCTCCAATCCCTTGCCAAGATATTTGGGAACTCAAGAGAAGGCACTGTCAGATTTAAAAAAAAAAATGATTCTTAAATTTTATAGCACCTAACGTACTGCAGTTGTATGTATAAAACAACAATAAATAAATAGAATAATCAAAGTTTGCAGGCAGATACTTAACCTCCCCAATAACTGCAATAAAAGAACCCTTTGGTAGGTTGTAAATTGACATGATTTAGCACCAAATTTAGATCCTTTTCATCACCACTAGACCAAGAACAGGATGCGTCATGCATGATAACTGCCATATCTTCAAAGGTAGAATCATATTGGTCAGTTGATAAACATGATGGAGAATTAACTTCCAGTTCTCTTTCAGATTTGGAATCAGCACAACAGAGGAACCTGCTCAACCGTCTGGCCGATATGAAGGCCTGGGATCAAGTAAACAGAAAGAGTAGCAGCTTCATCAATAACTTTAATATGAAACGATTATAACTCAATGCTAATGGAACATGGAAAACTCACATCAATCAATCCATTAATGACCCATGGAAATGAATTGAGAGGAGAGATCAAACTATTAAACAAAGCTAGACAAGTGAAGACCTGCAATAGTGATTCTCAGAGAGATCAATTACACCGGTTAAAACAATGCTGTTGTGAGCATACCCAAAAAAAATGGAAATTAAAGATAGGAAATGAAAAAAAAAGAACTTTTTTCCATTAAGTTCTCACAAGTAGCTTGAGAGTTTCAGCATACCGTTGCTGCATCAAGATCATACCCCATCAACACAAAGAGTCCAAATGTGAATAAAGAAAAAAGCGTTGGTGTAGTAGCCCAAAAGAATACACACCATGCATCCAAATACTTCCGAGTCTAGAAAGGAGTCAAAGATAATGGTTGAGAGCTATATAAGAATTATAGAATACAAAAGATGTATCATGTTTCCTATATCATTCTTTAACGCATTAGCAGTATCATACCGATAGGTGCTGCACTTCTGAGGATCTTGTCTCCATCAACCAGCAAGAAAATAGATGCTCCCAGCCATACATCTTTAAAGTGCGAATATGCGTCAAAATTTCTCCTGTCCTTCCTAATCCTGTCAGAGAAAATTAGAATGTAAATATTTTCAAATCATAAAAAGTGCTTCACATGACATTTCTTTTACATGCAGTAACTGCTATCATATATTTATTGGAATTTTATATGAACTTCACAACCATAACAATTGGAGTTTTGAGTGTTCTCATTGTCACTGTAATTGCTACAATTTTTCCATTGAATTTCAATTAACGGCAAATACCAAGCTATCAAAATCAATGCATAAAATATAGGGCCAGACCGTTAACCCTTTCAAAGAAAATTACTGATGCAACTTTAACAAGGATGTCTCCCTCCTGATCCTTGTATTATTCTTCAAAATCTTTCATCAGACCCAATGGACATGTTTAAGACCAGGGATAGGGGCAAAAGCCAAGCCACCAGTAATTATCAATAACAAACCACGAAAATTTCATCAATCTGGTGTATACTAAGTTTAATTATTGAGCAGTTGCTCCTATTCATCCACATTAACGTGATTATCTTGCCTATGCAGTAAATAGACCATTATATGCAGCATAATATTAAAAATTTCAGATAAAGGTAACAAAAGTAGGTTAACTATTTTGAATTAAATAAAAGTATATAAGTATGCATGCTCAAGACCCCTACAACACAATTCAAAACTGGATCAAACTGGATAGAGAGTAATTGACTGAACTAATGTTCAAATTTACATTGTTCTTGTGCAATGATATCATCTAATTTTAATGACATATCTGCCCTCCAACACTAATAATAATATATTATCTTTTAATTCCTACTTTAAGTCATCACTTATATAGGCAAGTATACCTACTAAATCTTCAGGGAAATAGAAAATAAGATCATAAACTGATTTTTCAAAGTTTATAAGGACTAAAAGGAATAAACAACCATATGGGAAACACATACGTACCTCTCATCCTTTTGCTTCATCATTTTCTCAGTCGCATTTGCAATTAATGTGGAAATCCATTTATTCACTGCAGGAGCAGTATCCACCATGAAAATTAGATTTGTCCTCAGCAAAATGAAACAACATGATTGTGTGACAATAGAGTGTTGATGAGCCACTATAGCAAAGAAAACTATTGATTATACATGATTAACTTAAAATTATGTCAACTATCCATAAAATCAAAGGTCAACTACAAGCACACAAATAAATATAGGTCAACTAAATTATACTCTTAACTCTTTCAGATGCCAACAAAATGATAAAATATATTTAAAAAGATTTTGTATTTAATACCAATTGAGTCATTGTTCAAAAGGATTCTAAGAGTTCTTAAGTTACCACCAAATCCAAAACCTTCCACATGCAAGTCACATATCAAAAACAATCACAACCACAAATACAACCAAAACCATAATACAACGATAAACACAAACACAGGTTATTATCATTTAATTAAGGCAACAGAGAAGAAAGGGAATTCAAACTTGAGACTTCCTTGATTAACATAGCTCTAACAAGTTATATTATACCTGGTATGAGTAAAATGGTTATTGCAAGTCCCGAAACAAAAGCAAATTTGACTTGTGTATACAGAAGGTATAACGCTATTCCAATTTGTAAAGGGAGGCTGAAAATTCATAAAAACTTAAATGATTAAAACACTGTATACCAAGGATCAAGCCATATATGAAATTAAATCAAAATTAGATTATATGCAGAAGGCAGCAAAATATTGAAGTAAATAAGCTTAATAGTAGTGCTATTAAAAGAACAGTTCAGAAATAAATTTTGGTCGATACTTATATCTCAAAGATTGATACTTAATGACTAGTTAAACTGAAATTAAAGAGAACAAAGTGCCAATCTACTAAATTAGATGCCAAGTCAACAGGGGAAAAGGCAGAATAAAATAAAGCTTCATAACAAGCCATGATGTAGTGGTGTTATTTGAATCTTCACTAAAGTGATTTATTTCCTTTTTTCTTTTTCTGATAGATTTTTGGTAAGGGCCTGAACCACATTTACTAGAAGGTCTCAACCAAAAAAGAAACATTAAGACAAAGAAGAAGAAAACTATTGGCTTTAAGAGACATCTCCAATGCGGTGAATACATTATATACCTTTGTTACTCATGTACTGACCTCTATTCATCAAGCACACTCTGCATGTTACAAGGTTATCAATGTTCCTTAGCCATTGTGTAACAACCCAATTGAGTCTCACGTTGCTAGGTTAAGGCTTGACAATTGGTCTTAAAAGCATTTGGACACCATTCCCTTAAAAGCCGGTTTTTAAGGGTAATATTCTACCCAGTGTGTACTAACAATAAGTATTAGAACATATGTAAGTGAGGAGGACCCTCATTGCAGACAGGAGGACCTGGAAGTTGGGGAGAACTGCTACTTGGTCATGTGCAAGAACTACAAAGTCACGTAGCTCAGTACATGAGCCACCGCGGATTTCAGCATCAAAAGTATATGCTGAATTGTATTGCAATTGTGTTTATAAGCACTCGCACACCACTCCTTCACAAGCCGGTTTTTAACAATGACTTATAACCAATGTGTGCATAACCAATTGATTGACAGGGAGCTGTTTATTATTAATTGATGACAATTTGCATATTTTCTCTCAAAATGCAAAAAATAAATAAATAAATAAAAGTAAAGTACAGCATACAAACATAAACTCAATATTCAATAATAATTTTTGCAATATATATAAGCTAGGATATTTAATGCAAACAGTAAAGGAATGTTTGGATTGTTTTTTAATTTATAACTGGGTAGACAAAGAGTAGTCAAAATGCATGAAAAAGAGCATTGAATTGAAAGTCAGTCTTGTCTTTAAAAGACAATATTAAATAAAGACTAGGGAAAATATAAGGGCTTTAAATATATCCTAGGAAGGAATGTTCACTCATAGGGCAGATTTCAGAATATAAAACTTTAGTCTTTTCTCTATAATTTCTAATATTCAGTTGTTTTGGTCTTTTCCTTGATTTCTCCTGAAGAAATCTTGACTCCAATGGTGATTGGAGTAACTCAGTTCCTAGTCTATTAATGCTAGTAGACTATACTGTTTTCTACTTGCAACAATATTAAAAAATTTAAAAGAAAAAGGAAAGAACAAAGAAGAAGAAGAAAAACAACAAACAAACAAAAATATTGCAGTTGTTAGTACCTACTAAACAGCAGAAAATGTTCTGAGTCGTAAACTTACCAAATAATTATATTATTACCTCCACATATCATGCAAACTGTGGCACAAATTCACAATTCGATCAGCATCTACAGACATAAATGTCTGTATCTCTCCACCCGAAAATTTTGATCGCTTTGCTAAGCTAACATATAGACACTGAGATCAAAGTATGAATGATGGTAAAGTAGACAATAAAGCAAGAGAAGATATAATATGCTGAAGGGCTAAACCAAAAGTAGAGAAAACACATTAATATTCGACTTATCTAGCTTACAAACTTCATAAACATGAAGTTTCCTGACCAAAAGATAAACTATCGATGGTATCTTGAGAAAAGTCTTAAAACATTTCCATAATAAACATAAAGATTAAATTAAACTTTGGTGGTTTCAGTTTAAACCCATTGACTCTCCTATCAATAAACTCAAATGATTTTAATTGCACAGTGCCAAAAACATTGAAAGGAAGGACCTGGTTCACTTGGGGTGAGACTTGTTTTTGATTGTCTTTGTATAGGGTGGTCATCCCTAGTTAGGATTTTAGTTTGTAAGTTGGTCTTAGCCCGTTTTTTAAACTTCATCTCAGTTTCAACTGCTAATAAAATATGCTTTCTTATACATAAATACCAGAAGAAAAAAAAGGTAAACGACTCCTCAGTTGGTAACTGCTATTTGTCTCAATACGCATCAATTGCAGATATCAATTGGCAAAAGTGAACAAATTGTCCAATAATATCATGTCTATAACATATAAATTCATGTTTCAAAACTTAGCCAGCAACACAATTTAACATACCTTCTGATAAATAACAGTCATCATACTTGATCGTAATTTGAACTTCAGCTTTGACAGATAAAAAGTATATTGCGTATCAAGAAAGGATCTGCATCATTGGCAAAATCCTTCAATGATAATAACTTTCGCACTTTATAATAGAATGAACATTAATATTTTGTTACTATGCACTGGAAATTAAGAATTGATCTTCAAGCAAACAAAGGAGGGCTAAAACAAAGCGGTTTATTCTAAAAATGTCATATTGATCATAACTGCAAGCTATATGATTGTTATCTTTAAATGTACATACTCAGCCTTCAATCATGAAATCCTGTAAGACACATGAACTAGAACATAAGAGACAACTATACTTTGAGATTTGAATACTCATGGTGAAGCTAGATAGTAAATCACCACCATAGTAGAATATCTGGGTTGGATGGCAAGAGGGCCTCTATTTCTTGGTCTCAATAGGACTTCTCAAGAGCATTGTTTCTACCTACTATCACATAAAATTAATCAATTTAACAAAAACTAGACAAAAAACCAACCCTCCTATTTGAAACTACAATATCCCTTTTAAGATTAAAGAATTCTGTAGAATTGAGTATAATTATATGTAAAAATAGCATCAATTATTCCAGAAATATCAATGAACCCAATTATAACAATGTCTCAGAATACCCTTTTTTAGCTTCTAGTCACATCTAGAAGTGTACTTCCTAGTTCAAACTCTGTTTACTAACTAAATCAAGGAATTAGTGAATCTGTTCCATCCCAAAAGGGATGGGTTAAGTTTATAAACTTATAACCTATAATCTGATTATTGTGTCAATTCCAGATTTGAAATTCATTCCACGATGGACTCCTGTTTGAGCTCAAGGACTGGGACTGAAGAACTTGCAAGAATGCATCACTGCATTCTTTGGAGTTTGAGGGAATAAAAACAGACCCATTAGGAGAAAGATTTATCTGAGAGAATATCTTAATGGTCAATTTATATTTTATTTTTTAATATGAAACAATAGAAAATCTTAATAGTTTGATACAATTAAAAAAACTACAGTCTAGGTTCCTTTTCATAGGGATTCACCCAACACAGTGATTCACTGAGGAGCAATAGTGGTACAGATCAACAAGTATCTTAGCCATATTTCGTGACATTTAGAAGTAAAAACTATCAAACAAAGATTCTCCTAGGAGGTAAAATTGTATCCTGTTACTTAAGACCGACTTTATTTTATTTTATTTATTGGTAACCTCAACAGAACAAGGGATTTTTCTTAAGACTGACTTAAGAATGTTTATTTCACCCAAAAATAAGATAAACACTCTTTCCCCTGAACTTACTTTTGCATGTGTAGTCCTATATTGCTCAGAACTACTATAATTAAAACTTTTCCAAGGAAAGCAATTACTAGAAATGCAAACTACGAGTTAAAACAAATAAGCAAAGAAAATATAAATTCATTTTTCAATAGGGTAAGATTTACTTAAAGATAGATGTGAGGCCCAAGGCTATTGCAAGAACATAACCATCCAAATTTCCAGAACCTGAAAGAAGAAACAAAGGGACAGACATTAGTCAATAAAGCTAATATCCAATTAAAACTTCATAATACAGGATTATTGAGCAGTAAACAGTAAAACAATAGGCCAGGTATTTATGTAAATCTTGAATGTTCTATTGCTAGCTAAAACATGAATTGAGAAAATGCCAAACAATGATCCAACACATTAGTTAGCAACCAAATCACTGGGGCATTCAAACAACTATAAACTAAATAGAACTGCCCTGCCATAAACTAAATTGAATGCTATAACAGTAAATACCAAAAAAAACAAAACAAAAGACTAGAAGGGAAAACTTCTGAATCATAAACCTTAAAACACCTCAAAATCAACTGAGAAGCAGTTATTACATTAGTATTTACAGCACAAATAAGAACCCAAAAGTCAGCAATTCAGTTGCCATTACATGACAATACTAAACAGCAGCACTAAGCATCACAGTGCAGCCTCATTTGCTAAAGTAGAGAAACAATCTATATAAAAAAGACAAGTTATTATGATGATTGCAATTAATTGTAAACAGACCACCGATAACAGATCAAATGCCAATAACTAAATCACCTCAAGAAAACAATTTCTAGTCCAGGAATAATAAAGTGCAGCAATCCATATGCCAATACATTATCATCTTCAAAATAATTTGATTAAAAGGGTGAAGTACTTTGGCTATTCATGTTGCCTAAATTTCCTATAGATAGATACTCAAAAGAACTAAACAGAAGAACAGAGATAATGAGAAAAAAAGAAGTCATTAATTAACTCAATATTACATCTGAACATGATAAATACGTGCATGTAATGGTGATGGGTGCTTGGGTTACTTCATCTAATTAAAGAAGGCATAACTTAGTCATGCTAAAATCACACATAGCATCTTAAGTGAAACTGACAACATAATCTTGCAAGCAGCCACAGCTAGGAGGACCATTCTTGGAAGGTATTTTAACCGTGATGCAGTTTTCATTTAATACAAAATCTTATAAATGCTCAAACCAAATTACAATAAAACATTCCGAAGCTGATACAAAGGAATGACAAAGTAAAAGCTGAATTCAAATTATGAAATGCACTTCAACGTTTTAACAATGTAACTAAAAACTGAAATTGCCACAAACCTTGTTGAAGAAATTTAATGAGCCTATTGAGAAGCAAAGGTCCAGCAAAGCCAATGCAATCATTGAGCACCTGAAAAATATTAGTTTTAGTCATATAACAGCAATTCCCCACTAACTTATGAATGCCCTGAAATGGATTTGATCCCAGGATCCTCCAGCTGTTATAGTGAACTGCTAAACAGATATGTGTACATATGCATGACACAAACTAATACAAGCACATACAAATACATACGAAGGGGGGAAAAAGGAATGACAACGATGACTCAACAAAATGGGAATGATCATGCAAATGCTTTCTCCTATAAATTTTTTCAAGAGTAAACCATAAATTTTAGTAGAACTCATTGATTTTGAAAGTTATCTAACATGTCTAAGATATCCTTTCATGCATGTGTGTCTACTCATCTAGGTGGAAAGCATATGATGAAATATATATACCTTTAACAAGCCCAGACAAAGATATGGGTATCCATATGCACAACATATTGCTCTAAGTAATGACGGATTGCTGGAATTGCTACTATCCTGAGTTTCCCAGCAGCTTAACAATTTATAATGACAGGCAGAAGGATCCATATCAACAGGTAGCCCAAGCAAATCTTCAAATTCAAGTTGCTTTATCACTCCACGATTCATCATAGAATTGATAGATTCGAAGGTAGGATCCCAATAGCTTTGATTGTTTCCCTTTGACAGCCAGACAATACCAGAAAATTGCAAATAAATAGTGACTTCCAGAAAAATAAAGAGACTAATAAACAGCTTTAAGCGGGTCCAATATTGCAAACAGGCCAATCAAACAGCTCTGTTTCATCCAAAATGTATTTAGATATTCAGTCAAACAAGATTTGGTTTATTCAACTACTAAGTAATTCCAATCAGTTTCCAACAATAACTTCAATCAAGAATTTTTTAGAGAATGGTGGATCTAGCTCATATTTACCTAGTGTATAAGACATTAAAAAATTGAGTTTCAAATCATAGGAAGACCTAGTAGAAATCACACTGCCAGAATAAGAAACTCTATGCGAATATACATATCTATATATATACAATTTTGTTTTTCTTACATCATTTATCATTGGGGTTCAGGCATTAAGCTACGTTTCAGCCGTGGATGATTATCATAAAATATAACATAAGATTCCGGTTCTTGTTTTTATTAATGATATTTTCAACCTTATAGCATATATTAACTCATATATCCTTTTTGGTCGTTTCGATTGGGATTGGGGAATTATATATATATAAACATTTTTTGCCATGAATTTCTTAATTAATTCCGACTAAAAATCTCGAAGGTTCTTGAAGGGAATGCTTCATAAATTGGGTATGAACTTTCCAATATGTGCTTTCCAGCTTTTTCATGGCAAGTTGAAACACATTCTGTCATGCAAAAGCTAGATCAACGTCATTTATTTATTTACATAATGCTCACTTCATGGAACACCTCAAGAAAAAATTTTCTTCATGGCCAGGCAGTGAGCTAGCACCTAGATACCTACATTCACTAATGTGCAACTAAATTTTTTGCTGAAAATTCTACAGAACATGCCTCAGAACATAATGAAGCACTAGATTTAGATTGAAAACTGTTATGTAATTCAGATACATATATAATTAATAAACCATACTATCTCTAATAATATTGTTTCATCTTATTGGTGAAGGTCAAAATATAACTTTACATGTTTTCTAAATTTCCTCTCCAAAGGGACAGAGAAATAGTCAAGAGAATAATTTTCTTCAATACTAGGGTTAGAAAGATCAACATGATTTAATGAGTTAATATAAAAAACCAGAATTTTATTGCTGAGAAAAAAGGGGAAAAAGTTTGTGGTTCAGAGTATTTAACATACTAAAGACAAAAGCTCTAAAAGGTTCAAACACCCAACAGCTCCCCTCTCCTCTTCATCTTTCATCTAATAAAAACCTATAATCAGTCTCATGTGGACAATTTCAGGGCATACGAATTGAAAAGTAACAGTATTTAATAAAAGATGACATATGTTAAGAATAATGATACAACAAATCATTAAAAAAGTGAATTGAAGAAAAATAAAAATGCCAAATACTTACAGAGACCTTAGAACCTTCCTCAACATCGATGTCAACAGAAAGAAGTGATTCTTCTATTGAACTACAATTCATGTTAGCATATACCACATTTAGTGAATTCCTATAGGATGAAACTTCTAAAAAAAATTACATTTACTCATATGTAAATATTGGATCAGATAATCACACTAGTAGATGATGAATGCAAAAGTTATATGCAGATATTGAATCCGACAGTCAAACTAGTACATGATGAATGTTGTAATAACAAGATAACTTTTAACAAACAAATGATTAATGTGAAGCCAATAAATGTCAATTCTTGAATAAAAGCAGGAAAGACAGAGGCAAGAGCCTTTTATGTCACCATAGTAGTTCAAAAGTGAAGATCAATGTGATTGCAATGGATAAGTTTGGAAGGTAGAAAACAAGAATATTCAGACACGATGCATGCTGATCTCTGGCATGAGTAATAATAATGATAATGAAAAAAAATACAATACGAGGTGCAGGAGGAAGTTAATTTACTCTTCATGTTTGAAAGAAAATTCCCCCTTATTTACATTTCAAAATTTTGAAGAATCATATCCAATCATGACAGGATCAAAGATTGGTATTAATGACATCATGATGCATTCTTATCTGCACATATAGTAGCATTCTTTACATGTATTTCCAAATATCTATATGCTTATTTCAATAATCAATATCAGTGACGCAATATGTCCTCAATTTTCAAGTAGCTAACCAACCAAGTAGGTCTACCTGATTGCCTCAAACGATTTTTTTGAACAAAGATCCAAAAAGGAAATTTATCAGCATGATTGACAAAGTGATACCTTCTCTTAGAAGATGCTCGCTTTATCCTCATAATGTTAATAGAAATGCCAAATGTAATATCCAACAAAAGAATACAACTCTCTTTCAGACATTCCAAAACCTGTGACACAAACTTGAAACATATTATAATAACATCTACCACATAATTCAATTACTGAAATCTAAGTTTCATAATATGTAAATGGAAGAAATAATCAATTAGTGATTACTATAAAATTCCTATAATATTTTAAGATGTACAGTGTAGCCACTCCAAGAATTACATTAAGCACAAACCTAGCTAAGAGGCCATTTTAATTTTTAGGTTTCATCTTTTGATGATTCTGTGGTGGTTAATAAACCTTAGTACCACAATATGCAGCTAGTTGGTAAATGTTCATGAAGGTTAGATCTATCAACATCCAATACAAGCTTCAATAAGAACTTTGAGTCATGAGACAAAAAAATTAAATAACTTCCCCATAATATCAGTTTTCCTGAACCCTCTTTTGTTTAATTCTTAAGTCAATCCCTCTAAATTCTCGGACTTGATGGAGAAACATAATTTATAGCATATACATACATAAATGTAATTTACATATAATTTGTATAGGTACATATAAAATATATGTATGTATTTATAGACCATTTTTATTTGAAATTATAAAATTTTAACATAAATAGACATGTTCTAACCCATTAAAAATAGAAATTTGGAAACAACATAAATCATGTAGAAATTACACATTATAGAAAGAAGCTTCTTCAAATGGAAACAAAAAGTAGTACCTCCAACGAAAGAAAAGCAACTTGCAGATGGAGAATTCCTGTTACTGGCTTTACAATCCACCAGAAACATAGGATATGGTTGCAAAATATGTAGTGAAAAGAGGCGCACGTTGAGAAGAGTATGATAATCATCTAAATATTTGTAAAGGAAAAGTGTTACAATACAAAATATTAAGCTATCACAACAAAATGCATAACAGATACAGCCAACAACTGAAAATTAGCAAACTTACCCACACAGCAAACCGAGAACATATTGAAAGCCACTCGTGATGCGAAATAAATTCTCTGTGAAGGCTTCCCTTCAGAAGCAAAATTATGTCCACAGAAGACAAACATACTCCAAGGAGAGGTAGAAAATACAAAACAACCTTTTCTATTAAGTTTACCTAAGTAATTTATGTCAAATAGTTAGTACATGTAACAATTACTTCCAAATGAAATTTGGAGGCTCTTGTTTTTCTACTGTCAATATAACTACTCAATGATAAAAATCACATAAACGGAAGAGTATCACTCTTAGTTTTCTACTTCAAAAAATAATAGAAAAGAATTGGTATTTAAAGTTATAGCTCATTCATAGACTAACCACTCTACAAGCAGACCTTGTAGGAAAATAAGAAAAGCATACAGCATAATATCTGCAAATTACTAATATAGTCAATAGAAGCTGAGAGGAAATGAAGGAGAAAAGAAAGAAGGAAACTAGCATGTAAATTCCTTGTCATCTCTAAAAATGAGTAAACAACAAATCTAAGATAGAGAAATAATTATGGCCATCTGCCTTTCACAACAGCACAGAGTTCTTTTTGAAGTTGAGAGAAAAGAATTATTATCACATCCGAAATCAGGAGACGGTAATCTTGGGCTAGCTTATAACTCCTGGGTTACTTCAATTAAGTAGGCACATATTGAGTGAAAAAAGTTTGATTGAAGCTCAAAACTAACAACAACCTACTCCATTTAGACTAATACTGGCCAACAAAAAAATTGGGGACAAATTGTTAAGAAGCAGTTAATACGGTCAATATCCGAAGAAAAAAGTTCAAAGCAATTAAATTCATGTCAGCTGGGATTAGTAAAATGAATGAGGATTTCATGATTAAATCTGAATTAATATTTCACCAGCAACAATACAGGTATTTGACTGCTTGATGCTCAAGACGAGACTAAGTGGTGACAAATGTATCAAACTATAAGTTCATTCTGCTACTTCAGTTTACAACAACAAAGAGATATTCAAAGGTTCTGTGCATAGTCATGTAACATAAAGAATAAGGATCATACCATGGCCTTCTTCCATACAAGACACATAGAGCTTCAAAAGGTTAATTACATCAGTAGAATTTAATGCAAAGGCAATCATAATTCTCCAAATTCATGGAGAATGAATAAAATGTTCTGGAATTATTTTTTATTTGACAATTTATAACTACAATTTTATACAACAGGGATCAACTTTGATCCTTACAAACAATTACCAAATACTTGAGGTTAAATTTAGGAAAGAAATTCCAGATGTATTCTATTCACAAAGTACATCATTTTGGATATAAACAAACTAAGAAATAAATGGTAACAAGAGGCACCCAGATTCAACTTTCCATCACCCAGTAATTTCTGCAGCTAAATAGATCATAAATATATATTAGAAAAGAACCTACCCTCCGGTTTCCTCCGGCATTCCTTTGCGTGATTCCAAGAATAGAAATCATAATAACCGTGATCACATTTGCTCCAAAGCCAAAAACCGTAAGCATTGTTAAGGGAAAATGATATACAAAAACAATGACCTGTTCTAAAGCTAAAAAGCAATTTAGAATCAAACTCTGAATCCATAAAAAGGATATATGTCATCGAAACACTTGGAGAATTTATTTCCATCCCATACCTGACAACCAATGAAGAATAAAATAAAAAGCCACAAAATTAATCACATAGAAATGTAATTAGTCAAAACCAAGTTTGTCATTACATTAAAATAATTTCACAACTTTTCATAATTAGCCAGTAAAAAGTCCCTATTTAAAAGTTCAATTAGATAAAATCTCCAACTTTTTTTCCTTCTTTTTTAATTCAAAACCAAATATGCATACTCTTTCAGAGATCAATTAACGAGAAGTCCAAGACTTTATAGCCCAACTTATGTTTGACACTTCAAACATTAACACACATTTGCAACAGCCAAACAGAATTTCAAAAAAAAACGAGATGAAACACAGAAAGAAGGAAGCAAAGAAAAGAGAACTAAAATAAAAAAAAATAAAAAATAAAAACTGAAAAAATTATAAGCAGTTGAAACAAGGCTGAGTCAACCTAGTTACTCTACTCACAAGTAACTAACTTAACAACGCACCACCATTTGAACAAATATTAAACAAATTTAGTTAAAATCCATTTCTGCTTCTGAACATTGTACGCGCAAATCATTAGCATTGAAAAAGAAGGAAGAAAAAGTTATGAAATAAGTATAAAAAACTAAAATTATTTACATATACAGAAAATTTTGAATAGAAAGACACACCCGATTGAAAATGAATATGAATTGGTATAAAAAAAAAAAAAAAAAGATAAAGAATTGGAAAGGACTTACAGAGGGAGAACTAGGGCAAATAAAATCCATAAATTCGTTGGTGCTGCCGATGGAGCGAAACGATGTGAAATTTTTAAGAGGTTATGTTGTTAGCAATTGTCAATTTCATGCAGTCCAACAAGTTTCTTTTTTTAATAGTCAAGGGAAGTGGAAAACGTGTGTTGTTGTTTGAGTATTGCCATGATTCCACGTGGCAATTTTGCACGTGCCTTCCAGCTTCCATTTTAATATAAAATTAGGCTAACTTTTTAATCCCTGAGTTATGATAAAGTAACAAAGGAAACCCCTAGGTATTTGGGAAGTAACAAAAATTCACCTGCAGTTAAGTTTTATGTATTAAAATAAGAGAGAAGAGTTTATTCACTCTGTTGTTTCAGTCAACTATGTCTATGTCTTGTCTTTTAAAAATATTAGGATTTACCTTCTTCAAATTTAATAAACGTTAACATATTCGATTAATTGAGAAAATTTTTATTGTTTACAAACCTTTCCATTGTCTATTTTTTCTTAGTGTTTGCTACAGTCAAGGGAGTATATCCTAATACTTTAAACTACAGGAGTTAGTAGGCCTAAACCCTAAGACGATAAATCAATTAACTCGTTCAAATAAATGGTATACGGGATAATTTGGTATTATTCACTAACTCATAACAATATAAATTTTAATAGCTTACTAATAATTCATTGACGACAGAGAATTTTTTTTCAGAAACCTTGGGGTTTCTATTATTATATCATACATAGGGATCTATGTGTCATAAAAATTAGAAAAATAACTTATATATTGGTATTGTTTTGTATCATAAAAATTAGAAAAATAACTTTTTAATAATGATGTTAAGTGTAATTTTTCTTTTTTTAAGTTTAAAGCTTTCTATTAAACAAAAACATGAATGATTAAAAAAGTATGCTTAGTCATAATATAAAACTTTTTAAGTCATAATATGGCAATCTACTCTAAAGTATTAAAGTGTATTTAGCTTTTATTAATTAATTAATTATATATAAAAAATTATAAATTTATATATTAAGTGGTTTTAACTATAGTAATATATTCAACGCACATCTTTTCCCTTTTTTTAATGTAAAAATCCCACATAATTATTTCATAAATCCAATAATTTTTTTATTTAATAAATAACTTGATCTCCCATTTTTTTTTTCTAAATAATAAAATAATATGTTATTATTTACCGTTTTCAATACGACACATATAAGATAGAAAAAAGTTTAAAATAAAGTATAAATTAACATGATACAAAATGAATGAGATAATGAATATAAAAAAATGGAACATAAAATAAAATAAATGTTAATGTATTTTCCTTGTAAATGGTAAAATAATATTGTATTCTTTAGTTGAAGACCCATACTTTGACAGTTTGACATGCTCTTTATTTTATCAAAGTTGTTATAAAAAGTGGAATTGCCAATAAAGATTCATGCAGTCTAATCCTCCTTTACAAAGCGGCAAGCCACCATCAAAAGAATATTCAAATAAAGCTGAAGGTGAAGGTGCTCTCCACATCACAATTCCACTTTTTGAGATGATAAAAAGAGAGCAAAAGCTTTTAAATCTTATCTCATTAT
Organism: Pistacia atlantica; assembly: GCA_026229545.1. NCBI lineage: Eukaryota > Viridiplantae > Streptophyta > Magnoliopsida > Sapindales > Anacardiaceae > Pistacia > Pistacia atlantica. The sequence continues at coordinate 17,192,294 of CM047910.1, forward strand.
AACATGCATGGAGATGGAATCATTTTTATGCTTTATTTTATGAAACTGAATGTGACAACATTAGAAATCTTTCTATTTTCAGTGTGGGTATAATTGTAACAAAAAAAATATATATTTCCCCCACACTTTTTTTTTTTTTTTTTTTTGATGGGAGGTGTTCGGGCCAACTTAGGTGCACCTCAGTTAATCCTCTAGGACTCTAAAACTACTAACCAAGTAAGAACTCTAATGACTATCCCTATTAACAATCGATAAGGGATTTGAACTCAAGATCTCTTGAGTACTACACTCAAGAGTCTCTATCGAACAATTTCCCTACTGTTGATGCAAAAATTACACAAACTAAAGTGATCTGATTGACTTTGATGGAATCGGAACTAATGTGTATGTGATTAAAGATAACCAACAATGTAATGAACGTAAAAACAGTAATGTAAGGAACACAAAAGGTTTTTAAAGTGGTTCGGCAAGTTTGAATCTTTAGTCTACATCCACTGTTTTTTTTTTATTTGCTTAGAGAGCTTACAAGAAAATGATATAATGCTTAGAACAATTTGCTAACCCCTCTTCCATCATTGGAAAAGGTTTATATACAAGTTTTTCAAAAAAAAAAAAAAAAAACAAAAAAAGGGAAATTAAAAGAATTAAAATTAAGATTGAAATACAACTCCAACATTCTCGCAATTGAACACTAAGATCACGCCATTATTACTGTTGACCTGATCTCTTCAGGAATATCTAGGATCTGAGCTTATCTGTAATTTGCTTGAATAGCTGTCGAGATTGGTCACGACTAACTTATGCTGGGTCGAGCTATATGTTGATGAACTTATGTTGGGTCGGACAAGTGTTGAGCTGAGCTGACCTGAACTAATTCTAGGTCGAACTATAACCTCATGGAAGTTTGACTCCTCCAAGCTTAATGGAAAAATCATACACAACAACCACCTAGAGGTAGTTTATTAATCATTAAAGTTACTTATGGTGTGTTTGATAGAGTATTTTGAGTAGTATTTTTTAAAAAATTGAGTTATGTTATTATTACGAGAATAGGATTTGAAAATTAACAAAAACACCTTCTACATTTGTTAATTTATCTAAATGCCCCTAACAAAAATACCTCCACCCATCCATTAAATGTCAGCAATCGGCCACCAGTATTGAAGGGTGGTCGAAAATCACCGGAATGGTGCACGATCGGCTGGATTTGGCCAATCGTGCATCGATCTGGCCATATCCCAAAAAATGTCATATCTATGGCCAAATATTTGGCCATTGATGGTCAGATTTGGCCAGATCTGGTCGTCGACGACGGCCATATCTTGGATGTCGTTGAATTTGGCAGTACGCACACGGCCACATCGATCGGTTGTACACCATTACGCGATTCCGACCACCTTCCGATGGTGGTGGCCGACTACCAAGAATATGTGGGTGGGTGAGTGGGGTGTTTTTATCAATTTATAAACTTTTTATAGTTGGGGGTGTTTAGTTATATTAACAAACTTAGGGGGTTAAAAAATATAAATATTTTGAGTTGAATAAAATATGTTTAGATTTTAAGAATATTGAAATAAATATGTATTTTGGGTAGGATATGACTAGGATAGGATAAAATGGTAAAACAAATGCAACCAATATTTTACCTTTATTTACAGAACTTGTTTATCTCATATCCTTCTAAATTGAACAAAACTATTGTTTAATTTTCTTTTGAAGAATTCTTTATTAGTTTATTTCTTCTTTTTTTTATTATCCTAATTTTATAGTTTGAAGAATGTTACAAATTACATTATTTAAATGGAAAAATGATCATAAAACTAAAAATTATTGGAACTTGAATCAAAATTTAATTTCTAATAATTTTTCTAAATTCTATTATACCCTTATTTAAGATAAAATGATGAGGGCTAAAAATCACTTCTCTATGCTTAGAATCTATAAACTTTGATGGCCCAATATGGCCTCTTGGTAGCAATGGCCCAATGGGATCCCTTGGGTAAAAGCATGCTAGAACAATAGAAACCTCTAAAATTGATAGACAAAAATACGATTAGTTGTAACCGTTGTACATTTATTATCGAGTCAAAAGTTATAACACAACCTTATTTTCTTAAAATATTAGTCACGTGCTCATGGTTTAAAGGGATTCAACCTCTTGATCATTGGTCATAGACCCACAATATGATGCTAACCCACTTTGTAAACTGTAACTAGTTTCTATATGTTCGTTTTACACTAATTAGTTGTACATAATGGTGAAGATTATCTTGTAATTACTAAAAAGTTGTTTAAAACCCTAAACATGATACTAATAATAAACAAGTATTTCATACAAGTCTTCATTTTGTGTTATATTCCTTTTAAATGTAGATTCATGGTGCCCCAAATGATCCCCTTTTAAAGTGTCGATTCACAAACATATCGCATTAGTAACAATTTTTTTTAATAATAGGTGCCTGGGCATTTGTGTATACCTCAACTAATCTCGAACCCTAGAACTACTGATCGGGTTAAGAGCTCAAGTGACTACTTCTATTAGAGGTTGTGAGGACTCGAATTCAGGAGACTATGTTAAATCTTTTTTACTCTTTTACCATCAAAAGGACTCGAATTTGGAAGATCATATTAGATTTTCCTTTACTCTTTTACCATGAGACCAATCAGTGTAGTTTACATTAGTAACATTAAGCATGCATTTACAATTAGATGGTTGATTAGCAAAACTAAATGTAGTCATGTAGATTCACTATATAAAATATGTCATTAGTTATGCAACAAACAATTAGTTGAAAGACAAAATTATATATCGTCAATGCTCGTCCCATTATTTATACTAAACATTTCATATACTTAGAGAGAGAGTGATTAGTGTCACATGTATCTCGTATATTAATCATTGATATTGTAATCAAATTAGTATCGATCTTAAATAATTGATAAATAAAATAAAATTTTAAGTTATTTATTGATTTAGTAACAATATTAAGTTAGCAAAATATAAACTTTATGTCCAACGAGAAAGTCTTCTTATTACGGTGATATATTATAAGCTAAAAAATGTATAATATGTATGTAATAAAATTGATATTTATCAATTACATTAAATTAAATATAAAGATGGATATAAGAAAATTCGCAAATGAGGGCCCAATCTTCCGATGCCCATCTAAGGGCTGTGAGGGACCTATACCATTATCACTAGATGATCCCGTGGTCTACAAACTGGCACGCGTAAAATCGTGGAGTTGAAGCTCGTTATGTATTGATATGATATCCCATATCCAATACAGTTATCACTCTCCCTCTCTTCACAAAACCAACTAAACTACCTTGCATGGCCCTCTCTTCTTCTTCTTCTTCTCCATTTTCTCTCTTCTCTTCCCCTCTCTCTTCGCCGCCCTTCTCTTTTCCCACCTTCTTCTCCTTCTTCTCTCTACAATATCTCCCATTCTCTACCAAAACCCGTTCCTAATTCACTGCACCAAAAGTAAGAACAAACCCCTTCAAGTCACTTCAAGCACCACTAATTCCGACCCCAAAGCTGGCGTCTCAGTTTACAAGCCCAAGTCTTATGAAGTTCTCGTCACTGACGCCGCCAATTCTCTTGCTTTTGCTCTTCAAGATGGCAAAACCCGCTTGGAAATCGACTTCCCGTAATTTTTTTTTTTTTTCTCCCTTTTCTGTTTCAGCTTTTTCATAAAGTTTGGCTTTTTAGTTGGCTTTAGTGGTACCCATTTGGTTAAATTGCCTTGCGGTAATTTTTGTCTGTTTGTTATTTTAGATTGAAATTGGATTGCTTGCTGGTAATTAGTAATTTAGTATAGTCTTGCTTGAAGAGTTTTAGGATTTATATAGAGACGAAAGCTAAAGAATGAATTTATGGTTAGAAATTGATGAATCGCATTATCATAAAGTTATTGAGAAATTCAGAGGCTTGAAAAAACCAAATGTGATCCTAATATATGAATTGAAACAGGATAATGGTGATCATATAACTTCAATTATCAATAAAAAATTTCAATATCGTGGAATATCTCCTTTTTTCTGGTGTGTGGACTCAAAAAAAAAAAAAAAAAAAAATGGAAGAAGAATTTAATGTTTTTAAATGGTTGCCATTTTCTTTTCTAACTCTAGTTTCTTGTTTTTTTTCTTCTTCTTTTCCCCCTTCTCCAGGCCATTGCCTAGTAACATGTCCTCTTACAAGGTACCTCTTTATTTATGGATTTTCCCATAAGTTTCTTGAGAAAGCTAATTGAATGATTCATAACTGATCAAATGTTAATGTTTGACGGCTTTCTCTAGTAGTCTTTAAAGTGATTCCTCGTGTGGATTTACCGTTTTCAGTTACTAATTCTAGTTCTATGTCGGGATCTCGTATTATGATTTTGAGAGTAGGACGGATGTGATTCTGACTAGAGTGATGATCATTTGATATGTTTATGAGCCTCTACCAGTGACAGTTTTGGTGTAATTTTATTGAAAATTGATTTGTTTATCCATTAGAATATTTATTTAATACATCCGTTTCTCTCAAAGCAAAAGAAGATGTACTTGCTTTTCTTGAAATCTTAAATGTGTGAAGGGATCTTCAGATGAGTTCATAGATGCGAACATTCAACTTACCTTGGCTGTTGTTAGAAAGCTTCAAGCAAGGATGGATACCCGAGCTTGCATTGTAAGAAAAGAGTTCCTTTCATATGAAAATCGATTTTTCCATTTGAAAATCTGAATTTAATCAGGCGTGTTCCATCTCAGGTATTTCCTGATAAGCCAGAAAAGAGCAGGGCCTCTCGGATTTTTAAAGCAGCTCTTGACTCGGTAAAAATGCAACTTGCCAAAAACTTCTGTTTTGCTTTGATGTACTATAGCATTGAGTTAGGCTTTTTTGGTATTCTGAGTTTGTCTTTCCGGAATTTGTGGTTGCTCGAGAACCACTTCTTTCTATGGGTCTCCTTCCAGCTCATGCCTTGGTTGTGGATTGTTTGGGATGGAACAGGGTATGGGTCAAGTTGATCCATTGAAAGAACAACAAAACAGCTTATACTTACAATCAACAACATTCAGATCCTAATTACCAAAATATATAATATAGTAATGATAGCAGCAATTCAGTTGTGCTATTTATACTTGTTTAGAATAGTGGTCATTAGATGTAATTTTGTCAGGCAGAGTGTACTGCATTGGTTTTCTTATGGAGTTCAGGCCTTATATCAATATGATTTGGCCTTTAAATTTCTGATTTCTTAGTAGCTTTAAGGTAGAAGTCCTTTAATTCTTAGTTGGATTTCAGTCTTTGATTCATTTCTTTCAGATTGATGGTATCACCATAGGTTCCCTGGATGATATCCCTAGCAGTGGTGTCAAAAATTTCTTTAGCTCCATAAGGAACACCCTGGATTTTGATTTTGAAGATGATAATGCAGGTTGGTTCTACAAATGCTGTATGATTTGGTTTTTCTTTTAGAATTTTGCCTTACACTTTTTGTAACTGCTGGTAGGTATATGTTGCTTTTACACCCTTCCAATATGGATTTAAGGGAATGTTTATTCCTATTATATCTCTTATGTGTTTCACATTTTTTGTTCCTCACTAATTTGTAAATAGTTAATCAATTTTGTTTATAAATAAAATTTTTAAAGTAAATCTTTTCCTTCACAAAGTCAGTTATCACTTTGCAATGTAGGGGGTGAAAGTCTTTATGTGCTGACTCCATATTATGAAATTTGATCCATATATGAGTGAGCACAAACAAATTGCAGTTTAGAGTGACTGAGATAATGGTTACAACTTTTTCAGACTCTTAAATTGCGACAAAAATAACAGTGACTCAATATTATTTAAACAACAATTACTCTTTTGATTTGAATGCTTTAACAATGTTTTAGAATTTCATATACTTTCTCCAATTTGAATATGAAAATGGTGATTTTAATCTTTGATCTTGTTCTTCCCTCATTAGCACCATGGATTTTTAACATGTTTACCGAAGGAAGAAACAATTGAAAAGTCTGCATTTTCCCAAAAGCATGGTTGACTTTTTATTTTTCAAGAATGTTATCCTTTAATGTGAGATTTTAGTGATTAAATCTTTTTGTTTGAACTCAAAATCCACTATTAATGCAGGTCGTTGGCAGTCCGATGAGCCACCTACACTGTATGTGTTTATTAACTGCAGCACTCGTGAACTTTCTGTTATAGAGAAGTATGTGGTATGGTGTCTTTGCTTTTTAAGATATTAACTCACCTATTTTACGACCTTGATTGGTATCTTAAGAGTTTATCATTTTAAAGAGCTACTCAACTCTAGTTTACAGTTAATTATTCTAATAAGTTGACAGATCCATGACTTCTGAAAATTCAACTTTTGATTTTTATCTTAAGCACTTCATTTTATAGCAATAATTACTATTAGGTCTTATTTGGAAGAAATCCGTAGCCTTCTGGGTAGAAATACTTTAGCCAGTAGACGTCTTTTTCTTGTTTGCCTTTGTATCTACTCTGTCTATTTGAAAGTGGGACTTATTAACGGGAGCTTTCAACTTTTGAAGCTCTTTGAAATTCGCCATTGCTTCAGAGGCCATATCTTTCACTGTGTTGTTTACTTCCATATATTTATTTTTCATATTAAGAAGATCCCCAAGAATAGAAATCAAAATTTTCCATGTATTAAAGATGAAATTACTTTAAAAAGCATCTGGCATTAATGTTTTTCAAGCTGAATCTGGTGGTGGATGGAAAAATTCTCTTCATTAGTTGATGATAGAAAACTTTAATGGTAGACCATTATTATCATGTACATCAGTACTTCAGGACAATGTAGAACCTTCACTTTTGGTGCTGACTTGATTTGTTGGCTAGAGAACCCTAGGACTTTTATGTGGCTAGCATCATAAGGCATATCATTTTGCAATTGTTTTACAACTTAGTACCATTTTATTTTCAGCTCATCCCCGTGCATTTTTTGGAATGATTATTTTTTTTTGTAACTTTTTGATGGGATTACAGGAGAAGTTTGCCCCGTCAACCCCAGCACTTCTTTTCAATCTTGAACTGGATACTCTTCGGTATATATACTACCATACCTGATACTTAATTGATATACGTGATTACCTTATTTATAAATTAACTTTTTGTTTCCAAAAATAAGTAAAATGCTTGCCATTTCAGAGCTGATTTAGGCCTATTTGGATTTCCAACCAAAGATTTGCATTACCGATTTCTTTCTCAGTTCACCCCAGTGTTTTATATCCGAATCAGAGAGTACTCAAAGGTATTTATACTTACCCACTCTTTATTATTGTTCCTTTTTGTTGGCCTTTTTTTTTTTTTTTTTTTTTTTGTCAACTTCAGTTCTTGAATAATCACTTATGATTTGTAATGTAAGACGGTAGCAGTGGCACCTTACGTTGTAAATTACAGTGGAGCGTTATTTCGCCAATACCCTGGTATGTAATAGATCTTTTAAGAGAGTTATGGATATTCATTTTAATTGTTTATATTTCAGTGCTGTTGTTTTCTCAAAATTAATGCTGTGTTAGCCTCAGATTTTTAAGGAGATATATTAATCTTTTATTTCCATTAGGTATTTGATCTTTTAACTTAATTTTATGACTTAAATTGAAACACGAATACATGACCATTGATTTATTGCAATCTAATGGATATGGAATGAAAGTTGTAGGTGGTTATTTTTATTGTCATGTCATCAGCTCTTAAATCATTGGATTGTGATAGATAACGGTTAAAAATTTGTGTCAACAAAAAAGTAAAAAATTAAATTTAAGGATCCCAACCCTATATATATATATAATTAACCTGCTATTAGTATTGCTATAACTTAATAATATTATTAGCCCTCATAAGAGATAGTCTATACTTATTTTGGCACTTCTCCTTTGAAAAATATATGTTTTCTTTAATTCAATATACTGTATTTACTTGGGCCTCATATTTGAACACTGCATTTTAACTACATGCAGTCAAGCTTCCTTACTCAACTAGATTTGTGCAGGGCCTTGGCAGGTGATGCTTAAACAAGCAGATAATTCTTATGCTTGTGTAGCGGAAAGCACAACACGGTTTACTTTGGGTGAAGTATATATCTACTTTTACTTTTCAAATCTTATTTGCTTCATATTAATATAAATATTCCACTTCTAGACTAATTATTTGCTTTGCTCTAGACCAAAGAAGAACTGTTGAGGGTCATGGGACTACAAGAAGAAGAAGGAAGTTCTTTAGAATTTCTTCGCAGAGGCTACAAGGTTTGACCTCACTACTTGAGTAGTTCCTTTCATTTGAACATGTTTTACACCATTTGAACATATTTTACACTGCACACTGTTAGTGGCTCATTGTCTTCTACGTTCTCCCTCTCTTGCTCCCTCCCAACAATCACATTGTAGTGCTGCTATACATGTATGGCTTTCATAAGGTTTTCCTATTCTATAAAATGAAACTATCAGCTGTTGAATTCAATGAAATAATAGAACCTATAAAAATATATGAAAAAGATACCCAAGTTACTATTAACAGTTTTCAATTTGAAAGTTCATATATGAAAAAGATTCCAAGTTACTGTTAACATTTTTAATCTGAAAATTCATGAATTATAGAATGGTCTAGCTCTATTTCAGGATAAAGTAAGTACTAGAAATCACTATTAGTATGGCTTCCACTAATTGCACTGTAATTTGTGGACAGACATCATCAAGTCAGAGTTCACTTGGTGACTTAAGATTTCTTTTTCTTTCCTTTCTTTTTTGAAGTTTCTTATTTTTAGTAGTGATGGAGAATCCCAAATCAGCCTTTGGGTGGGCGAGCAAACCCTGGATCCATGTAAGACTTCACAATCATCAAGGATTTGAAAAACTCATGGTTCACAAGAACCATGATTCCTTGTGTAGGGACCCAATAATTATATGGAGAGTTGAAACAACAAAACGTACCTGTCGTATTAAACCTGTCTAAGCAGTTTTAAAGTGTTTCATCCTGGATTTCTTTCTGTGCGAAAAGCATTAGCCACTTGATGATCAGAGCTATGCTCTAGTACCAAAAGGTGTCCTAAACTTCACCATGTTATATATTATGTGCAGACTGCTACTTGGTGGGAGGAAGATGTTGAACTGGAATTATCTTCTGCTTGGCGTAGTTAAGCAACTGTAGGAGTACTGGCCAAATGTTATTGAAAGCTATAGATAATATTCAATTGCCTCAGACCACAAAAACGCTTCAATTTTGCGAAAACACGTTATTATTTTTCATTGTTTTGACAACTCTGTATTCTTTTTGGTGGAAATGATGTAATTCTAGTAGTATATGAAGGAAATCTTGTTTCATACACATTGTGGCGAGGAAATATCAGATGAGATAGAACTTCCCAGATGAATTGAACACGTAATGGATGTTCTTTTATCATGATATAATTCCCATCAATCATATCATGAACCTTGAGAATATGTACATCTAGACACAGAAGACTAATCTGATTAATTTCGCCACCTTCATTTATCACTTATTGATATATTACATGTATCTGACTCAACCACGCAATGCTGGCACAATCAAGTTTCATAGACTATCCAATAGCATAACACCCTGCAACATATTGATTATGATACATAGATTAATCGGTAGAGTAATGTAGGATTGTAGGTTTAGTGCAGCTAAACAGTTAAAAATTGGCCAGAGAAAGTAATGTTATATTGTTTTTTGATATCTCCATCTCAAATACATACACGCTAATTAATCTGCATTGAAGTCAGGCTCTGAGGGCTTCTGCATTATCAAACCCATGGGACTTGCATCATTACTCGAAGTTCCTTGCTTCTGTCGACGAGCATTAGCTGCAAAGCGAGATGCAAAGACTGTAGCACGTAGCCTGGATGGAAAATCTCCATATTCATCTGGTTGCTCGTCTAATTCTACTTGATCATCTTCCATATAGTAGTCTGCTGCCATCTCTGCATCATATTTGTCCTGACTTTCAGCAGCAGTCTTCCTCCCTTTTCTGCGGCGCCATGTAGCCTGGATAAAGGAAGCAGCCCATGTTCTCCACTGCTGTGAGTAGAAACGGAACGTATGCTGCACCTGTCGACTATGCAAGCGCCTAAACTGACTAGCTACAAACTTTAACTCTTCAGCTTTTAAGGCAAAAGCCTCTACTTCAGTTAAAGCCCTCACTGTCCGAGTAGATGACGGCAAGTTAGTCGAAGATTTAGGGTCTAGTGCCCAAGTAAGAAGCTCCTCTCCACAGAAGTCCCCTTCTTTCAGTAAACCTCTGTTGTAAAAACCAGTCCTTCCACCATCTGTAGTCACACTTTCCAACTCACCACGAATGATCAAAAGCATCTCATCAACAGGATCCCCTTCCCGAACCACACATGTCCTCTCTGTGCACAAACTTGGCTTTAGTCTCTCACATATGGCATCAAGTAACCGCTCATCCATATTGGCGAACAGCGGAACCTGTATGCATACACCATCATACAAAATTTGAGATATAGAAAACATGTCTAAGATTAAAGATCTTCAGTGTGGCAGAGAACATTGAGAGGTTCAGGTTCGATATCTATCCTGGCCACTATGAAGATATATTTTTGGCAATACTAATAAATATACACAAGGACAAAGTTCACAGCTATATTTAGAAGAGTAAAATAATGGTTGAATAGAAACATTATTGAAATGCCAATATCCACCCGAAACGTAAACAAATAATAATGTTACCTGAATGAAGCAACAACTGAGAATACTTACCCGTCTCACCAAACTCAAACAGAGATGCCGCTTGATATCCCTCCTAAGATCTTTTGGAAGACTTTGGACCAAGCTCTCTTCATCTACTCCTCGCGTTTCCAACCACTTGAAATGATCATAGCGCCTAACTCGTTCCCTGAGATCTTGTGGAAGCCAGCGATGATGCATCCACTGCTCAGAGTCACGCCGTTTGATCCTCATCTCCTCAAGACGAACAGTAAGAGATTGAAGGTAGGTCTGCAACAATTATACCATAAGCTCATCACTAATGAAAAATGTAATACTGTTGACATTTGGGAATAATTGATTTTCTCATTTACATTCAGGTTTAAGTATAATTTAGTATGACATGTTTCTATTATGTATGTAAATGACGAGAGAGGATCGAATGACACTTGATCTAAAACTTAACATACACCATTCAATATCTCTTACATTCAAATCTTCTATTTGCTGAAAGCATTTCTTATTCAGATAACAGTTGAATTTCACACTATTGCATACTTTTTGTGCTCAACTAGTTTCAAAATTTCTAAAATCTTAACTATCTGATAAAAAATGAATTAAAGAAATAAAAGATATTTACAGATATTCAATATGGTGAACATAGGTGATAATTGGTTTAATATTGGCTTGTTACAGACTCAGTAAATTAATAAAATTAAATTGCAATTTAATCTAAATGAAAAAGAAAAGGCCGATGTGATAAGTTGTTTGTTCCAAGAAAAGTTTTCCACTGAGGAAGAGAGTTGAAATTCCATGATAACAATTTAGATCTGCATAGTCCTTTAAAATGAAGAAAATTTTCTTCCATGCTCATTTTCAGCAAAAGAATTTAATACTCAAATGAAACAAAGAAACACTTATGAAGAAACTAAAAGATAAAGATTGTAACTTACTTGCATGTTTCCTATCAGAAGTGCAAAGAGGATAAGGCCCCCGATGCCTATGCATATTGAAAAGATAACCTCCGTTGCATGCGTACTGGTTTTGAGCCCCTGACCAAGTGTACTGCAGAAAGTGAAATGGCAATGTGCTTAAATAAAGAAACTTAATGAAATTTACCAACTTAGAATCTTAACCATGTGAAACTAAAGCATGAATTTGCAAATAATAAAGCATACACTTTGCAGATAACCTAAGAGAGGAATAAATAAATTCATGGTACACCTAGTACACGCTACACCAAGTAAACACATATTTCAGATCCTTATAATGGGGACGTCTGGGAAAACTGCTGAAGCATGACAAGTCCAAATGCAACTACGCTGCTTATATTATAAAGTGACTTTACTATTGAAGCATGGTACCAGCAAAAACTCATGCCTGCAAAATTTTGTTAATTACTCGTATATAAGAACAACCCATATTTAGGAAGATGAAAGTTGATAGCAAGGAAAATGGACAATGAAATGAAAGTACTCATGTTTTTACTACCCTCAGCGGGACATAATATAAAATAGAGGCTCTGCCATAAATTAAATGATACTCATTTAATATAGCGGAGAAAATCAGTGATATACCTCAAATTTTGCAGGCCCCACCACAAACAATAGAAGAATTTAGCGATGAAATCATAAGAAGTATAAAGGTTAACAGAAACAGCCTGCGAGAAGATTCCATAGTTGAAAGTTTGTTTAGTCTCATCCTCGGCATTACATGTCTTACTAAGTAGTTCCTCACTGATGCCATTCCAGTTCTCAAATTCTTCTGATCCGGGATAGCCACAGTACAAGAATCCGTGCTTACATTTCCCACTTTTTTCACAAACCATTTTCAAGCATTGCATATTACGTTCTATGCCTAGTAAGTACCACAAAGCCCCTAATATCTGTAAAAAATTCCGTCCAACCATAGTAAGATGAGATCAGCACATAATTGCACAGTATCATTACTTCTGTTGCTAGTTCTCGGATAAAGAAAAATGAAGGCATAAGTCGATAATCCATTCACATATTTGTACAAAATGAGAGCATGGAATCATTGATATTCATTGACATTTATCATGTACTAAGGATTCCCAGTTATATGACTAACTTGAATCAATACATTCTGAAACAAAATGTTCATACAAAATTTACAACAGCCCTGAATGGGACAGTATGTTACGCGGAAAAGAGATGGGAGGAGGCAAACTTAGATCCATCAGAAGCAAACAATTGTTTTTACAAGACAGGATTAGTGAAATATTTTGTAGTGCAATAAATTAACCATCATTTTTCTTGTAATCATGGTGTAAAACAAAGTATGGTGTGAATTATGTTTAGATGATCTATTTTGCCTACAAAATGGAATCCAAGACCAATAGTCATCTTCTTATGAACTTAAGATTAATACATAGGTAACAACAGGAATCACAAAGAGAATGCATATATGTAAAAAAATAAGATAATGAAAAGGATGAATTGACCCACTTCCGTTCTAATACATTATTCCATGCCAACATTTACAATCTAGACAAGCAAGAGTGCTCAACAACTGCTGTACAGGAAGAACACAGAAAATCAGAAGGTAAGCAAAAAGTCAGGTTGATCATTTCCATTCGACAATCACATATTTCTTATCCATTCGAAAATTTACAACTCTTTCAAGAGCTAAATACTGCTTTATCCTTAAAAGCTTTCTAGAGCCAAAGAGTATTCTTGATCATTTATATGTTAAACGATATATGCTCTTGATCTTAAAAGGGATCAGTGCAAAACCTTTTAGCTCTATAAATGGAACTATTCGAAAGAGAAATGTAATTCAATCATACCTAATCAAGGTAGGCCACAGATGGTAAACATCTAAGTTCTTTGCAACTTTACGAGAGTGATATTCCCAATAAATTAATAACACAAGAAAATGTACCTCAACCATAATTTTAATTATCCTCCCTCCAGTTTAAGAGAATATTTCCCAAAAAATAAAAAAAGAAAGAATCTAGAGCAAAAAACAATTTGTTGTTGCTGGATCCAGTGAAAAGTAGAAGTTTGAGCAATGGCCGAAGGAATCTTTTTTGTTGATATGGTTCAAAACTCTACTAATATAACCCGAACAGACATGATGAAGGTCTGCTGCAGTTTTGAGGCTGCGATCAACTAGTTCATAATCCGGTTCAACATGTTGAAGAGAATAGACATTTTATTAAAGAGAAATTGGAAAGTAATCAGATTTGTATGCCATTATCACCATGCAACAAAATTTGGCCGACATTTTGACTAAAGGGCTACCTAGAACTATGTTTCAAACCTGTGTTAGCAAGCTGGGAATGAAAGATATCTTCAAACCAGCTTGAGGGGAGTGCCAAAATTCAGAGGATCTTGCCATTTAAGTTTCTTATTTCTGTTTAATTCCTATTTTGTATATTTTCTAATTTTGTGGGATTAACTGAGTTAATTTCCGGATTGTGTACAGGGTGACTTGTAAGGAGGATTTTCCTTTTTCAGTTAGTTAGGTTGGGTACATATCGCAAAGTCCTAATTGTTATTCAATGTCAGAAATCATTCATTGTTCTCAACGAATACTTACATGACTCATAAGCAAGTACCATAGCAGATAGTATGCAGCACCAACCAAAGCACTTTCAGCAAAAACACCCGCAGTCTTCTTCAACTCCGAAATTAGAGGTAAAAAGCGAACAAATCGAGGAATATATTGGAAAAGAACAATATGTTGCAATGCTTCTTTTGTGTTAAGTACCTCTACTCCTTCTCTATTAAGAAAAATCCAAACCACAATCTGCAGATAATAAATTTAATCAAAGGAAAAAGTAATCCACTGCCTCTAATTCAACACTGTTAGCAGTCAACCATAATAAAAGTTATAAACCAATTCAATCACATACCAACTAAAGTGTCACATAGCACAATAATGTCTGTTATTTAGAGAGAGAGAAAAAAAAAAAAAAGATAAGCCAAACATTAAGAACAGAAAGCAACAAAAAGAAAATCATTACCTTTTTAAGCAAGTTAGAACAAATAATGAAGGAAAAGAGAATTGAAATATTAACTGAATTTTCCTAAGTACATATTGTGACTTTTAAATTATCATGAAGATTACTTTGCAATAATTTTCTTGGTGAGTGGTTGCCCAACAGGGTTTTGGAAGGTATGGAGGACTTTAAAAATGCAATCAGCGGCTGCTGCCCCTATTCTCTTCACTCTTATCGCTTTGAGTAAAATAACTGGAGGGGACAATTAAAGGTCATATGATTTCAGAATTCCAAGTTGAGAGTAAAGGCTAGAGACATGATCTTTTTGTGGATGATTTGAGAATTATCTACAATGAGTCTTGAGGTGTGTTTTTATGTGTTTTGAGTCTGTTTCATTGCTGAAAGTAAATTTGGGTTGACAAGTTTGAGGAAGTAGTCAAATCTCAAAAATACTGAGTTGTAGGGTTGTAACACTTCCTAAGACCTATTTGAGACTCCATCTGGGATCTCCTTACAAAGATGATAACTATCAAAAGAGGTACCAGAAGTTATCCGGGTGGATCAGACAGTAAGCTTATGAAAAACGATTTTCCTCAATTAACAGTAGACTATTAAGTCTTTCGACTTATTTAATGTAATCATACAGATGGAACAAGATTGATGATGCAATCAAACATTAGTTATATGTATGAAGTTTCCTTTCCTTTAAAAGTAGGGCCCTTCAGTATAAAAGGATTGGATGTGTTATTCAAACTTTATTAACAAAATGGTTATGGCAATTCGCTGGTAAAAGACAGTGTATTATGGTGTGTATTGAGGGGTACCAAAATTAACCGAAAGATTTGAGAAGAAGGTTCCTTTAAGTGCAGAAATCGATAGAAGGTGGTCTTCTGGAAGGATATTCAGCATGAAGAAATTTTAGAAGTTTCCTTCGTTTCTGGATCTTTCTTCAATTGCAGAAAATTTAGGAGCCAGAGAGGCAAACTGAACAGAGAGCTATGTCATTATTGTTTTGGAATGTGAGATTTCAACATGCTATTGAGGATTCAATGTGTCGAACAAGAATGATAAAAGAAGAGAGGATCAGTGAGGTGCAAGAAAAGAGAAAAAAGAGGAAGGTAAGATAAAGAGAGTAACAACTAAAAGTTTCAAATGAGTAAAAATAAGGCAACCAGATCTTTCTTAAATATTAATAAAAGACCCACACAAACGAGCAGTTCCAAGAATCTCAAAATTTAAATAACTACTAAGTCCCTCAAATAAAACTCCCTAAAAAATCAAGTACTCCAAACAAGCTTAGGAAGCCCTAGGCTCCTTTACAAGGATCTCCATCCTTTGCAAAAACTTTCATATATGTGTTTGTCATGCCTACTATTTCTACTATAAAGAATTAAATAAGAACTCTTCTAAGTTATGTTTATGCAAAACTTTCAGTAAATATATTTTGCTTAGTATCTTTTTAAACAGAGGATGCATAACTGATAAATAGCTACTCAACACTCAAAACACGAAGAAAAGAGAAGTCTTCTAAATAATATTTAGCTGCCATGGAAGATAGAGCTGCAAAGAAGGCATAGGAATGTTCAAACATGGTATAATTCTGATTATACCATCCAAGACATATAGATAATTGAGATATGTAACCAAGAGCTTCAAAGTAATTGAATCTCATCATCTAGATATTATAAAAGGCATGAAAGTTGTTAAATAAAACATGGTTTTCCAAACCTGTGGCAGAGGCAGCACAGAAAGAAGATCAACAATGAAAAAATGTCGCAAATATCTTGAAGCTATTAGTGCAGGATCTATCACAAGTTCACCTCGGCCAAAAACTCGTGATGATGGTGCAATATAAGCTGTGCGGAATTGTAATACCATGCGAATAAGGTAAAATGAATCAACTACTGTCCGCAGAGTCGTAACTGTGACTGCTAAGTCAATATCCATGCCAAGACAATTTGCCTCATCATTGAAGACAGGAAGATAAAAGAACAAAGGATCCATAGATACTCCAAGAATACATGATATGACAAAAAGCCTATTCCATAGTAGGAGGGATCTGTCCTGAGGATCATAAATTTTCTTCTCAGAAACTTTAAGATCCTCTGGGAACACTGCCTTGGATACTCCTGATCTTAATGTTTGACCAAGTTTTACTAGCTCTTTTGGCCCACTTTTAATCCCTATTCTGAAAGATTTTGATGCCTTCTTCCTTCTATGGCCAGCGAAGGGCATGCCCTCTATATTAAAACCACATTTATTCATTCCACCCTTATCAGAGGACATTGATAATGTTGAATCCAAATCATCCAACCTATAGGTACCAAAGTACACCAAAATTAGACGCTGACTTCACCTTGCACATAAAAGTAAAAGAAAAGCACAGGGGAGGGGGGAAGGGGGAGGGAGAGACAGATAAGAGAAACCATACATCATAAAAGCATGAAATTGATCATTACTAACATTCCCATTCAATTGGAAGAATGTGAAATAACAGATAACATCTTCATTTAAAAGGAACCTATTCTCGAACCTTTCAATGAAATTCTTCAGAATTCTTGGAATCCATAATGTAGAAAGCAATTTGTTGTTGGCTTGCAGTATACATAGTTACATTGGTTTATTGTGCAGACAAATTCTAACTGAAGTTGGTTCATCTGAAGACTAATGAATATTCTAATCATATACAAAGCCTAGCACATCAAAGACGTACGGTTAACTATTCATATGTGAGCCACTCGCCAATGACAAATGCTCTTCATTCTTTTCTCAATCACAATTAAATCTGAAAATAAATAAGTGATCAAGGCATTATCTTTGAGTAAGATAAAAGAAGAAAATTGGAGTCTACTTATTTTTAATATAGCCATAGGACATCAAGAAATTATAAGAACTTCATCGTTAGACTTTGTATTGTTTTATGCAATGAAAATTGAAATATACATGGTGAATACCAGTCACAAGGCTTATTGAGAAATGAAAGTTGTTGAACTCACAGAATCCTTTAATTTTAATAACTCATCCTTTGCATCCTACACAATTTTTTTATATAAACTTCTCTGAAAGGATTTCATGGACCTTTTCCACTATAAAGAAACTAAAAGCATATAATTTAAAACATGCTTCTGACTGCCTAGCCATTCAAGAAGTCCCCATGAACAAGTTAAATTTTTGTATATTGAAATATCAAGTACTGCCTTATCTACGTAACACTGTTAGAACTTAAATGATTCCTCATATCACCAAAACAACATTTTGCATCTAGGATATGGATTTTATCAACCTTTTCCACTTCAATGCAGTTTAAGAATATACGTTGAAGATTAAATGAAAACTTGAATTCCATTAATATTATGTTACAGTATCAAGTGTTAACCAATAACCTCTATAATAGGCGATGCATACAAAATCATTTGGCACTTGGTGTAATATGGTCCAATCACACCTAAAAGATGTAACTCAAAGGAAGCTCAAAACATTTAAGCATTGAAATGAAAGCTATACCAAAACAATTCTGTGGAAAGGGAAACAAAAGGAAACACCGAAAGCAGTTTAGTCCTAAGCTAAAAGGCAACAAACTTCATCAACCAACTATTTGAAATGGATTTACTGATTAAAGTTCATGAATTTTCAATCTATAACCATAATGATTAAAAGAATAAAAGAGAAAGGAGAATGTGATATCAGTTGTGATATTTATATCTTAGAAAAGATATATATACAATCCATACCTTACAAACTTCTCCTTCTGGCCACCAATATACTGTGACTTGTTTCTCGGATCAAACATTCTGTACAATCAATTACATAGATGCCTATCTAAAAATCAAAAGTCACAGAAAAGCTTAAATCAAATCCCTGTCTGGAATATGAGAACACCAGAAGCTAATAAACTGCCTGCACCATCGTAAAGAAAGGAAAAGAAATGAGATGCTGCAATTGAAACAGTAAAAATAGCAGCACTTCAGGTATTCAACAAAGTATAAAATTTTCAGATTCCCAAGCCTAGCGGACCAATCAAAAGTTTTATCCAAAAGGACATTCAACAGATATAAAAGGCATTACAATATTAACAACAGAAAATTTAGTGAGCAGTATAAGTTCATTGAACTCATCAGCAATAGCACCATCACTGTTGGTTTACTCTTTCTAGTTATCTATTACTGGTCATGGAAATACGCTAGGTTTACTTCCAGTTTCCACTATCAAGCATCGATCCGGATTAACAAGTTTCTTAGTTTATGTAAATTGTCGAAATTCCAAGCATCCAAACTTACATGATTATGCAACTTAAAGCACCAAGAATGCCTAAAAAATGGTAAATACATCATACCTAATTAAGACATAAGACTTGCAATATTTGGCACCTATCCACTAGCATGGACAATACAACAGGAGAGATCGACTAAACCTGCTCTTGAGGCCAAAAAGTGTTTCACTTTCTTGCAATCTTCATTTTGCTCTTGCACATAAAGCTTTTATTTAAAAAGAAAACACTCGAACTTACCTTTAGGGTTTGCGACATGCTATGCACAAGTTAACAAATCTTACATACATATCTTATCTAATGGAATCATCCCAAGTTTTCCTTAATGAACATATCAATGTGACTCCCATATCTTCTTTTTGACCTCACAAGAATTATCAATTTATCATAGCATAAGTTGATTTCCTAAACTAATTAATCACTTTAACTCTTTAGTCCATTGTTCAATTATCCTTTTCATCTTCAACGCATTCATGTAATCCAAGAAGCTTCATCAGATTTTTCTTACCTCCTAGCTCTTCCTTCACATCTTTAAAACCAATACTCGCGGCTAACATATAATCGACATAATCAAGCTCTCAAAACTACTTGGTATTTCCTGTATTAAATAAATTGTTCTCTAACACCAAAATAAGAAACCCAATAATAATTAATATATTTACCGAGTGATGTTTATCTTATTCTTCCACAATGCCTTACAATGACTAAGGAACTACTTTAATCTATCAAGAACTACGGCCGACCAAACCATGAGAATTAGATTAGTTACTTTCAACCTACAATCTTTGCTCACAGTAAATTGTGGAACAACATTAAAATAGATAAAATGTCATCAATTTTCTTGTTGAAAAGCACTAAAATATTCCAAATTCATTCTATTATCCGTATAATTTTCCAAAATGACATCTAAAACCCATCTTCTTATGTACCAAGATAATTACAACCGAACTCAATTCAATCGTCTTTGATATGTTTGCAAAAGATTTAACTAATTTAATTCATTCAAATTCCTATACAAAAATCTCCATTCACACATACATTCAAACAATATTTATATCGATACTAAACCTCTCAATTACATGCCGAACCTTTTACTTTCAATCTACCAAACTCCATTCAAACAAGACAAATTGACCCAATTCTATATATTGAACAAATCAACAACCAAACTAAAATACCCAGATGAATTATTCATAAAAACGTATCATTTCATGCATAAACTCAAAAGGGTTGATCATTTGAACAACAATGGCGTATGAAAAGTATGAAGAGAATCCATTCAGAACGTAGATAGCATTGTATTAAAAATACAGAATTAACTGAAAACGGAATGAATAAAAATAAAAAAGATTGAAAAGGAAGGACTTACAATGAAAAATGTAGAGATTTGATTGAAAAATAATAATGGAAAGATTGAGGTTTGAGGATGACAAAGATAGAAAGAAAAGGAGGAAGAGAAACAAACAATGGGAAGAGAGTATTCTTTTAATAAAAGCTGGAGACCGTTATTTCAGTTATATGAAAGTTCAGTTGTCTCCAAATATGGAGCCAACTGATAATATATAAAACAATAATAATTAAGAGTATATCTTTATTTTATGGTTTGTAAAATGTTTTTAATAATATTTGAAATTAAAAAAGAATTAATGTTAAGGAGGACAAATAAAGTAATTTAATGTTAATTCTATAAAAATTAAATCTGTGAGATTGTAAATAATTTAATATACATATAAAAAGTATGGGAATGTAATGCATGGTTATCAAATCGCGTATCGTATTGTGTCTCAAAAGCCTAATTTTTTAAATCGTGTATCGCGTATCGTATCGTATCGTATCGTAAGATACGTTTTTTTCAAAAATATTAATAAAATAATCAAAATTTTCTAAAAATTAATATCATCCCTAAAATTAATTAAAGATTTTTGTGGTATTATTGGCTTTAAATTACGGTATTACATAATCAAAATCAATCACAAAATTAAGAATCTATATTATGTTCTCTTAACCATTCATATCATTTCCAAGATCAATGTTAATATCCATATCTTCACTTATATTATTATTATCATGTAAAATGGGTAATACATATTCCTCTTCACTTTCTCCATGCAAAATTGGTAAATTTGGATAGGTTTTAGTGAATCGGGTTGGGTGACCCGGTTTCGACCCGAATTTTTTTTGGACCTTTGGCCCAAATTAATAAAGTTGTATCGATTTATATCGATATTTTTAAGGATATGAACGGATATGTATCGTATCGTAGGATACATATCAACGTATCGAAAGGTTTATGATACATTCTCTGATACGTATCGTTGGTGACCTGTATCAAATCGTATCGTATGATACGTATCGGGATATCATAGGATACTAATAACCAATTGTAATCAAATCTAGAAATATAAATAAGTCTTCAAATATAAAATAACTGGTAATACTATTCATCCCAAATTTTACATCCTAAATGATACGACATTTAGATATAAATTTTGGAAGAAGTTTTGAGAATGTTAGTATTATTGAAATTAAAAAAATAAAACATTGTCAAAGAAAAGGAAATTATAAAATTTAGAAATCAATAATGAACATTATTTAAACCCATATCTAAAATAAGAAAAATTTGAACTAGTTTTAAATCTGTTTTCAATAAAAACCTTTTTTTTTTTTTGGTAACTAAGGTGTTCGAATCAACTTACACATATCTCAACTAATTTCGGAAAGTTTATTAAACATCCTACAAACTTACCCAGATTGCAAATAAAAGCGTTATCTTCCTTAAAAACTAACGCCTCTACTATAAGGGGTGTTGTAGCAAAACATTTTGATGCTTATCCAGGTTAACAACATAGCCTTTGTCGTCTCTTACTACAATTCTCATCGCTTCTTTATGAGAGTACTCCTTAAATGCTGCATCACAGTTGATTTTAATTTAATCAGCAGGGGGGTCTCCAATCATTGCTGAAGGAGGTGGAATCTGGGTGCTGAGTCATATTTAAAGTTGGCTTTTGATTGATAAAGAGTAAAATTTTCTTTTCAATGATCTTGGGCTAAAATTAAAATAAAAAGAGCCATGGGCTAAGCCTATAAGTTTCAACTTTGAGATGGGCTTTCATATTATGAGAACAAGTCTTATAACTAGTCTTCATATTTGGGTCTGGGTTTGATGAAACATTTCTTTTTGTAAGAAAATTAAATAGTTTTTTTTCATAAAATATATAATGTTTTTACTAAAAAATAAAAGTTCAAATGGGGATAGACATAACAACTTTATGGTAAAGTTTGTACCATAATTTTCTCTAAACCACAAGTTCACTATAATTAGCTTTAAATAGGTAATAATGTTTCTTTATCATCAATCACTATTAATTCACTTTTTAAATATATAATATATAGTATTATGGATGGTCATTACTTTAATCTTAAAAAAAAAGGGGTTTGTCAAAGTAACATGTTTAAAACATAGTAGAAGAATTTTGTCAAAAAGCCATTTGTAGGTTGTGTATATATCAAAGTCATTCTATGCAGCTTTTAATTTCAACATTAACACATGAAACTTTATCTAGTGGACAAAGAAAGCTACAAACTTTGGGCTCCATTTAACTTCTTTTTAAAATAAAAATTATTTGTTTTTCATAGTATGATTTTGAATCCGGTTTATGCTCCTAATAAAACATTAGACTTATAAAATTGACATTAATTTATTATAAAATATTTATATGACTTTGTTTCATATTATAAAGATGAAATTTAATATTAAAATTATCTATATTCAAATAACATTCTCTCATCCATGGTGGAAGTTAATTTGTAGAACTAAATTTCATAATTTCATTACTCTTAGGAAAAAAATGAGAATTGTAGACGATGAAATCTACTCGGAATTATTGATGGGATGTTGAGACACTGGCAATCTCAAATTCCTGCAGAGAGATGTGAAAATCGTATGTAAAGTCTTGGGGACACTTGTGTGGTTATCAGCTACGATGCTTAAGTCAGCAAGGTTATGATAGAAAATTGACCGGAAATAAGGGTAAGGATGGTTACTGTGTTTCGCACCTAAAGCGAGCTAACTTCACCTATAGAAGGGTCGAAACTTGATTCTACGACAAAGGACGACTAAAGGTGAGAGAATTATATGAGGCTTGCATATAAAATGCTTGGATTCTAGACTATTGGCTAAATAAGTACGTAAAAGAAAAATGAACCCTGTCAAGAGGGCATACCTCTACTTTTATAGCAAGTCCTAAAGGTTTAAGTCTTAGTAGAACTAGGAGTTTTTGGCTTGTCTGTTTAGGAAGAAAGTCGTTGTAAGACTTAAAATCGCCAAGATTTTTGAGAATCCTAATAAGACTAAGAGTCCGAGGGTGTTAGAGTTTGTATGGGAGACTTTAGGACTTGTTAAGTGTTCGAGATTGTCTAAGACTACGAGTCTTAGAGTCCACATCGAGCTAGTATTTGCATGGAGCTTAGAACTCTTTAGGTGTCAAGATCTTTGTGGCGTTCGAAGTTAGATGAGCTCAGGACCTTTGGCCAGCTCGCCTTGCACTTGAGCCCGCTTGTCAGAGAGATCTAGCTTGCAAGTGACCCAAATCGTGAAGTGGTTTCGTAGAGTAACCCAACTCGCGGATTAGTTCATGGAGCGAACCTTCTTAGAAAAGAACTTCAACGCAAGACCAACCATATTCAAGGTTACGTGGCTATTTTACAAGAGCAACTAGGGTTGATCCAAGGCACCAAGCCCTAATTGTGATGTCGCCAATCAAAGTCGAGCCAAGGATATTGGGTCGTATAATTGTTATAACGTTACTAGGCCATCAGGGTCCAATGCAATTTTTTACCCGTATAAGAATAAAATCAATGAATTCCAAGAAAAAAAATTATAAAATAAGACATGTATATGCAATAGCCAAAGAGGTAGGAAGAACAATTCAAGCAATTAAAATAGTAACAATCCTTGCAATGATTCAATGAAATACATATCTATCTTATTCACTAGGATTGCCATTCGATAACCCATCAACACTTATATAAATTCATGGATAAGGAGGGAGCTTCACACAAAGAATTAAAAACTATAATCTCGTAAAATAATTAATCGTCCAATCTCTTAAATTTATATTGTTGGAGTAAGATTATGTTTATTGTAATATTGAAATTAATATACCAGTTGAGATGGATATAGTTACTATTCAAGTCTCAATGCTACAAACATGGTCCCAATAATTCGTTTTAAGTTGTTCAAACTGTTTGGAGATACCATACATCAAGAATGATACAAATTTGCAGGCATGCACCAACCAAAGAAAAGAAAAAAGAGACGACAGAAGACAAAGAATGACAGTTCATGCGCAACAACCAAAAGAAAAGAAAAAAAAGGACAGAGAGAAAGACAAAGTAAAAAAATGATTTACAGTCATGCTAGTTGAGTAGTGCACGAATGGTGTACTCAAAATGAATAAACGACTTTTTCCCACCCACGGTTGCCTTAATGATACTTTTTTCACTTACAAAATTTTAAAATATCATTTTTTTCATTCAAAGTTAATATTCTGTTAATATTTAAAGTTGATTTTGATGGCGAAATTTCTCTTTATCATCACTATTTGAACCTCCAATCTCCTCTTTATAAAACTCCTTTCACTCCAACATCTGATTTTTTGCCGATTGTCGGCCACAGCAAAATTAGAGTTTCGGTGAACAAATATTTTATCGATCTCCACCATTAGATCCACCAACCTCCACCTTATAAAAACTCTCTTATTCTTCTTGGTAACTTGTCAACGCGACGGAGAAAGTGAAGTGTATTTTAGGTATTAACAAAATATAAACTTTAGGGTGAGAAAGTATTATTTTGAAACTTTCTAAGTGAGAAAGTGTCGCTAAAGCAAACCTTAGGTGGGCAAAAGTCGTTTAGTACTCTACTCTAAATTGCCAAAAGGGCTCCCTTACTAGTAAATATATGACTTGTTTTAAAACAAAATTGTGATTTCAAATTCTTAATATTGAAGATAGTTAAATGTGAATAGATTGAAAGAATTTTGGTGAATAAGTCAAGTTTTCATACTTAAATCTTCAAAATTCAGTAAAATATTAATGACACACTTCAAGAAGTCTAAAAATACGAACAACATTTTCCATTTAATAATTGACTTATTTGATCAAATAAAATTCTAAGAATATCTCTAATCTTCTAGAAGTTGAAAATGAAATATGAAATAATTTTTTTAATAATAATTTTTTTTTTTTTAAATGAGCATTGATATAACAACTTTATGGTAAAGTTGGTACCATAATTTTCTTTAAACCACAAGTTCACTATAATTAACTTTAAATAGGTAATAATGTTTCTTTATCATCAATCACGATTAATTCACTTTTTAAATATATATAGTATTATGGATGGTCATTACTTAAATCTTTTTAACTCAAAAGAAAAAAAAAAGTTGTTTTTTTTCAATTAAAAAATAAAAATAGAAAAAAAGAACTTTATTAAAGCTAACCATGTTTAAACAATAGAAGTAAAACTTTGTCAACAAGCTATTTGTAGGTTTACATATATCAAAGTCATGCTATGCAGCTTTTTCAATTTGAACATAACACATGAATGAAACTTTATCTAGTGGAGAAATAACAATTCATGGGCTCCATAAACTTAAAATCTCTTATATTTTTTCAATAATATGATTTTGAATCCCTATAAGGCCATAACATTACAATTGGGTTCTTGGTGATGGTAAAATATCACATTTGAGTTTCAGTTTGAGTCTCCATAACTACTAATTAGGGTGGTTATTAGAGCTCTTATCTGACAGATAATTTCAGGGTCTCAAAAGATTAATTGAAATACGTGTAAATTAGCCCAACATCCTTGGTCATAAAAAAAAAATATATCACATTCAAAATCTGCAACATCCACGACTTGAAGTATGTTATTTTAAAGTGAAATAAAATTATATTTTATTACTAAGTATGAATAGGATTTGAAATATAAATTGGTTGAGTAAATATGAGAATAGAATAAAGTTATATAAAAAGGTTTACGAGGTCAATCCCATAAATCATAATAGTACGCAATTGAAATTCATATACCATAAGAAATTTTATTACAAAAATATGAGGAGAGAATCAATGAATTCCAACAAAAAAATAAGACATGTATATGCAGTAGGAAAAGGAATATTTAGGAAGAAGAATTCAAGCAATTAAAAAACAAAAATAGAATCACTTTCAAACCTGAGAAAAGCTATTCCATGCCTTGCAATAATTCAATCACAGTGATCATGGCAGGCAAACAATTCAAATTCTGCCTAAAACCTGTGAATTCCCTCACCTCGTTCTTTCTTTCTACTCGATCAAAGTTTGAAATGAAAATTTGGATGAGATGTCATTTATCATATAGACTTCCAAAAAAAACGACCTACAAATCTAATTGTTCGGCTAACTCCTTATGGGAATCAAGAAAAATAGTTCCTCTATCTGATTCACTAGGGTTCATCAATATATATTTGTATTTGTGGATAAAGGAGTTTTTTTTTTTAATTTTTTTTTTTATTATGACCAAGGCTATTCGGACTGGTTTGCAGGTACCTCAACTATTTTCCTAGGATCTTGGAACTACCAATCAAATATGAGCTCCAATGATTACCGATATTTGCAACCATAAAGATTGATTATATAAACTTATATCCTTCATTGTTCTTTTACCCTCAGATCATCCAATGATAGTTATAAAAAAAGAGTTTTGAGCAAATAACTAAAATCATAATCTCATAAAATAGTTGTTTATATATAATTTGTTTTAAGTCTCTTAAACATATATTAAAAAGAATGATTATATTATCTTTATTTGAATAGTTTAAATTGATAGGATAGTTGAGATAGATAATGATACTAAAGTATCTTTTTAATAAAAATAAAGAATCAAACAGGCTCTTATTGTCTTGTTGTTCAGATTGTTTAAAACTACAACACATGAAGAATGACAGAAATATGCAGGCACATGCAGCAACCAAGAGTGAAAAGAACAGAGAGAAAAAAAAAAAAAAGCAGAAAACAGAAGACAAATAATGAGAAAGCAGTCCAAAGGGGAGAATATTTTGTGAAATCTCAATACTGCAATTTGGTGGACATGTCCCACACCCTCTTATCATTCATGTTCTAATGTTCACTCTCGTCTAAACACACGAAATCAAATAAGGATGGACTGCACACTATATCTATCCTCAATATAGCAACATTCCACCTATAAAATAACCACTTTTTTTTTTTTTTGTTCTTTATTCAATTTCATTCATATAATATAGTGTGGTTTGTGTTTAAATTATAGAGTACTATAATAGGAATATATTTATTTGGATTTTAAGTTTAGTTGAAATTGGTAACATTTAATTTCTTAGTTTTGTAATAATTTTTTTGGAACATTAATAAAACCATCTATTTTTCTTTTAGGATGATGGGATATTAGAACATAATTCATATAAGGATTATTGGGACTAACTAATGGAGGCTGCCTTTTAGAATTTAACATTAAGAACCATGTTAATTTTCAAATTGGAGATTATATTATAAAATATGATTAAAAAGATCAATTAAGATAGATTAAAAAAACTCAAAACACTTTTTGAAATATAAAGATGATTACCTTTGACAAGTGTTGACATGTGAATATGGAATAAGAATATATGACTATAATTCTGCCCTCTCAAATGTATCTCTCATGTATATTCCGACTCTCTTTAATTGTTTCTTTTGTCCTTTCAAAGATATCTCTCGAACATACTCCAACTCTTTTTAATTACTTCTCTTGCCTTCTCAATTCTAACAACAAGCACTTAAAGATGTGTATTTTGAAAATGTTTTAAGCACTGTTAAAAACATTTTAATGTAGTGAAAAACAATTTCAAATAGTATTTCTCTATTCTAACCTATAAAGTGTATGAAAAATTCATAAATAATTTAAAGAAATGGTTCTGAGTTTGTATAATGGATTTGTATTCAAAACATTCCAGAAATATACTTTGTATTCAAGAACAAAATTCTAGAATACGATGAATATATTTCATTGAGTATATAGTAGAGTCAATATATTTCATTGATGACAGTAAGCATATTAGCTTGTGATTCCTGTGGTTTCCAAAACTCTATCAAACAAATTAAAGCAAAACCAAGGAGCAAGAAACAAAGAAAACAAAAACAAAACACACGAGCATGCATGAACTAGAGAGTGGTCATGGCAATGGCCCCAAAACTTGGACATTGAACATGGTGATAAAGCGACATTCCAATATCGCTCTACTCTCCTTTTTTTTTTTTTGTTTGGTCAAGGATAACTATGATTTATCACTTAATAATTTGAGATACAGAATAAAAATCAATAAATACAACTTCATAATAATTAAATAAAATCTCATTCTATATTATTTAATCTGTTTATCTTTGGAACAAACGTCCTAAAGTTTTTAATGTGTATTAAACATTAATCAACGTTTATTAACTTCACAAAATGCATAAATAAAGACATCGATTAATTGCTGATTTATAATCTGCATGTGTTTTTGAAAATGTTATCCGCAAGGAATATAATTAATTATTACATTGTCACTTCTGAGGTTTGGTGTAAAAAAAAATCCCCTTTAATTTTGGAAAATAACTTTGATATTTTGGATAAACAGAACAAAAAACCATTTTTACATTCAAGAATTGTAATAGCATCAAAACGATCAATTGTTTGGCTAAAACTTTCAACCGTTTGTCCAGAAATGTCTAACAGTGTATTCAAAATATCTTTTTAACCCTTAATTTATTACATTTAATTAACAAAATTCGTTCAAGTGAGACAATACTGTTTGATATAAAATTTAAATACTTTTTTTTTTCCTGAAAAACAAGGAATACAACAAATCTTATAAACATGCATTTGGTAAAAAAATAAGTAGAATTGTTTTCAAAAACAGTTTTCGAATACATACAATTGTACAAACTAGTGCAAAATTATCACAGTTTTCTACCGTTTTTAATTTAAAAACAATTTTTAAATTTTACATAAAACACATTTTCAAATATTAAAAATATTATAATACAACTAAAAAATTTGAATAGTATTTTAGTTTTTAAAAATCCAAAAAAATAATGTTGTATCCCAAATGATGTAACTATTTATACGTTAGATTGATTAAAAAAAAAAAAATTTACTTATTTTATTATCTTATAATTAATGTGACGTTGACATATAAACAACCCATTAATTATGATATATTTTCGTATCAAGTATCCAAAGTGATAAGGTATGAATAATAAATCTTGAGAAATATTACTTTTTTTAATAGAGTAATACTACACTTACAAAGATCTCCCATCTCCCTACAAAATTAAGATATCTTTGTAAACATAATATTATTGTTTTAAATAATAAAGGGTATCTTAGTGGTGACCTTAAAATGCACAAGTGAAGTAGTTTAGAAGTGATAGAAAGGTATCCTGTGACTGCTGCTGCTAGGTTACATCCTTTGAGCTGACATGCATGACTTGAACTTGAGGCAAAGAAAGAATATGAATATCCATGTAAACTATAATAAAAAAATAAGATCCTGAAAGTGACCAGAGATTGAACAAAAGGAAAATTTAACTCTTTCATTTTATCACATTCACACACCACCTCCTACCTACACAAAAACAAAAATGGTCCATGAAAAATCAGATAATTCAGAGACACATAAATATCTGGTTGAAAGTTGTGACTGTTCACCACTCACCATTCCACTACTCTATGTTCCCTCCTCCCTGCAATTTTTTCTTTCGTTTTTTTTTTTTTTTTTTAATCTTTTTTCTCTTCTTTCTCTGCATATTTTGCTCTTTAGTCAAAAGCACATTGGGACCCTCCATTATTGTTTTCTCTCTTTTCATTATCTTCATTTCTTAATCGCTATATAAACTCTGCTTACTAAACAACATTATCAACCCTTTATGATTATCCAACTGTAAAGCAATCTAACATTGGATACGGAGAGTAGAGCAAGAAACAAAAATGGCTAACATTAAAAAATGTGGTTAACTTCATCAATCTTGTGATTTCACCAACAAAAGAATAAACAAAGCCTCCTATCCTATTCCCAGAACTAGAAATTGCCTAAACATGCCTTCAAGATCACTACTACTTCTTTCTCCAACCTCCAATCCTGTAACTAAACCAAGCTTTCTTAGCAAAACAAGAGTTTTGTTCTTCATCCTCACTATTTCATCTTCTGTAGTTATTGTCTTGACATTCCTTTACTTTCTTTACCATCTTTGGTACTCTCTTGTGAACAGGTCAAGAACCATTCCTTTCGACTCCAATGCTCCTTTGAAGCTCCAGAGGTTCACCTACAAAGAGCTGAAAAATGCTACTAATGCGTTTGATGAGGGTAATATCATTGGGAAAGGTGGTTCTGGTACTGTGTTTCTTGGCATTGCAAGAGATGGGAAGTTGTATGCCATCAAGAGACTTGACACTTTCTCTTTACAAACTGAGAGAGAGTTTCGGAATGAGTTGCAGATTCTTGGTGGGTTAAGGTCTCCTTTCTTGGTTACCCTTTTGGGGTACTGTATGGAGAGGAATAAGCGGTTCTTGGTTTATGAGTACATGCCAAATAAGAGCTTGCAGGAGTTGCTGTTTAGTGAAGGTAATAATTTGGTTCTGAAATGGAATCAAAGATTTGATATCATCATGGATGTTGCTAAAGCATTAGAGTTTTTGCACTTTGGGTGTGATCCACCTGTGATTCATGGTGATATCAAGCCTAGTAATGTGTTAATTGATTCTGATTTTAGAGCAAAAGTTTCTGATTTTGGGTTGTCAAGGATCAAAGTGGAGGGTGAATTTGGGGTGGATTTGTTTAGCCAAGACTTGGGAAAGAGTACAGATTTATGGAAAAGTCAAGAGCTTTCTGGGCATTTGACTACAGAGACTCCGGCAACAGGTACTCCAGTTGAAAGTGCTCATGAGGTAGATTTTGCTCTTGCTTTACAAGCTTCTTCTTCTTCAAACAAAAGTAGAGCATGTTACAATGTCAGAGCTTTGAACTTAAATTCTCTCAATTATAATGCTAGTATTGCTAGTGAAAGTGATTTTAGTAAGGTTGGGAATGGAAAGGGGAAAGAGGTTTCAAGTATAGATATTGGGGGGGTTGATTGGTCTAGTAAGTTTGTGCCGTATGAGGATGAGCCTAGTAGCATCGATCATAGCAAGGAGTTGAGTTTTACCACTAATTCTGTTAGCGATGATGCGACGAATATGAAACAATGGGGGAAAGATTGGTGGTGGAGACAAGATGGGAGCGGTGAATTGTGCAGCAAAGATTATGTTATGGAGTGGATAGGAAGCCAAATTTGTCCTTCAGCAAATCCTGATTGGGAGGAAGAGAAAAAGAGCACGCATGAGAAGATTGAATTGGATAGTTCAACCCAATTGGACAACTTAGAAGATGTCCATGAATCACACTTACAAGAGCTTGGTTTTGAAAAATTGGAAAAGGGGTTTGAGAAGAAAGAGTTGAAAGGCAGGAAAAACCGAAAGAAAAAGCACAGGAAGATGCAAGAGTGGTGGAAAGAAGAGCACTTGGCTGAGATTAGTAAAAAGAGTAGTAAGCTGAGGAAGCTTGAAACAAAGTGGAAGAAGGGTTTTAAGATTCCACATTTTGATCTAGGTAGGCGGTTTCAGTTCCATAGGCGAAAGAAATTTGGGGAACAGAATCAAGATGATTGTGATGCAAATGGGGAGTTCAGTTTCAGAAGAGGGTGGAAGAAGAAGAACAAAAATTCAATGGGAAGTGACATGTGGAGTGGAGATCTTTTCAGCCGTGAATTGAGTAGCACAACAAGCATGAGAGGAACACTGTGTTATGTTGCTCCAGAGTATGGTGGTTGCGGATATTTAATGGAGAAGGCTGATATTTACAGCTTAGGAGTATTGATCCTTGTAATTGTTTCTGGTAGAAGGCCATTACATGTTCTTGCTTCGCCAATGAAGCTCGAAAAAGCAAACTTGATAAGCTGGTGCAGGCACTTGGCTCAAACTGGCAACATTTTAGAACTTGTGGATGAAAAATTGAGAGATGAGTATAGTAAAGAGCAAGCAATTTTGTGTATCAACTTAGCTCTCACCTGCTTGCAGAAGACACCAGAGTTGCGGCCGGATATTGTTGAGGCTGTGAAGATTTTGAAAGGGGAGATGGATCTTCCACCACTTCCATTTGAGTTTTCTCCATCTCCTCCTTCAAAATTATTCAGCAAGGCGAGGAGAAAACAGAAGGCGAATGCAGATTAGATAGACTTTGGTACATGTTCTTGTTCGGTCTTGCTTCTTTTTGTTTAGTAATCTTAATGGGGTTTTTTGTTGAGTGTAATGTAGAATCAGTGATCAGAAAATGTAACCTGGAAACACATTTGGGGACTAAATCTGTATTGTACATTGTTAATTATGTGAGGATTATGCTGTTGTATGTATTAATAATGTATATTAGAGGAATGGATTTTATTTGCTTTCTTTGCTCTTTAACTAAATGTAAATATTGACAGCTTTCTGTGTTTGCGTTAGCAAAATTTTCTTGCACTTTCTATGCTGACCTTGAGAAAAAATTTCTTGAAGTTTAAGATAGGGTTTCAACTTTCAACTACTTCTGTTTGGTGTGAATTCCAGTCCATGTTTCACAAAAGCAGTAACAACTTGAAAACCAAAACTTGTTTCTTTGTTGCAATGGGAAATTTCTATTCCTGGCAAGTCGATATCATACAAATCGCGATACAACCATTATCGTCCAACACACGGATCATATAAGTTTAAGAATATACAACAAGCAACTGAGTCAGACGCAGATCGCACGCCATCTAAATCAGTAGCATTCAGTATCAAACTTTTTTGGCAAAATAAGTTACAACACAAAACCTAAGAAGCATGTAAATGTACCAGTAGTTATTCCAATCTGGGGAAACATTGGTTTGAATAATAAAGGGCATTAATGGAGATGCCGTGGGTTTTATGACAACCCAGAGAAGAGATCAGGTCCACCATTAAACATGTAGTTATTAAGGTAGTTTCCAGTTCACCAAATCTTTTTAACTCCATTTTTGAAAGAAGATGATTGTTTCCTTCATTTTCGGTTGATTATTGTTGACTGGTCACTGTTTCAGGGTCCATTAAAGTCACTTTCAGATTAGCCTAAAGCTAATCAGCACTCATCAGTCATCACTATTCAAACCATGAATCATTGAGTCACGGGGGACCTAACTGTTTATCAATCAATCAATAATTAAAGTATTAAGCGTTAAAATGTTTTAAGTATATTGTATTTTTGTGCACTTTTGACTGCTAAATTGGTATAGTATAATCTTGTGACTTAAAAAGGAAAATATAATCTAATTCTAGATTCTTTCAACACGAACCTAATTTACATCTTTTTATTTGGAAATGAAATATCTATAATGCATTCGGCCTTTATTGGGCCAAACCAACCTGAGCTGGGCTTCAAGAACTTTGAGGATGCTTGGCAAAACTGAGTAATTTAATAATGGATAGTAATGTTCCGAAAACCGGACTGGATTATAATCCGTTCAAGGGTTCGGTTTCAGGTTGGATAGATCGGTTGGACCGTATTATATAAAAAAATTTAGTCTCTAAAGGTTTGAAATTCATCAAAAACACTCCTATAATGCTCCCTTAAGGTTTGAAATATGTCCAAAACACCCCTGTCGAGCGAAGAGACTAGTGATGGTGGCAGCAACGATGATCAATGGCCAATCGAAGCTTGGAATCATGGGGCTTTTGATGTATAGGTGCCGGCGACTAGGGAGTTCCATCGGCATTGGAACTCGTCAGAATCAAGAAAGAAGTCTGGCGGTCGCATCCTTTAGGTGGGACGGCAGGGCGAAGGAGGGCAGGCGACCACCCAGAAAATCAGGGTTTTGTCGTGGAGATGTCGTCAAGTCTAATGGTGATGTTTTCTCCCTCGAACGATGCCAGAATTCGACGGGATTGAGTTACGACCGGACCACGATTCAGCATTATTCCGGCGGTCCAACCGCGGCTCAATCCGGTTTGATTGAAAATAATGGTTTTTAGAGGATACCGGATCGGATATGCTGTCGGCTACCGGTCCGGTTTTTAGAACATTGATGGGTAGTGACATTTAGCAATTTTTATTTTTTTTAATGACCAAGGATGTCTGGGCTAGCTTATACTTATCTCAATTAATTTTTCGGGACCTTGAAACTATCAGTCGTATAAGAGCTTTAATGACTACCCTTATTAGCAACCGCAAAGAGACTCGAACTCATGATCTCTTGAGTAATTCATCTAAGAGTTCCTATCGAAACACTTGGCCACCCAGAGATGGTTCACTTTTTTTTTTTTATTATTAGTCCCATTTTTTAATTTTAACAAGTTTAATTTTATATTTTTTTTTTATAACATTTAAAACTCATAGTTTATCCATTTAAATTGCTTTAAAAAAAAAAATACATAACTTAAAAAATAATCGTTTTTCACTTCTCCATCGTATTCAAATTTTTTAGTTAATATGTTTGTTCTTCTTAAACTTGAAGTTATAAACTAATCCAATTTTTTTAGAAAAAAAAAAAAAAAAACCTTGATTTTCTCACTTACAAGGAGTTTCTTGGAGTGATTGGAGTTCTTTTACGGATACATAACTTTGTACTTAACAATTGTAGGTTGATGGAAAAAGTATAGAAAATCTATTTAGTAATTAAGAAGAGAAAATCTTGAGTTTAGGAGACTTAAAAGAGAATATATATTACCATTTTATATTATAATTGTCATATTTCAATGGAATTTTACGAACTTAGAAGCAATCAAATAGGAGATGATCTAAATCTCAAAAAATTAGGAAAATAAAGGTAAAGAATAAACATGTTTAAGTCTAAAAGGGTAATTTTGGTATTAAGTAGGGTTTAAAAAGAGATTTTAATTTATTTATTTTTAACAATTTTAGCTTTAAAGAAAATTCCTAAAAAGACATTAAAAGTTATCCGTACATCCATATTCTATTTTACTTTACATTAAACAAAACTTTATATTTTTGTTTTAATCTGTTTTATATAAATTATGTTGGATCAAAAAACAGATTTTAAGTTAATGAATAATCATACTTCATATACATATTACCAAAATTTGTAAAGAAAAAACCAGTTAAGTTGATAGGGGTATTTTCGGTACTAATTAGAGTTTAATGATATTTTTTAGATATAAAATAAGTGTATTTCACTATAGGGGATATTAAATAATAGATGAGAGTTAAAAATCACGTCCCTTAATAATATTACTGAATTGATACCACTAATTATATCGATTTGAAATTGTTATTATGCATTTTAATTTATGTCAACACAAGATAGAGTTTTAACATATATAGTCAATTCAATAATCACAAATTCAAAATTTGTCAAAATGTGCAAGTTTTATTTACAGTACAAAGCTAACCGTAAAATGTAATTATTTACCAATTATACCTTTAAGGAAATGATAAATGTTATACTAATAGTCTAACGCATTTCAATTATTTTTGTCCTTTGCAATTTTTCATTAAAGACAATTAGGTTAAGTCATGTGATTTTTTGTTTAAATTTATCTTTTAAACAAACCCTTTTATATTTTGGGAACTAAAATTAGTAATATTGATTATATATGGGAATATTTCTTTTATCTTTCCAAAATAAATTTTAAATATTCATTTGTCGTATAAATGATCGGTGGATATATCATATGTGATGTATAATAATGCGAAGTAAGTTATCATATTATTTGATATGCAAACTCTTTATGTTTATTAGAGCAAGCGGCATGTCCCTGCCGAAAAGATTAAGGGTGGGAATTGAAATAAATGGAACCAGGGGTGAGAACTTGGATTTTCACTCATTTTATTGGGTGCGAACATGTCGTTTACTCTATTTATTATGCTCACACTAGTAATTTACCCATTACAAAACTTATTGGATGACTCCATTGATTACTCCATTTATAGCATGGAAAAGTGGTTGGTTAATTAAGAGGTTTTTTTTTTTTTTTTAATTCAATGGGAAGTGATTTTCAGATCAATATCTCTCATTTATATATACACCTCTTTTATAATTAAAAAAAAAAAAACTCTTTAAACCACATTTAGTATCGAAAGTAACCCTTTAAACTTAATTAGATTTATTTTCTCTAATTTCAAACTTAATTAGGCTTTTATTTTGCACCCTTTATCACTAATCTTAAACTTAATTAAGTTTTTTATTTACACCCCTTTTTCCCCAATTTTCTAATTTCAAATTTGAGACTTACTTTTTCTTTTTCAGATTCAGATTCATCATGTTGTTTGATTACTTTTTATATTTTCATCAAACAAATAAATATTTGAAATAAAATAAAATGTTTCAATGATTATGAAAATTTAAACATTAAAACATAAAAATAAAATAAAGTATGAGTGTAATTCAAAATTATAATATCATTTTTAATCAAGACTAACCTTTTCAAAACAAAAAACTATATTTAAAAGTGAGGATACTCATCAATTAGGAGGGGGATACAGATCACCTTCCTTTTTAAATGGGGAAACACTGGGACGGAGGAGGGGTGTCAAGTGACCCTCCTTAAGTTTTTAAATTTTTGGGACTAAGTTTTACAAATTTACCCCTAAATGAAAAGTAAATTACAAAAAAACTGTAATCCGTAAAATAAGTTAAACTCTCATATTTTTTTTTTTTTTTTTGGACCGTCAAAAGTAAACCTCTCTTTCTCTACTTCTATTGTTCATAATTGATTCAACAACTTAGGTTTCAAATTTTTAATTCTTTATTCACACAAACGCAATTTTCTCCCACCTATTCTGTTGGCAAGCCCTATTTTTTCTTCAATTTGTGTGTATTTTAATTTAAAATTGTATTATTCTTCTAACTTTAACCCCCTTTTATTTCATTTCTGGCTACGTCCCCGAAGAAACAGAATATAAATGTTGATGCGTGATTTTGATACTAACTAAACATACATGTGAAATACTAAGCTAACTCAAAGAACACACGCGGTTGGGCGTATGATAATGGATAAAAGATGGAGAACGATGTTTAAAGTGATTCGGATGCTTCAACAAGCGACTCTTATGTCCACTGATGTTGTATTAATTTACTGAGAAAGCGACCTAACTTACAAGTGATTATAAAGAGAAAATAAATAAGCTATTACAGAGAAAGATTAGCTAATCCCACAAACGGGAGATGAGCCCTCTATTTATAGTGAGATGAAATCACGTAATGATTACTAAATCTATGAATTGGTCAGATTGCTGTGCAAATCCTTCCTTGCGCCTCGTTATTCACTTGCTCGAGTAATTCACTCGAGTTTTGCAGGGATTGGACACGTGGATAGCCTCCAACCTTTTGTTAGCCTGACGCGCACCTACTGCACTGGCAGGAGCACGCCTCTTGCGTCAGAGCGCGACGTGGTTGCACCTAAACGGCACATGAACTTACTTAAGCTCTGACCACTTACGTTGACAAGGTCCTGCATTAGCCCTACTTTTCCAGACATAACAGTAAATTTCTTAACACAAAGGCCAAGATGCAGTTAGGTGTTCTTCCTGCCACAATTCACGTTTCTTCAAAGATATTACAAATAAGGGCTCTATTGGGCTTGACAGTCACAAATCTAACTCTAGCTACTCAAGAATTTTGATGTTTCTTTTTAACTTGCTATGATATAGAATCAGTTTGAGTGAAAAATTGCCATGATCAAAATATTACACACCTTGATCTTTGCATTATCTTCTTGGTTTTACATTATCTTTTTTAAGAGTTGTGACTCAATCTTCAATCAACTTTCCCAAATTGCTTTTTCAATTCTCTCTTAAGTGGAGGCTGCTTGAGTTCTTCATTTCCACCACTTCATTCTTGTAATTAGCATCACTTTTGGCCTTCCATTTCCTTCTTTTCCAGGTACTTTGCTCCCATTTCGTTTTTTTCTTTTATTCTTTTTAGGAAAATTTTGGCATGTCTTTTGAGAACCCTAAGGTTTATGGCAAAAATGGTTGATCCTGAAAAACAACAAAAGAAGTATCTTACCTGTCTAAAAAATATATTAATTTTGGCATTATTAACCTAGTAAAGTTTCTGTGTCCCTTCCCTATGAGTTTCCTCCTAAAGGTGTATGTTGCATTCATTGAAGCTGGAGCCTTAAATTTGTCCAACCTACGATCTTTGGAAAACCGGAAACAATAGCTTTGGTCATTGCATATGCCCATGAGGGGCATGAAACCCAGATCTTGTGAAAGTAAACCATAAACCTAACCATTCAGCTAAATCCTCATAAGTGGAAATCTCATATTGTTTGCAGAAATCTTGTCGAAGTCTCCAACTTTGCATGGTTCGTTAATATCTCATCTTGGTATAGTTCGAAATCACCCACAAAATAACCTTGACATTGAAACACTTACCTCCCTTGAAATTTTGGAAAGTCTTGACTTAATTCCAAGTCGCTCATCAGGTAATTTACTGTCTAATTAAGCTTGTGGATGTTGCCTTGCACGTAACTTGATTTTATTATATTAACCTTCACTGGTATGGATTCTAGTTCAAGAAAGAGGCCCCATATTGCTTTTGGCAACACTCCCTCTGATAGAATTACTTAAGGCCGCCGACAAGCGAATATTAAGAATGTGTTTCGTTTCAACTTTGAGTCCTTAGTCAACATCTTTCTTGAGAACAACTTTAAGGTAAAATGCTTTTGCTTGCTAAATGAGTTAATGCATTTACCCATGCGGTTCAGGTCCACTAGTCCAATTCCCCGTTTAAAGTACTAGGATACATCCCATATTGTGAATAGAGAGTATCAAAATGAGGGGTGTTCTGGTTCTTAAACAGAAAAATCATATCTAAATAACATTATAAGATCAAAGACTCTAACGGTGTTCATTTGTTTGGTGTTTATACAAAAAGGAGAGCATAATGACATAAACAAATGTCTAAAGTTCTGCAATGCAATCAGATCTTATCATACATATGTTACATAAATAAGCTACAAAGATATATCAATTTGCTAGCTATATTGACACATTATTGCAGAGATTGTGGCTGTTCTTCAGGAGGATTATCTGAGATTTTGTTACTTTTATCTGCTTTATAAAGTGATTGATTCCCTTAATAAAAAAGTACCTTAAGCTGGTTAGATAAAGATGGAGAAATAGATCGTAACACCACTAGTAGAATTCTATATACGTACGCCATTTTCTTGACATGGGAGGAAGCCTGGTCAGTACAGAGTAGTTTTAATGAAGTGTAAATTTCTTTGATTTTCTGAATAAGAGGGCTAGGATTGAGATGAGTGTTCTTCCTATTACAACATATCTTTTCTGTCACATTTCTTGATAGATGTTACAAATAGGGCTCTAAAATTCTAGTTATGGGCTTGACAGGTTCAAGTTAGTAAATGCACTTCCATATCAGAGTTTCTCTGCATTTAAATTAAACAAAATCCAGAAATGAAGCTTCACTCAGCCAAATAATAAAATATCCAAAAATCTAAAATCATAGACAGACAATAATAATACACTGGCATTTAGCTAAAAGGAATACAATTCAAGGGTAGATTCTTAAAGAACTTAACTAAATCCACCCAATCCAGAATGGAACCGCAGCAA
The DNA here is from genome assembly GCA_026229545.1 of Pistacia atlantica. NCBI lineage: Eukaryota > Viridiplantae > Streptophyta > Magnoliopsida > Sapindales > Anacardiaceae > Pistacia > Pistacia atlantica. The sequence continues at coordinate 17,231,896 of CM047910.1, forward strand.
TAGCCAAAGCTCTTAAACCCTTGTGCAAAATGAGAGGAGTTGCAGATTCTGAGGATGCATTAGCAGCAACTGCAGCTGATTTTGATGGTGGTGAAGGTAAAGGGTGGACAAAAACAGAAACTTTCATGCCACTAAAGCACTGACCATTGCCACAAATGAAGTAGTACCTCTGGGATTTGTTCAGAGTTATGAAATCTTTACCACTGCTCCAATTGCCTAATGCCCCTTCTGTGGTGCAGTTGTCATACCCACTTTGGTTCACCATAAACACATTGTATTGAGTCTTTTGGTACCTAAATGCTGTTGCAAAACAGATTTAAAAAAAAATAAAAACTCACAAGATTACAAGAACACTGAACCAACAACTGGTTAAAAATTTCATCATGAGACGGCAACTTAACATAATAAATCTAAACTTTGAATATCCCCACATTTCAACTAGATATAAGAAATATGAAAAACCCTCGCACGAAATTTGGATTTTTTTTTTCATTTTTCTTTTTTCTAGTTGAAATGTGAGGGTATTCGAACTTTAGCTGATGGCAACTTAACAGACTTCTAATTCTTTTTCTTGAGATCTACTATTGTCAAGCTCATCCACAACCACAAACATTAATAATGTTCATTAAAGTTCAAACTAATTGGCCATTTCACTGTATAAAAATTAAATCTTTTGAGCAGCTTTCATCTCAGAGAAAACAAAAGGCAAATGGCGTTTGGATAATTTCCCAAAAACAATGAATTTTTAAACAGATCCAACACAAACACATACGCAATATATCCATTTCTGTTTCGTTTTTTCTCTGGTAAAGAAAAAAGAAACCTAATATCCAGAAACAAAACAAGAACTTTCAACAGATCCATAGCAAATAAAAGCAAAAAGAAAAGAGAGAGAGAGAGAGAGAGAGAGAGTACAAATGAGGTCGGTGACATAGAAGGTCTGGTTATTAGCCCAGTCAGTGTAGTTGATGCCCGGGTTCCAGCCTTTGTTGGCGCCAACAATGTGGTCAGTGGCGGAGGTGTGAGTGAAGAAGAAGATGAAGAAGAAGACGGTGAAGTAGAAGAGATGAGGTGAGGTGGACATGATGGCGGTGGTTCAGTAGTCGCTTTGTGGTTGGTGATTTAGCTCACTTTCTTGGATACTGAGACACTGAAGTGATGAGACTAAGAGCTGGACCAAAGCTTAACTACAATAACCTACAACTGTTTTCTTGTCTCCTAATATTGTCAAGTAGTTATTATTGTAATTTTTTGGGCTCCACAAGTCTTGAAAATTAGCAATTACACCCTTTCATCTATTTGATACATAATTTAAATATTTTTTTGTTCTCAAAAAATAAGAGATACGATCAATTTTATAAAACTGTATTTCATTGAAACATGATAAAATATTCTCAAAAATACTTTTCGGATACAATCTGAAAAACTGATGTAAAATATATAAATGAAAAGAAAAGTTGTTTTCACTTTTCACTGGTTGAATGCAAGAAATACACACATCAATCAACAAAGGGTAGATATAAAAACATATAAATGATACGTTTGTTGAATTTATGCTTTCTGATTGACCGGATACATGTACAACGGATAAATTTAAGTTCATTAATAGACGATGTATTTTTATATTTGGGTTGGTTAGATATTATTATAAAGTAAGTAGTAGTAGGTAGATATGACCCATAAGTTTATTAGGGCCAGCAAGATAGTTTCAGAAGGTGGTCCTACGAGGACAATCGACACAAGCAATAAATGATGTGAAACATGCATGGACCAACTCATTTGAATTTTGATTTTTAGTAGAGGATAAGTACACACGGTTAAAATAATTCTTCTAAATCTTGAAATTAATGATAAAATAACTATTTTAATAGCTATTGACCATGCATATATAAAATATGTTTGAACAAACTATTACTCCCTCCGTTTCCTTTTAATTGACGTTTTAAGTGTGGATACAGATTTTAATAAAAACAAAAATTTCTCTCTCCCACCACTTTTTTCCCTGATTTCGCAGTGGGAGAGACTTTGAAAGTGAGAACTTTCCGCTTATTGAAATGCAGTAACATTTTTAATAATTTTGTCTTATTCATCTGTTTTAACAATTTTGAAAGGTGCAGACAAGAGAAACGGCAGAACGACTTTAATTTTGAAAATTTTAAAAAGTCTTAGAACGACAATTAAAAGGAAACGGAGGGAGTAGTTAAGAACCCGAAAAGTAGACCAATGTATGACCTAAACAAGATGCAGAAATGGGTATATAAAATAGAGTAAACGACATGTTCCCACCCAAGGTTTATTGAAATCCTGAGTGGTACCACTGGTTTCATAAATTCTAGATTCCCACCCTTAAATGGATACCGTTTCCTTTATTTTATCCGTTCAAGGCTAAAATTGTATTTTTCTCTTTGCCCTTCCCATTTCTTCTTCATCTCTGCCTCCACCTCCCATCTTCTTCTTTTTCCTTCATCTCAAAAGCGGTTGCCATTTCAGCCCACCCGTCGATTCTGGCAAAATCACCATCACCATCACCACCACCATCTAGCCATCACCATTCACCACCACCTTTCAACACCATTATGACCGAAACCCCCCGAAGTCCCACCACCACCCACCACCTTTCCACTCATCCACCACCATCACAATCCCTCTAAACCCCAAAGCCCCACCGCCAAATCATATACACATTCAGTGACAAAACCAACCCAAAAACCATCACCAGATCACTCATAAATCCAGCCACAAACCCATCCAAAAACCACCGCCAAATCACTCACAAATTCAGCCACAAACCCACACAAAAACCACCACCAAACAAATCACAAATTCAGTAGCAAACCAACCCAAAAACCACCACCAAATCACTCACAAATTCAGTCACAAACCCACCCAAAATCCACCACCAAATCACTCACAAATTCAGCCACAAACCCACCCAAAATCCACCACCAAATCGCTCACAAGTTCAGCCTCAAAACCACCCAAAATCCAACATCAAATCACTCACAAATTCAATCACAAACCCACCCAAAAACCACCACAAACTCAAGCCACAAACCCACCCACAAACCACCACAAACCGCCACAAATCCAGCCGCCTCGGAGCTTATTCCGACAAGGGAGAAAAAGGAAGAAGAAAGAGAGGAGGAGCAAGAAAAGAAGAAAAGAGAGGAAGAGGAGGAGGAGGAGAAGAAGAAGAGGAAGAAAAAATAGAATGGGTAGAAGAAAAAAAGGTTGTGGTGGTGGTTAGGGATGGGGTGGGTTTGGAATGGGCTGTGAAGAAGAGAAGGGGAAATGAAGAAGGAGAAGGTCCAAGGGTAATTTGGTAAAAGAACCATATGCCCCTATGTCGTCACTAACGACATCCATTTAAGGGTGGGAATCTGGAATTTATGAAACCAGTGGTACCACTCTTGCATTTCAATAAACCTTGGGTGCGAACATGTCGTTTACTCTATAAAATATTGGTATCATATAATTTCTAAATAAGGCTGAGGCATACAAGTTTAGGTCTCTATCTACCAGAGGTTGGAAGCAACCTTGACCTTGAGAGTGGGGATGGGTACCCTTATCTATTCCTTTGCCCTTTTCTTAGTGTCAAAGGTTTGGATTCAAAGACAGCAAGGAAATGAAAAAGTGTCTAACAGACACAGGCATCCCCCATCCCCATGCGTCTTGGATAAGAACAGTCCTAATAATCTTTCTTTATTTTTGTTATCTTCTCCATTTTACTTAATGTTCTTTATTTTTGTTATCTTCTCCATTTTACTTAATGTCAACAGTACACCCTAACTCAAATATATACACACTCAATAATTACAAATATACCCTTTACCCTTTACACTCTATATATATACACATAGTTTTCAACACTCCCCCTCAAGCTGGAGCATATATATATATATCATGTCCAGCTTGTTACAAATATAGGTTACCCTTTTACCAACTAGAGACTTCGTGAAGATGTCAGCTAGTTGTTCCCCTGTTCTAACATGATTAGTAGCAATTAACTTTTATTCAAGTTTCTCTCGTACAAAGTGACAATCCACTTCTATATGCTTAGTCATCTCGTGAAAGACTGGATTGTTTGCTATATGTATGGCTGCTTGGTTGTCACACCACAAGTCCATAGTCCCTGGGTCACCAAACCCAATTTCTCTAAGAAGATGTCTTTTCCATATGAGCTCACACATAACTTGTGCCATAGCCCGATACTCAGACTCTGCACTTGACCTAGCTACAACCGGTTGCTTCTTACTTTTCCAAGAAATAAGATTTCCTCCCACAAAAACACAAAACCCAATAACAGACTGTCTATCCACAGAGGATCCCGCCCAATCAGCATCTGAAAAACCTTCTACCTCATTATGACCATGGTCAATGTAAAGAATCCCACATCCAGGGGCTCCTTTTAGATATTTCAAAATATGGAGGACCACATCCTAATGAGATGTCCTAGGAGAAGACATAAACTGACTCACCATACTCACTGAAAAAGCAATATCTGGACGGGTTACTGTAAGGTAGTTTAACTTTCCAACTATCCGTCTGTACCTTTCTGGATCACCAAACATCTCTCCATCCTCAGCATTCAATCTCACATTAGGAACCATAGGAGTTTCACAAGGCTTAGCCTCACTTAGACCCATTTCGGTCAACACATCTAACACATACTTGCGTTGAGAGAGAAAGATCCCTTTCTTACTTCGAGAAACCTCAACTCCGAGAAAATACCTTAAAGTACCCAAGTCTTTTGTGTGAAATTTGGAAGCCAAACAGTTTTTCAAACTCTGAATGCCAACATCATCACTGCCAGTGATTACAATGTCATCAACATAAACAACCAAAAGAATGATGCCAGAATTAGATTGCTTATAAAAGACAGAGTGATCATAAGCACTCCTATGTAAACCAGACTAAGTCACCACTTCGCTAAACCTCCCAAACCACGCCTGTGGAGATTGCTTTAAGCCATATAAAGATTTCCTCAGTTTGCATACCTTTCCTGACTCCCCCTAAGCAACAAACCCTAGAGGTTGCTCCATGTAAACCCCTACAAGAAGATCACTGTTAGGGCCAAAAATTGTCCTTGGCCCGAATAGGAAAAGCAGGGCTCGACGAGAAGAAGAAGCCAGCCCGAATCTGATATGACCCTGGCCAGTTAGGCCCATTCGGTACAAGATATAGCCAGCCCAAACCACGTGGGCACGAGCCTCCCAATCCCAATCCATTTCCTAGGTCCATGGGCGAATCCAGAGCCCACAACCCCCTCATAATACTTTCCTACTCCTGATCAATCTCCCATTCAAGGTCACCTTCCTATTCCTGATCACTTTCCTACTCGGAGTTACTCTCCTAATCAGAATCACTTTCCTATCCTGGACATCCGGTAAGACATACCACACTCAATTCTTCTAGGGTTTGCATCAGAGTCATACTAGGACTCCTACTTCTACCAGGATTGGGAGACCAGACGACCACTATATAAACAGAGGCCAGCCCTCTCACAAGGGACATATGACATTACACCTTCACACTGAAAGCTCTGACTTGAGAGCTCCACATCATCGCCGTAGTCACAGTCCCCGACTAGACTTCCGGTAACCTCTACTCCTTAGCCCTCACTATATTAGCCTCTCTCAGCCTTGCTGACTTGAGCGTTGGAGTGCCTACGGCAAACACCACCCCGGTGTTTCCCGTTCGTTTCACGCGTGTGTTTCTCTACGTTTGCAGGTGCAGCGGATCGCTAGTGGCCTTAACCTCACAGGATCAGACCCTCCTTCCGTACAAGTAGATTTTTACGTCTACAATCACCATGTAAAAAGACAGTTTTTACATCAAGTTGGTGAAGAGGCCAACGATATGAAGCTGCAAGAGAAATGAATAGTCGGACAGAGGTCATTTTAGCCACTCGGGAGAATATCTCAGAATAATCAATACCATACGTCTGGGCATAACTTTTAGCAACCAAACGAGCTTTCAACCGAGCCACAGTCCCATCGGGATTAGCCTTCACTGTGAAAACCTATTTGCACCCAATAGCCTTTTTATTTTCAGGCAACCCTATTATAACCCATGTACCATTATGTTCTAGAGCCAACATCTCTTCTTCCATAGCCCGTCACCACCCATCATGAGCAATTGCTTCAGACACAGAGTTGGGAACAGGCACAGAGTCTAAAGAGGCAATAAAAGACTTGGAAGATGAAGACAGAGAGTGATAGGGAAAAAATGAGGAGATAGGATAGGTACAAGAGCGCTTACCTTTACGAAGAGCAATGAGAAGATCATGATCATGGTCAGAGGATGGAGGAACCGGATCAGAGGATGAGGCAGTCGATAGGGGTAGTGGATCAGATGTTGCTGCAGGTGTCTCATGGTGCTGGTGAACCCTGCAAGAGTATACCTGGGTGATAGGAGGACGAGATGGTAGAGGACTATGATGGGTAATATGGTAAACAAGAAGATCATCAAGGGGTGCTTTAAGAGAAATAGATGAGGTGAAGGACTCAACATATGGAGTGGTTTCAAAAAAGGAAACATCAGCTGAGATAAGGTACTTACCTAGGACAGGAGAAAAACAACGATAACCCTTTTGATATCGGGAATAACCCATGAATATGCACTTGAGGGACCTAGGTTCAAATTTGGATGCATGAGGTCTAACATCTTGAACAAAACACGTGCACCCAAATGAGGGAGAGAGAATAAAGGTTGTGATGGAAAAAGGATGGAGAACGGGATTTGACCACCCAAAATAGAAGAAGGCATGCAATTGATCAAGTGACATGCTGTAGAGATAGCATCTACCCAAAATTCTGTAGAGACTTTCATGTGAAAAAGGAGAGTATGAGCAACTTCTAATAAATGACGATTTTTGCGTTCAGCAACTCCATTTTGCTGAGGTGTATAAACACATGATGACTGATGAATAATACCTCTAGTAGACAAAAAGGAAGAGAAAGGAGCAGAAAAATATTCTTTGGCATTATCACTTCTGAGAATTTTAATAGATGAAGTAAATTGATTTTGTATTTCTGCATAAAAGGTACAAAATATGGAGAATATTTCAGAACGATTTTTCATAAAGTACAACCAAGTTACACGTGAAAAATCATCCACAAAAATAACAAAATATCAATATCCGGACTTTGACAACACAGGGCAAGGACCCCAAACATCAGAGTGTATAACATCAAAAGGGGTTGTGGCTCTTTTGTTTATCCTAGGGCTATAGAACACTCTATGGTTCCTAATCTGAGATTGAATGCTGAGGATGGAGAGATGTTTGGTGATCCAGAGAGGTATAGGCGGATAGTTGGAAAGTTAAACTACCTTACAGTAACCCGTCCAGATATTGCTTTTTCAGTGAGTGTGGTGAGTCAGTTTATGTCTTCTCCTAGGACATCTCATTGATGCGGTCCTCCATATTTTGAAATATCTAAAAGGAGCCCCTGGAACGCGTAAACCCTAAACCTGTTTGCGTGATTCAGTTTTCCAGCGAGTGTTGGCTTCTTCCCTAGGTTTCCGCGTCGACCCTCCCTCCCTTCGTTTTACGGCGTCGACCCTCCCTTGCATTTTAAAGCAGCGTCAGACCCGCCCCTTCCCTATGTTTTCCGTGACGTCGACCCACCCCTCCCTTGCGTTTTACGTGACCCCTTGCATTTTAACGCAACGTCCCTTCCCTATGTTTTCCCGTGACGTTTCGCACGCGATTTTGACGCGTCTAAGCCCGCCCTTCCCTTGAGAAAACGTGGCGTGACCCTCCCGCGGCCCTTTGTTTTTAAGGGCGCGTCAGGCCTCGTGTCTATTTTCCTGACGTCGACTGCTTCTTCATTGTTTTCCTTTTTTTTCCGCCAAGTGCTGATTCTGAGTGTTGGTTTGGTGCAGTAAATCTCTCTTCTCTGATTGTTGGTTTGGTGTAGAAAATTTTTGCATGTTTTTTGTCTGAAATCAGTACACCCTAACTCAAATATATACACACTCGATAATTACAAATATACCCTTTACCCTTTACACCATATATATACACATAGTTTCCAACAATTTTCAACTTCAGGACCTTTGTTTGCATATACCCGGATGATTATGGACCATAGCCTTCTTCGAGAAGGAAGTTCAATTTGGATTCCATTTATTTCACTGAAAATAACTTTTTTTTTTTCTTTCTAATATTGTGAATATATTGTAGCATTAGAAAATAAATGAATGAAAATGTTCTCTACTGAATCACAAGTAACCTATTACATTGAAACTTGAAAGTGTACTAAAACCTTTTATACCAATCGAATACATCAAAAGAACTTGATTCATTTGCATCCCTAAACATTAAACATAAAAAAATACACGCTGAAAGAACAAGAGAGTGATAAAAGAATCCAATTGGAACTGAAGATACCATTCATTGTCTAAATTGTTAATTCAAAAAACTTCCACCACCTTCATAATGCAAACTCGACACCCCTCCTCGAGACAGCCTTAAAACGAATGCGTGGAAGGAATTGCATACTGGTTCTTTTCCAATCTCATTTCTCAAGACCAAACAGGTGTAGCAGATTTTCTTTATCACCATTTTCAAAGCAAATTTCCAGTTTTTTCCCAGTTTCCTTTCCCAAGACCGATCATTAATCGATCTCTTCAGTAATAGGAATCTAAAATAATTTCCTTTGATTCACACCACACACCAAATCTTGTATATAAACATTTCCAACCTCAATCATAGTCTTTATTAATATTGACAATCTTCAACACAGATTTAACGTGGGGAACACCTGGTGACTCTTTACTTGAATCTCGATCTCACCATTTTCAAAGTAGCAAATGAAGCTTGAGTGTCGTGTGAAGCTGAGTTCGTTGCAAGCTGATTATGCATGTTGATGTGCATCACCCCAACCAATAGTGTGGCAGGCCTTCATATGAATCCAAATCTGCTTAAAATGACAGCATTAGTAGCATCGCTTGGAGGCCACTTCCATTCTATGTTGCAGATGGAAATGCAAGAAAAGGGAACCGTAATGGAATGATATAAGTTAAATGTTGTCTTTTGATGATTTTTCCTTCTTCCTGCCAGTTCATGGGCTTTCCTTGTAGTATATCTCCTTCGGTATCTGAATATCAGCCAAGAAGAGAATGTTTGGTTTTAGCTGTGAAAAAAAGAAAAAGGAAAGAAACATATCTTAGTGAGCAACGGAAATTGAAAAAACAAGCGAGAAGGCTTCTGCTGTAAACCATCTAACCTCTCCTAAAGAGTGATCAGTGCCATCAAGTGTTTTAATGGTTATATTCCACTAACACTATCAACCACAAAAATCTTTAAATATTTAAACAATACAGCATCAAACATAACAGTCTTGACTCTTACATTCACTTACGAGATATATTTAGCTCAATTTAACGTTGGTTATGGTAGCTATTGATGACATAGAATATTTGCAAACATGGAGCAATATGTATTTGATAATGGCCAGACAAGTTATAGAACGAAAAGCATGCAGAGTAGTAACCGACAGATAATTCATTTCATTCCAAATTATAAGCAATCAGTGAGAGAGTGAAAATGCTAAGACTTACAACAACATTTCGTGATGACAGAGGTAGTTGGGTCAACAAGGTACCTCAGGTGCCCCCAACAAAACAGTCCTACCAACAGCTAGCATTGAGATTTTGAATTGTTTGACCCTGAACTCATAATTGTGATAAGTCAGATAATAAAAGTCTCAGGCCATCTGCAAACGGTGAACTACAACACATAAATCAAATGAGTATATACCAGAAAGATATGGCAAGAATTGTTGCAGCAGTGTACCCCAGATATTTGAGTTGGAATTTTGGGAGAGAAAATTCCTTGAACAGTTGCTATGTGTAAAGGGTAAACTAGCTCCTTTCAAGATTTGCAAAATTCTCCTTATGAATAGGCCAGCATGAACAAGCTAGGCCAAGCTGCAAGGTCTCTGAGCTAGCAGCAGCTTCTTCACTTACTCCAACACCAAGCACAGTCATCAATAGTGCATCATCATGTCAGCAAAAACTAAATAACTTAACTGCCACAAGGATTCTTCCATTTAGAGTTTTGAATCAGACTCCTGAACCACTTTCTTCCTCTTTCTTGATCGTTTTTGGCCTTTTCTTTTAGATTGCACTGTATTGCCTTTTTGAAGACTTACCTGCTTGTCTCTCTTACCCTTTCTCACCTGCTGTTCTCGCTTACCCTTATTACCTTCCACTGGTTCCTTCAAAAGGCTTTTGAGCTTTGGATCATCTGAGAAACCATTTGATGTCATCTCAGCATAGAATTCCCTGGCCTTCAATAACAGCCCACAAGATGCTAGCCCTTCTACCAAAACTGTGTAATGAGTGGAAGTTGGAATGACTTCATACTGCTTCATTTCCACCCAAATTTTTAATGCATTCTCAGGTTGCTCTAGTTTGAAGAACTTGCCAAGAATTAGGAGAAAGGTATCCCCATTAGGACCTAAACCAGCTATACTCATTTTGTCAAGAATTTCCAGAATTTCATCAATATCTACACCCTTAAGAAATGCATGATACGTCTCAGTGGTAGGGCTAAGATTCTCTTTAATCATAATAGCCAACATATTTCTTGCCTCCTCCAGCTTTTCTGCTTCACAGAGGGGAAGTATCATTGAGTTGTAAGTGGCAGAATCTGGCTGTAGTGTCATTGCTTTCATTTTCTCTAGCATCTTCAAAGCTTCATCGAAGCAATTCTCATGTGTCAGTACATAAATCAAAGAGTTGTAAACTTCACGACCAGGGATCCAATCCCTTTTCTTCATTTCATCATAAAGTCTCAGCGAATCAAAAAGATTTCCAACTTTTGAGAAGCAAGCAATAATGTGGGAATACGAAGTTGCATTTGGTGTGATGCAGTATTGTGACATTTCTCTCCAAATTCTCTTTGCTTCAAATACATCAACATCTATATTGCACCATCCATTGAGTATAATGTTAAAACTATCAGTTTCCAATGGGAACAGCTTCTTATTTACAAGCATGAACTCCTCAGCCTCTTCAACATTTCCATTTCCACAAAGAGCATTCAAAAGAAAGAGGTATGCTTCTTCATCAGGGGATATTCTGAATTTCTCCATGAAATGGAACGTACGAATGGCCTTGCATGGATTGTTTGCTGATGCATATCTAATGAAACAAAAGACACAAGAGATACCAACATGAATATTTCTAAAACCAGGAAAGATGCAAAAGAAATTTCAATATTCTCCAAATTAACAGTGCCAAGAAAATAAATAAATAAGCCTTAGATTACTACAATTCCTCAACAAAATATGTGATACTGGGAAGAGAAAAGTCATCTCATATTCATATTGGAAACTTCTAGTTTCTCATGTACTGAAAGCAGTATGACTTGATCTTTGGTTTCCATTCCATTCATCAGTTCATTGACATAAATCTATGCTGATCACCATTATTAGAAACATAAATTTTCAAAATAGGAAAATATGTGATGCTTATTTCTGAACAGGGACATCAACCACGGTATTCTAAATGTGAAAAATCCTAGGAAAAATAAATAAACAACTAAATTCTAAGTTCATGTAAAGACCACCTAATGTTGCAAGTTTTAAGCAAAAGAGGAAAAAAGCAATGTAGCATGTCAAAGACTGAACGCAAACTTTCTTATCACTTCATAGATATGCACCTAAGCAATCATATTGTATTATTAATTTGAATCTCCAAAACCGGAACATATAGAGAATAAACAAATTTCCAGCTGAAATGCATGAAACTAAAATTAGATTTCATATACTCAAATTAATTTTCTCTAATTTTATTCCTATATCACTAACAATATTCCACAGAAGAAAAATTAAATGAACTTAAAGCAACCAAAAGAAGAGTTCTAAATCACCTATCAATCATAACAAGCATTGCCCGTTTCGTATTAATAGAAGACTTATACATATCTCGAATCAAACACCAAGCAATGTTGAACTTCTTGTTACTTCCCAAAACCCAAACCATCAATTCACACACTTTGTCATCAGCGCAACCCCACTTCTCCCCCCACTTGAACACCAAATAAGCCAGTCTCCACTCTTCCTTCAACGCCCAAATCACTGAACAAACCAAATTCGCATTGGCCTTTACACCGGACTCGTCAAGAGCGGCCATGGCCTGAGCCTGGGAGTCAAAGTGGGCGACCCGTTTGAGGGATTCGAGAAGAAGCGGCTGCTGTGGGTCATTTGTGTGGAGTGTGGGTGGGGTGAAGGAAAAAGGGTTGTTGATAGTTGGGGTGGAGGAGAAGTGGAGAGTGAAGAAATCAGAGCGTGATGAAAGTGTTTGATGAAATGCCGAAGAGAAAGAGGAAGGGAAGTGCTTATGTTTTGAAGGGAAGAGTGAGAGTGACTGTGGGGTTGAGGGAAAGAGAAAGGGAAGAAAGTGATGAGTTCTTCGAAGGGTCCTAGCTAGGATGATGAGAGCCATCACCATCAGTTAGGGGAACAACGAATGTCTGGCTCTGGCATTTGAAATGGAGGTTGAAAGTTGAGAGGAAAATAATAATAATGATTTTTAAAAATAAAAATATTAAAACAAAACTAATTTTGAAATAAATATTCTAAAACCAAAATTAATTTTTAAAATAAATATTTTGAAAAAATAATATAAACAATTTACTTTTTGTAAAATAAAATATTACGATCAAATAAATTTCTAAAAAAGAATTATTAGAAAGTTATAAACATTAGTGTTAACATAAAAACATTAAAAACCAAATTAAACTTTTTTATTTTAAAATTTAAAGAAGTTAATTTTCAAAATAAAAATATTGAAAAAAAAAAAATTTTAAACAAAAATATTACAAACAAAATAAAAATATCTAAAGAAAATAAGTTTTAAATAAAAGATTATCAAACATAATTTTTATAAAATTAAAAAAAAAAAATTTACATGCGGTGAGCGTGGATCGAACACGCGACCTTCAGATCTTCAGTCTGACGCTCTCCCAACTGAGCTATCCCCGCAGATGAAGGTCATAATTAAACGTTTATATATTCATAAATATAGTTTTGTTTTTTAATTAATTCATAATTCATTGTTTTAGTATAATATAAACACCTCTGTGATCTAAGAATTATCAACGAACCCCTTTGCAGTGATTAAACTTACCTCAACAGATACGAGTCAATGATGATTAACCAAAACTAGGATAATCTTTTATGAATGTGATTGAGAATCAAAAGAACTAACTTTTTGGTCAAAATTTGCATAGTTGAATTATAAATTGAATAATTAAGTCTTTTGAGTTTAGTTCATCTAAAGGAAAGTGTATTAGATAATATGAAGAGAAAAAGTATATATAGAGAGGGAGAAATTTTTTTCTTAATTTCTCATTCATATCACCACTAGGTATTTATATTACATTGACAAGTTGTTGCATTTTGTAGTTATAATTATGCATTTTTCTATAAGCCTATGATATAATTTCACACACATATTATTGGCATATGTCATAGAGGTAACTAATAATTAAACAAAATCTTAAAAAGAATACACCATATAATTAAGAGATAGTTAAGTCTCAAGCAACCCGACAATTTTAAGAAAGCATTAAAAAATTTCCTGCTTACAAGGATTTTTATATTTCTAAGGGGGTTTTTGACTTTTTACCTAGATTATAATATTTTCTACAGTTTTTTTTTTTTTGTCTAATATTTTTGGGAGGCTTTTATTAATGTCTTCGAAGTATTTAATACTTTTCAAAAATTATTGCTACGCTTGAGACCTAACTATATTAAGGGAACCCAAAGGGATTGGTCATGTACTAGTCAAGAAAGTTTGTTCTATTCATTGATTTCTTAAGTTCAAACCACCTTGTAGTCATCTACCATATTTGTAATTTACCTAAAATATTGAGTTTGTAAAGTGTTCAATGAACTTTGAGGATTAATTGAGATATACACAAGCTGACTCGGACTCCTCGATTATTAAAAAAAATATATATATTTTAAGGAAGAAATGAAATTAACTCGTCACAATTCTGAAATTATAAGGGGTGTTTAACCTCCTATTTCCATTTTTTATATGTCTATATTTTAATTTAATTATTAAAAGTACATTAATCAATATTTAAAAAAAATATCTCCATATATATATATATATATATATAAGGTACAATGTCATTGATACTTCTTTAAAAAATCAAATATTGATTTCTACGAAGATTTCAACTATTTTAGACCAACTAGATTTTGAAAGCGAATCCAATAGGATTTAAATTTGTTAAGCCAAATTTCTTCATGTTAACCTTTTTTTTTTTTTTTTTTAATGTAATTAGAATTTTTCATAGTATAATGTTTCTCATTAAATTATTGTACGAGAAATCTTCAAATAAAACTTCTATTTATTTAAGTTTCTCCAAGGTAAATGGATTGTTCGGTAAAATAGATAATAAATAAATATAATGTTACTCTCTCCGTTATGAAATAAAAGTCATTTTAAGTAATTACACACTTTTTAATAAACTAATTTTTTAATGTAAATTTTTTTTCTCTCTCTTACTCCATCTCTTATGCGCTCCTCCCCTTAAAGTGCAGTGGGAAATGCAATAAAGAAAAAGCAATAACGGGAAAGTTGTGCGAAATGGCTTGAAAGAGAGAGAGAGGAAATGAGGGGAGAGGAGATGTCATAGACTCTTAAAGACACTTATTTTGAAAAAAATTTAAACCCTCGAAACGTCATTTATTAAAAATAAGAGGGAGTATTAATTATTTGGTTATCAATTTTGTTTTTTATTTTTAATTGTTATTAGTAAAAATGAATAAAAATTGGGCCGGTCCACGATCTCATCCGGTTGCGCATACGAAATTGCCCCCGGTCGGAATACCATAAGCCAGCAACCAAACACTACCTAACCTAAGGGTTTAAGTCTCAGCACAGCAGAGTGCGAGGGTACCATACAGTATACAAATACCAGAGAGGAAACTAAAGCTAGAATTAGATTCAAGAGTAAATTTTGCGGTTGTGAAGAGGCAAAATGGGAAACGAAACAAAAAGTACCACCACAAACGGCGGGACCGCAGCCGGAGCAGCCGGAGGAGGATTTAGGTCAAGATTGGATCATTACCTGTACAGTGGAGAGAAGAAGCACGTGTTTGCCGGCATCGTTATCATCTCTGCTATTTTCGGAGTGCCTTGGTATCTCATGAATCGAGGTTCATTCAAATTCTTATCTCTCATTTTTTTTTTTTTTTAGTTTGTTATTGCAAAATTTTATGAATTAGAATCATCTGCTGGCATTAACCAAAAAAAAAGGTCAATTTAGTATGAAATTGCATATTTATAGATAGATAGTTAGACGGAAAATATCACGTACCAAAAGTTCGATATAGATAGAATGTACTCCAACTGTCGGGGATTGTGATTAAATTTCTAGAAATTTTGAGTACATGTGATTAGATTTCTGGAAGAATTTGTGATTAAGTTTATAGAAATTGTGAGTATTTGTGATTAAATTTCTAGAATTTTTGAGTATTTAGATAACGTTTTGGGGCTCCATGATTTTTTTCTTGTTAAGATAGGTAGTGAACTCATGTCTTGTGGGCGCTTGGCAAAGTGCATAGAATTCAGTGATGTGATGCTGCATGTTGGAGCGTCCATACAATTGTGCATCATTAGGTAGATATTGAAATGCCCACAGGCCACAGCATCCTTGTATATAGGTAAAATACCATGTAAAGTATGAAATAGTAGTCCCTACTTTAACCTATGTAAGGAGTACTAAATCTTTCCAATTTGATATACATCTTGTCTTTCATGATTGGTTATCTTGTGCCCTTGCAAAACTATCTTTAGGGTGTTATTTTTGTGTGTCTTTATCTATAAATTTTGGGTTATTGGGTGGAAAGGTTTGTACACTTGTTATACCAAGATGACTATTTCAAAAAGGACAAACTTAATAAAAAAATTATTAATTAATCGAATTGTTTGTCATGCAAAAATTTTGGTAAAGTGGAAAATCTTGATTATGTGGAGGATGTCTGTGTGACCACAGTAACTATTTGCCAAGATACACAAAGAATAAGGTCTTTGTGGTGATGCTGACAAAACCATTTAGACAATCAGCTCAACCATTTCGTGGTTTTTCTGTACAACTAGGTTCTACTAGAGATTATCCATGGCCAACAAGAGATTTTACAAGCTCATGTATGGCCAGCAAGAGATTCTACAAGTCCATGTATGGTTAAAAAGCATTTTTAGACCATGTATGGCCTACAAAAGATTCTACAAGCCCATGCGTGTTAATATGTCCTATCCATGCATGACTAATAAGAAATTTTACAAGTCTATGCATGAATAATAAGAAATTTTGTGAGACCATAAGTAGTCGGCCCCCCAACTTGTACTAGATGATGTACTAATAAATTTTCTAATCAGATTTGCTTGATTTTCCTTTACTATGTTTCATTTCTTTCCTTTAATGTGTTAATCGGTTTTCCTTTTAAATGTTACAAACTACAAAGAGCTTAAATAAAAATATTTCCGTTTAATTCCCTTGGGGACTTTTTTATCTTTGTGGTGGATTTGTATCTTGTGTGACCTGAATTTGATTTCAAGACGTCTTGTACATTCCCAAAGATCCAATCAGCTGAACTAGCAAGTACTCACATGTGATCTTAAACTTAATTTACTTGCTTCAGTCCGTTATTAACTATGATTTCCTGGCAAAAGAAAGAAATAACAAAGTGGTTTGTTAGTTATTTTAAAAACGTATGTTAGCCAAAATTATGATTTTTGAATTAACTATTCATCTAACTCATTCGATAGATCATTGATATCGTTTCTCTAGCATATTATCATCAACTTGTATTCATAAATCTTTGTCATCTATAATATAAGTACTTTTCCATTTGCATGTGAATATTCATCATGCATAAAAACCAAGCTAAATCACCTCGATTGTACGATGTACTAGCCAGGTTATTGAACTGTGTTCCTGTACCTATATATTAAGCCAAAATGCTTAGCATTCTAAGTAATTAAGCTAGCATGTAGTAGCTTGTGTGTCATTTATGCATGCTCAGTATTCAATGGTAATTGGTTTTGGCAAAATTTAAACCTTAAGCTTTGAGTATTTGACCACTGGATTGTAAAAGCTGTTGTTTAGTTATGTTTTTCTGTCCATGGTTGCTTATTATCTTTGCTTTATGCTAAGAAATGTGCAGTTCAAACTTTAAACTTAATCTAATGAGCTTTTGTCTCCTTGTAGGATCAAAGCATCGGTCACACCAAGATTACTTGGAAAAGGCTGACAAGGCACGGAGTGCACGACTCTCATCAGCTTCATCTTCTTCTAAATGATACTTGAGAGCATATTATTTTAAAGGGGCAGAATTTCCTTCAACTGCCTTTTTGATGGTTGGTTGGTATACGAGCTCTTAATTCAATGGTACCGATGGTTTACTCTTTGATTTGTGAAAATTAGTTTAGATTCCCTCTGTGGGTGAAGTTTTGTTTAATGTCTTTCGGTTGGGTGGAGATAGAAGAAAAGTGAGAAATCATAAATCTCAGAGGAAGTAGATACTTTTAAAGGAGTTGTTTGTTCATCGATTTGCCCATTTGGTCAACAGATTGGTAGGCTGCATCTCAACACAACTCAATGCTTTGGATGGTCAGTTTTATTATTTGTCCTTGGGAAATAAAGTTACTGTTCAATATGAATGGCAAATCAGTTATTATTTTTCGGCTTGGGGAAGTCTGAAGATTGGTTTTTTTTTTCATATGATTTATACACTTATTATTTACTTTCTTTTGGAAATGAATTTCCAATAAAAAAACTTATACCAAATGGGTCCTTATAACGGATATCCGCATAATGGAGGTCATGGCTTCATCGCCAACAACAATTATCGATAAATATTTGCATAATATGCCCCAATTAAGTGCCCAATTTAATTATATTTGGATAATATTATTTACACTTATAATCTAATCTTATAAACTTTATTTTACAACCCAAACGTGGTAACTTATAATTGATTTGTAATCAATTTTTCCGCTTAACCAAATGCAATGTGACTATTTACAAGTCACTACGTCATGGTTGTGAAAAATGTATATGAGATTGAGTTGTGAATTAATCTTTATTAATATTTTAAATATATAGGAGCACCTAAAAGTTATCAATAAAAAAACCTTTTAGAATTACTTATTAAACATTAAGAGCGCTCACTGCTCACAAAAGTATATGATATATGAAGTGAATGATAATTACCTTATATCTGCATAATAGAGGTCATTAAACATTGAGAGTGCTCACAAAAGTATATGATATATGGAGTGAATGAGAATTACCTTATATTTGCATAATAGAGGCCGTGGTTTCATCACCAACAACAATTATAAATAACAATAAAGACTGATTCACAATCCAATCTTACAAACTTTCTCCTACAACTTCGATATGACAACTCACAATTGATCCGTTCATAATTAAACAAACAGGACTCATAGCAAACAGACATGATTCATTTGTGAGCTGACCAATTGCGTTGTGAAAAAAAGTTTGTAAGATTGGGTTATAAGTACAATATTGCCTCTCATAAGCTATAATATATTGACATATTATACAGAACAATAATACAATTAAAAAAACAGTGAGAATGAAAGACTAAAGTGGCCGAAATGCATCATAGAGAGATAGCCATATTTCACATTTTCCAAATTTGATTTACTATACAAGGTACAAATTAATTAATAACGGAAATAGTAATATTTGCTATGTATAAATTCCTTTTTCAATTTTGACAACAATTTCCTACTGTCTACAGTGGCATAAGTCTTCTGTATTTGAAGAACCATACAAATGCACAAAATATGATGATTCCAGTAACTCCAGTAATTAGCAGCACCCATTTAAATGCACTAGCATCATCAAATAATGGTATTGCAAAGTTCATTCCAAAGATTCCTGCTACAACCCCAAATATGGCAACAACAAACGTTGCCGTTGTCAGTAGCAGCTCAAATTGGATCAGCTGGTTTCGGACATTATCCTACAATACGACAATGAATAAGTCAATGTTACAATACACATTTTCCTTTCACATTTTTCTTAAGAAATAATTGAGCTGCTCTAAGGAAATTGAACCGACATTCTATCTTGCCGATCTAATAGCAAAACAGGAACAGAATAGTATGTCAACAGATTAAGGATTAGGATGCCACTGGATTCTGGGAATCACTGTGGTAATCTTTAAAGCAATCGCTATGAAATGTACAACCTTAACACCCACGTTGTCTAACTTGTCGTTCATTATCATAGATAACTGTTTAAACCAGTTGAAAATTCAAGTTCTTTGAACAGCCTTCATGCATTACTGAATTATTAACTATGCTATTATCGTCAATAAGGAACATACCAGCTGAATGTTAATGAAATCCTCGGTGTCATCAATATACTCCTTTAACTGCAACAAGTGAATAAAAATGAGGATGAAATTGTTTTTTATACTACAAAGAAATGGGGATCAGATATAATGGATGCAGTAGATACCGATGTCAACTTGTTTAGGGTGCTATCAATGACAACAAAGTATGCTTCCAGCAACATCTCGAGCTCCTCAACACTATCAGTATTACTTTCTACACTCCTCATGCTTTCGTGTCTGCTCCTTGCAATGCTCAAGCTCTTCTCAAGCTTACGGGAATCAGGGGGCGAAGAAACTGGAGATACAGGAGCAGAAATAGATTGCAAGCCATCGATTGATCTATATCCCATCAGGGACTGGTCACCATAAACTGATGTCTCCATTCGCCTTTTCTTCTCAGTAAGATACATTTCTGCCATATCCCCATCATCATCCATTAGCTGCTCTATCTCGTCTCTAACCTAATTATAGGCAATCGAAAAGAAAACATATTTGTTACCAACGTTCACATGACAATACGAGTGAAAATGTAAAAATGCCATTATGCAATACCTTTTGTACTCTTCGAGTCAGCGCTACAAGTCTGCTTTTCAATCGACGCACACGTTCCAAGTTTAGCGTACTAATCTTTGACGTTAGTTCATCTAGTAATGGATATGCTTCAATTTCCAATTCTGCAGCCTTTGGAAATATCCAATTATGGATTACTAAAATGTCCAGGTAATCAACTCTAAAACAGATAAGATGACAAACAACTATTATATATTTGTATTAAGAAAAAAAATTAGCAAACCCAACAACAAAATATACCAAAAAGTTTTCAATTTTTGACAGCCCAATGGTGAAACCAAGTTGTCATCTCCAATTCCATCTTGGATCCTACTTGGACTGCCACATATATCGATATTTATATTCCCAAGCGAACAATTTATGACACAGACTTCCCCTTGTTAAAGAACGTGGCTATTGCAAAGGATTTCCCATATGTTTCTGCTGTCCAAATTGGCAATAGTGCACTAGAGAGAGAAGGGAGAATAATAAACAGACCAGAGCAAATATACTGTTTCAATAAAATATCTCACTAGAGATTTGCTTGATATTTCAATCCACGAGAGAAAATCTATGATCTCTAAGCTACATTGCACACAATTTGACCCTTGAGGTCTTGGTGAACACTTGGATAGAAAAACAATGTCCTTCTGTCCTAAAATTTGCAGATTATACTAATCGGATTCATGTGGATGAGTAAGTCATCGATGTAACCAACTGAGAATCACCACATTCCCATGGAAAAATAAAGACACCAAAAAAATTCAGAGAGGAAGACAGAATGCAGTCACTAATAGTCATTGCCTACCTTTAGACCACGTGCTACGTTTCCCCTTCACCACCCCCCTCTTTGATTTAATAATGGCTGGAAAACTAAAAAAAAAAAGACAGTTATCCTAACTTACATATATAAGAAATTATAAACACCTTTTGCAAGACTCTGCCACTTAAAACCATCTTTTATCCCCTTAAAATTGTATGATAAAACAATATGGAAAAATCTACCCATTTTCATTGAAGAAGTTTTCTACATTCGTTAGCAAGGTTAGTTCTCCCAATTTGCCAGCTGATGTAAATCACTGAAAGAATAATAAATTCATCTGTGAAACACTAGCTATATAAGATAAATAAGAAAGTCAAATGTTCCTTAGTCAATAATTGCTTTAATATACAACTGTAATTTACAGTACCTGTGTATGAATCATATTATTCTGAAGATCGGATATAACATCATATTACTTATGCTAGAATTAGGTTAACTGTTCAAGATTTAAAGATTTTGTAAGTGCAGAATTAACTATTTTCAGGATGTGTTACTCAGGTGAACCTTTTAACAACAGAAGCTCAGATTATAAGATGTAACTACCAATTCTAATGAAGTCTACCACCAATTATTTAAACCAAACATAACAGAGAATTATGTCCCTACTACACACCTGAGAATCAAGAAACGTACAAGCAGCTTCCAAAGCAACTTCAAGAGCTCTAAACTCAAAGGGCAAGTAATCAGGTGAGGTGTTCCCATATACGTTGTCAAAATTCCTAGTTCGCCTTCTGTTGGGATCATTACTTTCAGACTGCCAGACTTCATTTACTCCGGCTGTTGTCAGCCGCCGTTGTAGCTCCACCACATACTGCAACACGTAGCTATCGAGGGAATTCAAGAGTAGAACCTCATCTGCAGTGATAATACAACGAATCTGCTCTAAATTTACAACAATGGCCTTCTCTCTGCCAAGAATCGTCGAGGGGTAAACAAACAAAGGATCAAGTAAGCGCATATCACGGGCAGGTAAATCACAACGACGCATCATAGTGAACTTGTCAACCTCCATGATATGCGAATTCCCAGATGTATCAACACAAATCCATGATCTAGCACCCTGGCCTCGTTTCTTCAACCCCGAAAAATCCATGCCTTGGAATGGTTGACGTCCTGAAGTAAATGCTCGATAAGAAGGGTCTCTAAGGTTTACAGCAGACGCAGGTTTTGGTGGAAGCAGGCGTTCTTTAAGTTCCGACATTGATGACGAGCTCAAAAATGCTAGAACACCTGAAACAGAAAGTGTTACAACTACTGCATCTCTTACTACTACTACTACTACTACTACTACTACTACTATATAAAAAATTTCAAACAAATGGGCAGAAGAAAAAAGATAATAAAGCATCTTCCTCCACAAAATCCTCACCCACTACAAGTAGTGATGTACGCAATTTACAGATTTCATTTCATTCTTCCACATTCATAAAATGGTTTAATCGAGTTGGGGACATTTATTGAAATACTTAAAAGCATTTGGTTATGTGATAAACATACAATGCCTAGTGCATGAATTCTTATCTACATTAGAAAAATGGACTAAGCAAGGATCAATGTGAGCATATGTCATAAAATCAGTATCCAGCTCGGCATAATACATCAATAAGCATGCTAGAACTATGAGAATATGGTAAAAACTTTAAAACCCACAAGTCACAACAGGTACCACATATCCCCAACATGAGATAACACAAATATCCAAAATAGTTAAGCGCATATTACGGACTTTATAAATGAATGACACATGAATTCTTCCTTCCTTAACTATCAAACAATTTTTCATCCTAAGTTCCAATGCAAAGAGATGAAATAATATAAAAGACCCTAATTTCAACTAAAATCTAGGATTAAATGGGTATCATAATCCAATCAAATTTCTTTTCTTTGCCACATTTCATTTCTTCTCCTACACAATCCCTGAAACTAAAATTAGCTTTAACCCACCTCCACACAAAACCTATCCACCAAAAGCACTAAATTCATGGCATTTAACAAGCTTATGAAGAAACTAGAATTTCCTCCACATATTACAACAACACAAGGCAGCACCAAATTTTCTATCAACTAAACAATTCTGTAGGTCGGTTCTAAGCAAAAAGCAGGCAGTTCTCATCATTTCTACATAATTTACAGAATTAAAAACCGAAAATATAACTTATCAATTACCTCCACTGGGAATTTGCGTCACAAACGTTGATGGGTCAGTCTGATTATGCAAATAAACTCTAAACAAAAAAAAAAAAAAAATCATCCGATTAATTAGCAAAAGAACAAAATAAACCCACCAAAGAAAGCAACAAAAGAGACATAAATTTAAAAGGAGAACCCTCGATTTAAAACCTGATGAATGAAATAAAGAAACCCAGTTGAAGTCACGGGCGCAAGGGCAGAGGCGACAGAGAATCCATGTAAAAATTGATTAAAAAAAGGAAGAACCGAAGAAGAAATATTAAAAAATGAAGTTGGAAGCTCACGTGTGCGTAATGAGAGTGGAAAGTTCGAAAAACAAGAAGTACGGGCTCTCAGTTTGCCGAGGTCAGTCCCGAAGTTACCTCCACAACTTTACTTTACTTTGCTAAATTCCTCACATGTACCCGGTAACACGACATAATCCAATTTTTTAATGGGTTGAGACTATAACCCAAATGAATTGGTATACGTGGAATTGCTATGTAAAGTTGTGCAAAGGGTAATTGCAAACTACCTTCTCTAATGTTTCCGGACTGTTAGACGTCCTAGGTATTTGTAAATCTTGAAGGACTTCCTTCGTATTTTGAAAATTTATTAGCCAGATGATTAAGTAATAATGGTAGAGACTAGTCAAATCAAACTCCCATCTGTTGCATATTGATAATTTGATATGGTCGTTCGACAAACGCTTATCGTCCTTCTTGTTGATACTATGATACAACTTTACTCTATTGGCATATTTATTACACATCTTTCGTCGTGAAACGATCATAAAAACAGTTTTATCAACACACAATCGATCAAATCACGTCAATCGTATATCATTACGTTGTCAGTGGCCGATGGTGGTCTTAGATGGTTGAAATTATTTTTGTTAATTTTTGAACTTTTTTATGGATATGGTGTTTTAACTAAATTCTCAAATGTAGAGAGGTCTGAGTAATGATTATTTAGTAGACACTGGATGACAGTTGTGTCCGAAATAGTATTTAATTAAGGGTAAATTATGTATAAAAATAAGATTACCTCAATAATCTTTCAATAACACACCTATATTATCAACAATAAACTCTATCTGCAACAAAAGATACTCATAATATTTTATTACTTGCAAACCAAACAAGAGAATCTTGAAAATTAAACGAAGATTACCTCCTAAATTTTATATGACCCCGAACCAAACATACCCTAATTAACTTTTAACAAAATTGTATGCATCATTAATATAAAACAGGGGACTCTGAAGATCATCACCTAATAATAACAAATGACGATGTATAATAGAGTAAATGATAAGGGCCTCAAAATTTTGGGGACTCACCCTGGCCCTTTCGATTTTTGTAGGGGACGGGGACGGTTTTAATCCCCGTAGCAGGCCCGGGGGCAACTCTTTCCCCACCCCACCCTAATAGTATATATATTATGTTTACAATAATACCGTTATAAATAATACTTAATTACAGAATTATCCTACGTATATATACTCAATTTTCCTTAAACCTAATCTACTCCCTGCCCTAAACTACACTCAGCCATTCACATGATTCAGCTCGCCAATTCCATCACAATCTACCTTTATAGCCGATTCCATCTCACAAATTTCATCTCGCCTCCTCGGTTGTTAGTTTTGCAAAGTAGTTGTTAGTTTTCTCACAATATATTTGATATTGTTTATAAGCATGTTCCAATTTATTTGCTTTTGTTGTGGTGATTTACCTGTTACTTGGTCTTGGTTAGAGATTTTATATGGATTTAGCATTTGATTATTGGATATTTGGTTGGAGATTAAAAAAAATGTATTGTGGCGATTATATTACCATTTAATTTATAAGTTAAAAGAGTTGCCCAATCTTAAATATTTGAACTTTCTTGCAGACAATTCCAGGGCCTCTTTTTTTCCGTTTTTAGTTTGAATAGAATGATATTTGCCATAGAAGTCAGTTTGGTGTTCTTGAAGAAGGAGAAGGTTGAGATGATGAATTACAGATTCCTTATCCAACTGCTGCATTTGAGCTGATTGGTTTAAAATATTAGATGTTGCCTCTTTTTCAAAATTGAATTTGACGTTCGAATCCATGTATAAAGTTGGTTTCAATTCTGCAACTTTTTTATTCACTGTCAATATATTTTAGTTCAGTGATTAGAAGTCAAATTTAGCTGTTGCAACATTTTTATTTACTGTCAACATATTCAGTTCAGTGACATTACTTTATTTTATTCACTTTTTTTTTTTAATTCTGTAAGTTTTTTATTTACTATCAACATTTTTAACTGCGAGACGAGGACGGGGATTCCTTGCCATCCCCATAACTAGACGCCTCGCCCCATTGCCATCTATCAATTCAACCGTATGGATTACAATAACCATTGGGCATTTTACAGTTGACTAAAGAATGTTGAGGGGCTTTTTTGTCATTTAGGTATATATGTTATACTTGGCCATTAAATAACAGAAGAGATGGGAGGTCCTTATAATTTTACAAAATATAAAGGGAGGTCTTTGAATTTTTCAAATACATGGGGATTTTGTGGAAATCCGAGGTCGGTAATCCGAGGTTAGGTAGATGGTAATTGGCAGCCTCGTGCAAAGTGTGGAGTGGGTGGATTCTGTCAAAATTGGAACACATTTAATATGATATTGTGTGATAGTTGTACCATTTATAAAGCATTTCATTCCTTCTGCAAAACCATTTATAAAAATTTAAATATATAAAATTTGAAAATATATATATATTTTATATCTAAAATATGGGATTTATCACATATTTTCTTTGTGATTATTTACAATAAAAAGTTTCAGAGAATACACCTTAAAAATATCAAAAACTCATTTAAAATTATTAACATCGCCTTATAAAACTATCACAAGCGTTTTAGTAAAAGATTATTCAATACTTTATAAATGAGTTAACAATTTTTTCTTACCCAAATAATGACTTAATGACATTTTCTTACTTTCGACTTTAAAATATTATTTTACTATTCAAATTTATATTCTGACAATGAACATAGATCAAACTCGGTTTAATCCGTTGGGACTTTTAAAGATTGGAAACTGATGAGTTTTTTGGTAGTGAAATGTTAGGTTTTGATGGTTGGAATTGATCGAAATTTAACTTGAAAATGATGACTACGCAAACCCTAATCGTTTGATTACTAGTGATTGGTGGGAGTAAGGTTTGAGAGATTTTGGTGAGTGATGATTAGGAAAGAGAATGATGGTGGTATAGAACCGCAACAATGTCAAAATTTGGATAGTAAAATGGTATTTTAAAATTTTGTATGTAGAGAAATGTTATTAAACCATAATATGAGTGGGAAAAAGTGTTTATCCTTTATAAATGCTTTTCATTTGATTCTATCTTAGAAAATAAAAAATAAACCCCTAAACATAATAAAATATTAAGTTAAAATTCTAACCTTAAAAGGCAAAAATAATTAAAATATTTAAACTCAAATGAGCATAATTCATACTTCTTTTAAACGATTTTTAGATAAGAATATAAACAGCGCAGCCATCATCTCAGCTTCAATATGTACAACCAACAATGGCTTTGGCTTTTTTTCATTCACTATTTACAATAACAACCTCTACTCCATTATTGTGGGTTGCAAGAACTTAATTCATTCATTAACTAATTACAAGTTTTAATTAAACTAAATGTAAGGATTAACGTGGGATGAGTAGTCTCTAATTCCAGCTCCTTCCCATCCCATCCACTCTTCCCATAAATCCCAATCCGGATCCTCCATTCCCCTCATCGGTTCATCGGCGCCTTCATCGTACGTCTCATATATCATCTGGGATTCACTTTCACCTCTCAAATTGCTCATAACAATCTGCAAAAATTAACACCACCACCAAAAACCAGACTAAGCACATACTCAAACTGATACCATCCATAATCAGGGATGAACCCATAAATGCTGAGTGAGTGGAATTGTAAATAATTAATGTTTAACTCAAAAAAGTGATAAAATTAATGTCTTTTCGGATGGCCCTCCATGACCATATTATCCATTGAAAGCATCAAAAAATGAAAAAACTTGGTGGGGGCAAGATTTCTTGTTCTTAAGGGATTTGAAGGGCCATAATGAAAAATCTTTATTGTATTTATTTATTTATTTTTAAGTGATTCGATGACAGCTTAAGATACATCAAAATCGATGACTCCAAAATTTGAGAAACAGGCCATGTCGTTTCTGATAACTGTTTCTGTTTTCGTTTTCATTTTCGTTTATGCTCAAAATCATGGTTCGTTTATGGTACCCAATTGGTATAAGATCCCAAAAACTAACTTAAATTTTCAGGTCCTATTATTATGGCATGGTAATAAAAAAACTCAAACTTAATATTATCCAAAACCAAATCCAAAAAAGAATTTCAGATTCAACATACATCGTAAGCTTCATTGATCCGGTGAAATTGCATCCCACAATTGTTTCCTCTACAAACATCAGGATGATACTGAAAAAGAAGAAAAAACACAGAACAAGACCAAAAATTATAACCCAGAAATTGCAGAATATTTTAATATAAAGATGGAAATAAAAAATGAAGTGAATAGAAAAGAAAAGAGAGAGAAACCTGCAAAGCTAGCTGGCGAAAAGCTTTCTTAACCTCAGATTCAGAGGCACCCGGCTGGATCCTGAGAGTCTTGTATGGATCCACCATCGAAACCGAAGGAGAAGAACAAGAAACCTTCATCCTATTCACCGTATTCTTCTTCTTCTTCATGGTCTTGTATTGTAATCCATTTGATCCAATCATTCCACCGGCGGCAGTAAAAGTAGCCATTGAAAATATTATAAACAACACAATATTAACACTGACAAATGATAATCTATTATCTTATCCTCTGGTTCTCTCCCCGTACGTTTATAAAAAGGACTGAATAAATGGATGAATGATTGGGGTTTGTGAAAATTAGTGGGTTGGGTTTGGTTCGGTTTTGGGCATAAAAATGAAATGGATATTGTTGGTTGGTTTGTGAAAATTAAGTGACAAGATTTGATTTGTTCCAATAATGGATAGATATTAAGGGGACTGTTCAAAGGGGCAGTCTATTTTATATATTTATAGAGGGAAAATTTTTGTGAAGGAGGAGACGATGAGATGGAAGGTCCTTATCTAGAGGTTGAGGTGTAGTCTCATAATTTGTTGAGTTAAATAAATAATAAATAAAAAAGATGGAAAGAGAGAGTTTATGTGCTGTTCTTATCTCCTTCTTTGATTCATCCTAGTCAGATTCATGACTTTTATTTTGTCAATTATGGCTCCAATTTTCAATTGAAGGGTTTATTTTAGGTATATTCCTTTTTAGCCTTTTTTTTTTTTTTTTTTAAACGTTAGGAACAGTTTACACGTATATTAATTAATCTCTCAAAGTCTTTAAAGTTGATGATCGGATAAGCTTTTATTGATCACCCCTATTAACATTTGAGATGATTTGAATTTAAAATCTCTTAAATAATAGATCAAAGAGTCTTAGTTGACCGCTCAATTATCCAGTAATGGTTTATTCTTTTTTAGTTTTGTTTACTTGTATTTTCACCCCACCCTTTACGTAGTTATGGATGTGAGTGCTTTCTTAAATTATAAAAAAGGAGAGAATGAAAGGGACAATTCACTCAACCCATTCCCATTTTTTGCATATAATTTCAAGATAAATGTAATTATCCATAAAATATGGATATGAAGCACACTAACAAATCCTCGAGTCTTCAAGTTAACAACAGGATAAGCCTTCAGTAACTATTCTATTAATAGCTAAGATGAATCGAACTCGAGATGTATTAAGTAATACACTCAAAATTCTTAGTTGACAATTCAATTACCCAGTAGCAGTTTATTCCTTTTTAGCTTTGTTTATTTGTATTTTCACCCCATCCTCCACGTAGTTATGGATGTGGGTGTTTTCTTAAATTATAAAAAGGAGAGAATGAAAGGGACAATTCACTCAACCCATTCCTTTTATTTCTATATAATTTTAAGATAAATGTAATTATCCATAAAACATAATTAAACATGATCCATAAAACATGGCTTTGAATTTTTCTTTATCTATTTCACATATGCATAAAAAAAATATAGCTCATAGACTAATTCTTGCTTTCATTTTATCTAGTCGTGAGAGATCAATAAGTCTCAAGCGTATTCTTTAAAAGGTTATTAAGTCTTAAACTTTGTAATAATTTTAGAGAGATATTAAAAACGTGATTTGATATTTACGATGGATTTCTTATATTTGAACATATTTTTTTACATTTTCAAATAAATTTTAGTAAATTTAAATAATATTTTATAATTCTCAATAGATTTTGAAGAATATTTATATAAATTATAAAAATTTTTATGAAATAATAGTCGGTGAAAAGTTCGTATTTGGTGTAATGTGAAAGAAAGGTCAAATGAATTGATTAAAATTTAATTTGATGAGACGAAAATGTCAATAGTCAACCTCGTTTATTTATGTTATTTCGATGATGATGGGAGGAATCCTACAAATAAAAATGCTTAAAAGTCAAAATCAGTGGGTGCCTTAACCTGCCACGGAAATCAAATTCCTTTAATCAAACGGCACTTGAAGGATTTAATTCATTTTAATTTAACATTTAAATTCAAAATTTATTTTTAAAAAATAAATAAGAAGAAGTTTTGAAGGTTGTAAATAAGAAACATTTTATAAGTCAAATGAGCTATTAAGTATAGATTGAAAGTTTCTTTCAAGCTACGTACCCATGTTTTTTGCTTGGGAACTAAGATTAGAATCCTCACTTTGAAATTTAAATTTCTTTTAGAAGCTTCTATTATTTAATATATTTCATTTTTGCTTCGGGTTAAATTTTTTTTTTTTTTTTTAACTAAGAGTGTCTAAATTAATTTGTGCGTACTTTAACTAATAACTTGAAACTCTGAAATTAATGGTCGAATAATTCTCTAATGACTATCCTTATTAGTAATCGAGGAAGTCAACAATTTATAATGTCTCGATAAAGAGAAATAAATTCAAAGAAACATTTTTTCAATTGACAATAGAGTTTATTTCATTTTCCAGTGAGATCGTTTTTGTAAATTGTAATTATAAGGTGTTTTTAATACTTTTTAAATAAAGTGGATGAGGTTAACACTAACCAATCCTATAGAGAAAAAATGAAATAGACCCTCGACATTTTAGCAAATATTATCCCTTAAAAGTGAACCAAGAATGGGTGGAATAATAATTTTTACAAGGACATGGGCAAAAAATGAAATTTGAGAAATGATTGGGAACAACTTGAAAACCACGCAATAATTAGAGGAAAGCAATTATTGATGAAGTAAGGTGTTGACACGTGTGGATCTATTAAACGAGTGAAGACACGTGGAATCATGTGACGCGGTGAGGGACAAAAAGTGCACTTATCTCGTGGGCACGAAGGTTTAGAAAAATGTGTATTTTATTCTGAAACTAAAACGGTAACGGATTAGAAAACAATGGGAGTAGCCATTAGATATAGTGTTGGTTTGCGTGTAAAACGGTTCGTTTTGATTGAGTGGATAAGAAGAATAAAGAGATTCACATGGTCCTTTCATTCACTCGAGATTTAAATCTGGATTGTCCGTTAATCTAGGATGTGGTCCGATGGTTGGGTGATTGATCCAACGGTGGATATTGTATTTGAATTTTGTATGGTAAAGATTGGATAATGAGGTTCCCGTGTGTTCAAAATACAATCATATCCGATGGTAAGGAAAAAGTGGGTGAAATTTGTGACACGTCGTATTATTAATAATGGGATAAAAGATGACCTGGATTAAGTGGATTAGGGTTGATTTTAACCATCTTCATGTCTTATTTGTTTAGGATATGAATTTAGTTCTATGATGCAATCATTCATTCATTACATAATTATAACGAGGGTGAAATTTATGACACGTTACTTTTTTTTTTTTTTTTTCAAAATAAGGTGTTCGGTTCAGTTAATACAAACACCTTGATTAATTCTTGTAGATAACTAATATAACATCTCATCATTATAATCATATGTTTAAATTTTTTAAGGTAAGGGGATTTGTTACATTAATTTTGGAATAAAAAATGATGTGGATTAGGGTTGGCTTTAACTGTCTTCGATCTTCATGTCTTATCTGTATTACAAATCTTTTAACTATTTAAATAATTTTATGGTGTTGAAATTTAGAATTTTCAAACTAATTGTAAAATGATTGGTTGTATATATTATCATAAAATGTAAATGACACTACGATCCATTTGTTACGTGATTACTTGTTTAGGATATAATTTTTTTTATGTTTTAAGATTACGTTGTTTCATTAAAATGATTTTATTGTTGTTTCTTTTGAGATAATCTTATACTTATACTACCATATTTTAGTCTCATTAGCTAAATTTATATCAATCTCTAGATTTATGATTTGAAATGTAAGATTATGTTGTTTCGTGAAAACAATTGTATTGATGTTCTTTATGAGATAATAATCTTATACTACCTTATTTTAGCCTCATTTGCCTAATTCATATCAATCTCTAGTTTTATGAAAGGGTTAATGTATATAACGACATTTTAAAGATTTAATTGAATAACAAAAAATCTCTTCATATTTTAGAAATAATAGAAATTTTCATCTATTGAGTGAGTCTTTAAATTTATCTTACTAGGAAGCAATGAATATTTACTTAATTGACCACTTGCAAGTTTTTTTTAACATCTAAAATGTAATAGAAAAGAGATTTTTGTTATTATAACAAAATCAAAGGCAATTCATGTTACATATATAAACCTCATGAAGATTATTTGTTAAGAACAAAAAGGTCTCAAATTTTGACAAGTATTCTTCACATTTCTTTTTTATGACAGGGGGTGTCCGGCCAGCTTACATATATGTCAATCAATCACCAGAAGCCTTGGAATTATTGGCTGGGTAAGAGCTTCAATGGTTACCGGTATTAGCAACTGAGGAAGGACTCGAACTTAAGGACCTTTTGAGTAATATACTAAAGAGTCTCTATCGAACCACTCGAGTCACACATAGATAGTCAATTCTTCACATTTGTATCCAAATAAGTTATTTTCTCAACTTCAAATATCAACATCTCTTTCACACCCATAGAAATGTTTTTAAAAGAAGAAATTCCCAAGCAAACATATTCCTCCATTTTCTTGGATTCTTACATTGCATTGAAGATACTATATATAACCTAACCATTCATATAATGTCTTAAATTGAACCAAATGACAAGAAGAGGATATTGGTTTGCAGATGGGAAATAAATTAATCAGCCAAACAATGCCTTTAAAATAACATAGTGTTACTTTCACAAAAAAAGAATAAATTTCCAAGTAGTTCCAATCAAGAAAGAGGCATCACTAGTCAAGCCAAATTACAAAATTCGTTAGGCCTACCCAGACATTATTAAAAAAAAAAAAAAATCTAAGTGATTGGTTTTTATGCCATGTTCTGGTGCACATAACATACCATCCTTATCAACCTCTCACTTTCTGATATTTAAATAATAAAAGTGGTTTACCGGATCAAATTACAAATATAAAATTTGGTTATTAAGATTTAAGATACTGGGTTGTGTAAAATTATTGAACATTTGACTTGGACTCATTTTACTTTTCACATTATAAATTTTGTCACAAATATAGCAAATTAAGTTTAGAAAGAAAAGAGTTCAATAGGCAAACGGTTTGAAATTTTGCTGGCCTTTTCCAATTGTTCTTGTCAAATGCCGTTTGATTGTGATATGAAACTTGCTGTTGAACTAGGGGAAACTAGAGACTTTTTCATGAGCATAAAAAAAATCCCAGCTACCAAAGTGTCTAATCCAGAGTTCAGCGACTTCACCACCATTCGAGTTGTTATTTTGTGACACAAAGTTTAAATATAAAAACCACTTCTAGGTGATCAAGTAGTTTAATAAAGATTTTTGAATGCATTATTCAAGAGGTCCTAAGTTCAAGTTTCTCCTTAATTGTTAATAAGAATAACCACTAGAACTTTTATTCGATCGATAGTTTTAAGATTCCAAGAGATTAAGTTGAGGTGTCTATAAACTGGTCGGACACCTTGATCATAATAATAATAATAAAAAAGGTTTGAATATAAAAGTAGTTAGCATTTTAAATGTGGTCATCAAATGTTTTCGCAAATTAAGTCTCACAACCAATGTTTTAAAACCCAACCTGGGGTGAAACCCGGCAAAGTTTCTGGGTCCCGGGTTGACCGGTTTAACCGCTGATCAAACCGGTTGACAAAAAATTTTAAAACTCAACAAATACACCCCTAAAAATTACCAGCAAGTCCCTACATGTTTGAACTTTATCAAACACACCCCAACTAAAAATCGACCGGCGACTGATCGGCAACGCGACACCCCGATGCAACCCCTCCTCTTCCGCCCATTTCCATTAAAATCTACCCAAGATCTGGCCGAAATAGGTTCGATTTCGGCCAGATCTCATCCACGCCGACGCCGACAAACCTCTCCATCACCCAGGAATTACTCTCCTGTTCCTCCCGACCTAAACCCACCTCACCCACTCCCGTTAGTCTCGCCAATCGCCGAAAAAATCCCATTGTTGCCCCTGCCAGGTTTCTTCGATTTCCGATCGATTTACTTACTGGAAATCAACAACGCCACCACCATTGCATTCATCGGACCTTAGTCTTCAAAAGCCCTAACCTTCCAGTCCGCGATTGTTTGCCGATCATCCTCCCAAATCTTAGGGTTTGGGGGTGAATTGGAAAAGTTAAACCCGACCGTTGAAGTCTTGAGTCGATTAAATCTGCTTAAACCGATCGGAGGTAGGCGTTTTAAAACAATGCTCACAACCCAAAAATTAATGTCGCGAGAGTTCAACCATTGTTTTAAAACACGGATTGGAGGGCAACCCGCTTTACTGCCCAAGTCACGGGTCAATCGGTCCAACCGGTTGGATAGGTGATGTCAATAATAATTTTATTTTTAAAAAATTACATATTAACCCCTTAAATTTTAGTATATTCTTACCCCTAAAAAAATTCACATTAGTCCCTAAATTTTTTATTTATTTCAAAAATACCCCAAAAAAAGACTAATTAATCACTAAACTTTTGACATATCTCCAAAACACCCCTAAAAATTTAAAATTAATCCCTATAAATTTAAATATTACAAAACCCACCTAAAACTTGAATCGGACCGCAGAAGCTGTCGAGTCCCAGTCAAACAAGTCAGTCTAGGTTTTAAAATAGAGGTTGAAACTGTTCAACAAGAAGCAGTCCAAGATTTTAATTCGACTTTTCAAATTATTTTGGTTCATTATTGACTTGACCCACTAAATACAAATTGAACCTCTTCAATTATAACTAAATATTAGTCGTACACTACATACACAAAATTAAAAAAACAAAAAATCTTATTTATATATCTAGCTAATATCCTTTGCCAAAATATAAAAAAATAAAATTTATGTTTAGAGCAATCATACAAATACTTATTCCCAACGTCTCAAAAATTTTTATTTACAACTGTTTGGAAACGGAATACTGGTTTTGCAGAATAATGAATGAGCTCCCCAATATGTTGTAAACATGGTGATGGTGAACTAAGTTTGAATAACTGAATGATTTGATAAAAACCCCTCGAAATATATTACTTAATAAGTCTTAAGTTCGAATCCCTCCTCGAATGCTGATAAGGAAATAACCACTAGAATTCTTATTCGATCAATAATTCCAAGATCTAGAGAAATTAATTAAAATACGTGT
This sequence comes from Pistacia atlantica, assembly GCA_026229545.1. NCBI lineage: Eukaryota > Viridiplantae > Streptophyta > Magnoliopsida > Sapindales > Anacardiaceae > Pistacia > Pistacia atlantica. The sequence continues at coordinate 17,266,622 of CM047910.1, forward strand.
AAACTGACCCATACATCTCCTTCACATAAAAAAAACAAAAAAACATGGAGGCAGTGCAAAAGTACCACTATTTATCGCAAAGGGGAATAAATTACCAGACATACAATCAGAAGGCTGAATTTTTTCAAGGAAAAAAATAAAAAATAAAATTGCACAGAAAGCTGGGTTGTTCACTATTCAAGCAACGCGGACAACTTATATACGCACAGGATCAGGATCAAATATCATCCCAGTAACAAATCGTCAATGTGTTTGATCCGTTTATCTCCTAAAACTGATCAATGCGCGCTTATATTTTAATACTCAACACAACACATATACAGAATATTAGTCATCAAAGCTTATCTAATCAATGAAAATGCTCTTCAATATTTACAATCGTATCATCAGAATCACTTTTTAAATGTAAAATTTCAGGGTCCGTAATTCTTGTGCTCACCGTAGCTAGCAGATAGTAGAAAATGCATTACCAATTTGTCAGTAGAAATGGCTCCGACTACTTCGATTCAGTTTCTGCTGGATTTCTTTCAGGCTCAGATTGTGATTTAGTCTCCGCAGTACTTATTTCAGGCTCAGATGGTTGATCACAAGAAGATAGCGCATCACGAGAAGATGGTTGATCGCAAGCAGATGGCTGCTCAGCCACAGAAGCACCAGCATTAAAAGGTTTTTTAAACTGAACCAAGATCATGGTCATGTTGTCACATCCTTCACCACCAGCCACCGGAGCCAAACACTTTTCAAATACTCTCTCGCAGATGGTAGAAAGTTTAGTTTCCTGCACAGATCAAGTGACCTCAGATGTTAGTTACCACAATGACAACAGTCAAAATATATCACCAGGGGTCTCAGAAACTCACTGTGGCCAACTGATCCCGTACATAATCCACAAGTTGTTGACTTGAAAGGCAATCCCTAATGGAAACAACAAAAAATTCATCAATTAAGCAAAATTTATAAATAATTGAAGTTCCAACTGTTAGCCAAGAAATCAACACACCAAGCACAACATATAAGTGCACCAAGAAGCAGATAGCCAGATAATAGCAATGAAATCTTAAGGGTCTAAAAAAGAGGGCCTATGCCGCCATTAATCCAGATACTAGCAATGATAATTCCCCCATTTTTTAGGGGGTGGGTCATAGCCCAAAGCTAATTTTTGTTCCCCTACCCTATCCCCAAGGATTGAACTCGGGTGGCCAGCCAAAGAAATCAAGAATAATTCTCCTGCTTGTTCAATAACATAGACTTCTAAGTCAAAGCGAAACTGATATTTAACATATGTGCCTTTTTGGCTCATAAGAACTATCAACAGCTTCAGGAGCAATAATTAGAAAAAAAGAAAACAAACACGATCCAAACCATGCTCATAAGTAATAAAGAATATCAGTGGCAATTAATTAGGTTCACACAAAGTTAGGGAATTTACTCAGAAGTACTCAAGAGATTTTAAATATAAATATTATCTCTAATTCAGCCCATACAGCATTTAGAGAGCATTTCAAGAGAGGGGAAGAAAGCATGTCGGAGGGAAATAGATTTTTCATTAGCAACTGTTACTATATATAATTTGAAGTAGTAAGTAACTTACCAAATCCCATCACAAGCTAAAACCAGAAACTCATCATCATCACAAAGCTCAATCTAATTCAAGGGCAAAAGGAACATAATTAGACAGTAACACACAAAACACATATACAGAATTTAAATAAGTATCAAAAACAGTAAAAATAATCCTCAATGGCTCAATTGCCAAGTGAAATTGCAAAAATTGCAAGCCAAAAACTTCATAATGCATAAGTGCTGATGCAACGTACAGTAGTTATATCTGGATTGGCAGTCACAATCTGCTTTTCAGCAGGCAACGCTTTGTTCAGCTTGAACTCCACATCTCCTGCAACCAACAAAAATTTAATTGTTTATGGAGTTGAAATTAAGGTGAAGGAAATCTCTAAATTCTCCCCTTCAAGTGGGGCTGAAATAAATCTTTACCAATAGCTCTTGCCAAGTTTAAACTTCCATTAACACGTCCAACTTGTATAAAACCACCTGCTTTCAGTATCCTATCTCTTTCAACCTCAAGGTCAGGCTTGTGATCTTTAGATAAGTTATAAGCCTGCACAAAATGATATTAATAAAACAACGCACATGAAAATTTAGATGTACCACATTATTTAGGAGTCTTGGTTCAGAATAAATCAGAATAACTAGTGATAGGTTCAGGTGCAACCATTTGGCTAATATCTAATCTTATGATAAATGGGACTAAAACCAGTGATGGCTGCAAGTGTAACTCTAGGGCACAATGAGAAATGTATGGGAAGAACAATACTACACCTACAAAGTTCGGATCCCTTATATCTTCAACCAATGTGGCACCAATTTGGCAGTTGATTTTAGCAAGCTTTATCACTTGTCATCCTATAATTAAGGTGGTGTTGCCAAATTCAATTGCCACATTAGTTGGGATTCCAACTTTGTGAGTATAGTATCATCGATAAAGAAAATAGCATATTGCAGAAAACCCCAAGGGTTGGGTTTGAGTGGTTAAGCCTTTGGCTTCAATCAAGAGTCAAGCCCGATCTCCCTTAAGGGCACCTACTTAAGGTATTATATCTCACAGATTTTGTTACTACCAAGAATGTCAGGTCCAACAGCAGTCTTAGTTTATAACTCAGTGAAAATGTTAGGACATGATTGAGAGATTACTAAATATTAAAAAATGAAAAACCCTCATCTGCATTCATGCAAGATATAGAAAGATGTCTTTGGACTTATAGTGTCACCAACATCCCTCTTGTCCTTCCTACAACACCCCTCATGGTTTCATATAAATGCCAGACAAAATACCTGACCCTTCCTTGATAACACGCAACGAGAATCGCCAGCATTTGCAACAACAAGTTGCTTGTTTCGAATGATTGCAACACAAGCTGTGCTTCCGCAATTTGGTCCATGAAAATCAGAATGAGGACCCTATTTACAAGATAAAATCATGTTATTTAAAATCTATATAACTATAACAACTAGCAGATGAATAGACAACCAATCAAGATGTATATAGGCCTTATATCTACATAAGAATAGGCATTAGAAGATGTATATAGGCATTAAATTTTAAAGCATATATTTCTAAGATGGCACAAGCTAATGATCTTTCACACTGTTGATAAACATGATTTATCATGTGAGTAACATGCAATCTATCTTAGAGAGATTTTACCAAAACTTCCTATATAAACTTAGAGCGATTCACCAAAATTTACGATTTTATGAATTAAACTTAAATTAGGAAAAAATGATAGCTTCAATTGAACCAGTCTCAACTTTAGCATATTGAAATGAGCATTAATGCTCCCAAGTGCTGAAAGAAATCAACTGACCAAAAGGTAGAAAAACTGTGCCATTGCCACATAAAATTAGAAGTATGTTCCCTACAGTAAGATACCTCCTCAGAAGTCCAATCATCAAAATGGTCTTTAACTTCACTACTCCTAGGAGACCATATTAACCCTTCAATCATGCCTGAAAACTTATCCATTTTATCTCCCAATACAGCTAATTCTCTCCAACCCCGTTGACCACGCATCATCTCATCCATTCTGTACAGAAACATTACACTAGTTGGAAGATGATAAAAATAAAATAAAAGTTTTATATACAATATATATATATATATATATATGTTCATGGAAGTAACAAATATCATCCTAAAATACATTTTCCTGCCAGTTTATTAATTAAAAATTGAAGCCAACCATGGCAAAAGTCAATGAATGTATGCACTACGACTGTAATGCAGCATGAGTAGAATACATAGGACTGATCAGATCCAGTAAAAAGTTGCCATCTTTCTGTCTAATGAGTGTCCAGCAATAGAGCACAATGTCAATAGCAACGATTGGAAATATTAGCAATGGAACAACAAAAGAGTCCAAAAAGTATTTACACACAAAAATCTCATATAAACTGAATTCACAAAAAAACTTTGGAATAAGAAAATCTGCTTTTAATGGTATGTAAGAAAAGGTTTATGACAGTAACACAGTTTAAGTGGAGTATTGTAAATCCATAGTCCAGTATCAGATATCAAACTAAATAACGCATGACAGTTACAGAACAGGGACACCTCATCTGCCTCATACTCAGACCATGACTACATTAAGGCATCTGTAGAAAATTTTCAAGTCTGAAGATACTAAATAAAATAACCTGAGGAAAGCTTTCTGTGCAGAAGTGCCTATATCTCCAGCCGAATAAGCTTCATGCTTGAGCACTTGTTGGTGAAGATACTTGGCACAGAACTTAGACACTGCTTTACCTACAGATTTATGGACTTTGTTAGGACAAAACATGACAGTATATCACCAACATATAAAAAAGAAAGACAATACTGTGAAGGTTTTGAAAACATCAAGGCACCCATCATACAGTCAAGACCAATACAGCAAAGCTCAGTCCTCTCATCTCTGAGACAATTGCTAAAGGCAAAGGTAAAAAAATAAAATATGCACTCAGCTTTGACGCCAAGACTCATCCAAAGACCAAGAAGTTAAGAAAATCAGACAGGAAATAACAAAAACTAAAACTGCATTTTGGCATAAGTCAATTGGAAGACCCCTGACAAGTTAAATACTTGTCTAAGCTTGTACCATATAATTAGACTTACTAAATTCCTCCTAAGTTACAAAAACATAACTGTACAAATTGTATACTGTGTTAACCAAACAAAAAATGTGTTCAGAAAAAAATCAGTCTAAACGAAAACAACCACTCAATCTTGTATATGCCAGGTGTTTCATGACATCTATAAATACAGAGGACAATGTCAACCCTATTGAAGAAAGCATACAGTAACTCCAGATAACTTGAAACTGCTAGTATTAATAACTATGAGAATCAAAACCCCTTTTAACAGCATGCAGTGACAAGGTCTGAAAGTGTTGTTATAGTGAGAAGACTCCCAAACTTGCAAAAGATGACCCAGAAGTAAGCTGAAACTGAATCATCAAAAATAGTTTTCTGCTGATCACCAAAGCATGCACATATATCCATAATGAAAAGCCAATCAATTCATCATTATTGTTGACAACTGTCATGAAAAGTTAAATTACAATGAAAGGTGAAGGAAAAAAATATTAGAATTCGCTTATACATTGGAAATAGCAGCATGCTTGGATTTCATAAATTATTATCCTCCAGTGGAATTTAAGGAAAAGCTTTGACATTCTAAAGGAGCTGAATGTCATGCCGTCTCCTAATGACCCCAAATAGCATGTGCAAATGGAAGAAATTTTCAACAAATAATACTTAAATATATAACAAAAACAAATAACTGAATTCAGAAAATTACAGAACTTGGATGCTAACCTCCGTGACCATCATAAACACCAAAGAAAGATGTACAATCGTCCAAGTCCGGATACGCTGCATGCTGTAGAATACTCATATGAGTTTAGCATGCATAGCGAAATGCATTTGTTTCAGCAAATTATGAAGCTGTATTTCATTAGTTCCTTCTCCGAAGAGATGACAGATATGCCACATTATTTAGATAGCAGAAACACATTTAAAAGAGGCATACTCTTATCAAATCCCAAGTAAGCCACATTAGTCTCCCAACACACTCAGCATATTAACATACATGGAGCATATCTTTATTTCAGTTGAAACTCAAAAATACCAATTTTGATATATAATAGTAATAATAATGACCTGAATGAAGTTATTATAATTACCAACAATTTTAGAATAATCAAGTGCTTTAGTCAGTATGCAACATATTTCCCTAGGTTCTAATGGAAATCAAACAAAATGATAAACTTAGCACAGACATATCAGTGTAACCCAATAACAACCAAAAAAAATAACTGACTCTAAAATATCCTATACAGGATACCCAAATCTGATTTAACCCAAACAATTTTTTACTTGCTTCTATAGAACTAAGCTGGTTTTGTTTCATCAAATTCATATATTGTACTAACTATCCCAATGATACAAAAAGGGACCTATATCCATATGCCCAGATTCAAATTCATATGCCTTTTCACACCACAACAATAGCATGTTTAAAACGACACTTTCTTCTTTAGAAGCCAAGAAATGATGCTGTGGCCAGAAATGATATATATTCCTTTTTGGTCCAGAAATAAGTGCCAAGAGAATTTAGGATAGTCATCAGTCCTTTATTTAAACAGTTTTAACCAAATTTTAGTGCTAAGGGTATTTTAATAGGTTACTGAGTTTTCTGGAACGGACTGTAGGTCCATTAAGTCAGATTCAAGTCTAACGTGGAATTTTAAGTGTTTATTACTCACAGATACTATTCCATATCAAGGTAAAGCACCTATAGACTTGGTAACTTTAGTATACACCTGACTCTTTTAATGGACCACAATCCTGCTAAGCTGTAAACCAGAGGTTTTCAATTTCTCCAAAATTCTTCTTAAGAAAAAGGAGCCTATATCTAAATACAACAAAGCAATCCTAAATCATCTCCCCTTCTAATTATTTGACCAAAATGAGAAGGTAATAGACTATCTATGGCAATGATATGCAAATCAGATTATATTGACAATATAGGTAAGATAATATGGCTGTAAAAATTTGATATGTGATGGACCATTACTATTGTATTTTATGGAATTAGAGCTTTAGTATATTCTTTGACTATCTATTGAAACTTTTAGTGCTACAACGGTGAGTACCAACGTTTAACAAGTATCTACTTTCATAATAAAATATATTCTTGCATTATCAGGCTACTGTCTTCTTATAGTTTTGGCGATTAAAAGAGCACCGCTGTGTTCAATTAACAATTTACAAGAACTATATAAATATCAAAAACTTCTTGTCCCACTAAAAGCTCCCATGCATTTCCAAGCCTTTAAGAGATTCCAGGGCACTTTCAAATAGCTGCCTCTTTCGAACAAACCAAAATGAAACTGAATCAACATGACATCAACACACTGTCCACACAGTGCAACATAAAATTAGCTGCAAATTATAAATTGTAATACAAAATTATAATGAGTGACAGGAAAGATACATCATTTTCACATTGTAACTAACCTATTAATTTACCATAGTGCTCCTTTATTAACAAGAACTAAATGAGGAAAGTGTATGCCAATACTATACTTTCAACATGTTAGTTAAAACCCAATTACAAACAGCAAATGCAAACATAAACCAAGGATTCAAGTCAAGACTTATACTATATTACTGATCGGCATTGATACCAATGTCCCTACATTTTCCTATTTTACAAGTCTAATACTGTCAAAGTTCTATAAGTCTTACACGAGCTCCACATTTCAAAATACAAATTACTGTCTTTTTGTAAGTTTCATGTTGCTCTTCAAAATCAATATCCACCAATACAGTATGATTCACCCTAAAAGTAAAGTACTCACAGCATCTTCCATTGTGGCACGCCAACCTTGCATGGACGACACCCCATATCGAAGACTCTCATTTTCGCCATCCTCAGACAACTTCTCAGTCTTGGGGGTGCTCAGATATACCCCCATTTCGTTCTGCAACCACGCAAAATAGCCAATTAATCATCAAAACCATCACAAAACCTGTCTTTCTTTCACTTACATTCAAACAGATTCTTTATTCCTAATCTTTCCATTTTAAGAAAAAAACACAATCTGATTCATGAACAAACAGCATCACAACTCACAAGGAAGATCTTCTAACCAATCAGATAACCCGATCAACTTAAATCACATAACAGATTCTATAAACAAGCTGAAACTAACGGGTCCATTTGGTTTCCAAACAAAAACAACGAAAGAAAACACAAGAAACTCAAGTTTCGTTGACTCCAAACTCAATAAAGAAACTCAGCACTGAACAGTCAACGTTTTCGAACGCAATACAGTACTTTCTCCTAAGTTTTCATATTTTCTCGCGTTTTCTCGGGAACCAAACGGATCATGAAAATTAACAACAAAAGCAACAAAAAATGAATGAAAAATGGAATGGAAATACAGTACTTAATAAAGAAAGTCAGCACTAAACACTAAACAGTCAACGGTTTTGAACGCAATACAGTACTACTTTCCCTTAAGTTTTCAAATTTCCTCGCGTTTTCTCGGGAACCAAACGGATCATGAAAATAAAAAACAAACGCAACCAAAAAAAAAAAAAAAAAAAGGAACGTAAAATGGAATGGAAATACTGGAAAGTTAGTAATGGAGATCGAATCAACTGAAGAGAATAACAAAAATAGAAAATAAACAATTAATGAGAAATTATATTAAAGAAAAAACAATAATTATTGTAATTTGAGCGTCCGTACAGTTTTGAGCAGAGACCAAGAGGGAGAGAAGATGGCGAGTGAGAGGAAAAGAGAGAAGTGGGTTTATCTTTGATTTGGGGACCTAAATCTCTTTGTTTTGGCATTTAGTTTTTGGAGTGAAACCAGTTTCTGTATCACGTGCATTCCACGTGATGACCTAGATCTTTTTTTATTAATATTTTGATTATTTTAATTTCTTCCTTAAAATGGGGAAATTACACGTCAATTGACGTGATTAAAAAGTCTTAGATTTAGATACACGATATTCGTACGTGTCACTTTTCTATTTTAAGAAATTATATATGAATAATATTGCATTACATGTTAATTAATGTCAAAAGTATTTTTTGTTCGGTTATCTATTAAGTCAATATGATTTATATATAATTATGAATATTAATTTTTTTTAATTATTTGGTCGCTTCTCAAAATGTGTATAAAATAAAAAATTACAACTTATTCGAATAGAGTTAATGGAAAAAAAAAATAAAACATTTAGAATAGTTTTTTATTATTAATTTCCCAAAATAAACTTTAATATACAAAAACATATTAAGTCAAATTTATTTAATTGAATAGGTATATTTTTTCTCTTTAAACAAGCTAAATTTTTTAGCTTTTCCCATAAGCCTTAAAATTTTTATAAGGTACTTTGGAAATGTAATCAAACAACTTCAAAACTTTCAAAAAATGTTTATAGATTTAAATAATTTTTTTTTTTAATGATTGGGGGTGTTTAGGCCAGCTTATGTGCATTTCAAGCTAATCCCCAAGCTATTAACAATCGAAGAAGGACTTGAATTAAGATATTTTGAGTAATATACCTAAGAGTCTTTATTGAACCACTTTGCGACATAGAGGTAAATGACTTTGATCTTCTTTCATAAGCTCTTTGAGTTTATTTAAAATGTTAGAAAATTAAAAATATTATTTTATTATAAATTTGATTTTATATTTTTATTGCATATTAAAGTCTTGTTCGATAATGTAATAAACTTTTAATCTAGTGATGTTATTTTTATAGTGTAATAAGTGATGTTATTTTTAACCTGATAATGGTTGATTGGAATCCCAATCTTTGAATGCAAGTTGACATTTGATAATTTGTAAGTAGTATGAGATGGTAGCATGTGTTAGCATGAAATAGATTGGCATGACAGTATTTAATTCTTATATTATACATAAATGCATCACTTGGGGGCTTTTCATAAGTTTATGAATCAAAGTCCATTCTCATTATTCTATGTCTATGCACAATACGTGGAAATACAAGCCGAAGAAAAATTAGATTTCATCCCTAAGGTTTGACTTAAGTAAACTTGAGTCTTCAATAATTTTTTGGTAATGTTTCGATCCTTATTAGTGAAGATGAAAGTTGACAAACTTAGGGAGTAAAGTTACTAATAGGGACTAAAATGTTATTAAAAGTTATACTTGGTCTAAATACTATTGCCCTCTTGTAGAATCAATAGAATCCTTTTTCAAGTCTACTTTTTGAATGGGCTGAATTTCGGCTGACTGACATGTTCCCACGCGAAGTGTGGAAAATATACAATTTCACACCCACAATCTCAAAAGAAAAAAACATTTTCCAACCCTTTATTTTAATCATAAAAATTGAAGATACGTAGCCCAAAAAAGGAACTTTCTTGTAAGCCAACCCAACCCGCCCACCCATGCTTAGAAGAAGAAAAGCCGATCCACCCACAACGTCCACGGAAACGACCCAACAACTTGTGGCCCGCTTACTCACAAATCTATCCCCCATAAGGGATTTTATTTCGCCTCCCCAAAGCTCGAACTGAAGACCAAGGGGCTAAAGTCATTTGGAGGAATCATAAAGTGGAAGAAGCCACTGGGAAGTAGAAGTGGACCCATGCGAATCGTTTCCCGAGTTATTTGTTTGAATGGAGACGGGAAATTCTTTTAAAGGGGAAGAATTGTGGGCGGCCCCACGAGGTACGTTGTTATTGTTTCTCTTTCGCTCTCTTTTGAGTTGGTTTAGTATATTGTTTGGGATAATGGTTCCGGTTGATTGGAGTTAGGCTGTGGATTTTTTATTGGATGCGCGGGAGTTTTTGCTTGGACTGTGTGCGTAGGCCTCTGGATTCTAAGTGGCTTTCATCAACTATATATATATAGTAAAACTTCTCTATAGTCATAATAGTGGGACTAACTAATTTTATTACTATGAGGAGGTTATAACTTAATAAAGGTGTAGTTACAAAAATTTCTTATTTCATAATTCATGTTTTAGTAGTACAATATTAAGATTTTAATTCATATTTTAATAGTATTAGGGTTTCAATTCAACGCTTCAATTGTCTACTTTTGAAACGGATAGAAGATCGTGTCTTGAAACCAATCAAGATAACTACCTTTGATGAAATTGTAAATGCAGTTGCTGCTAGTCAATTGATGTGAAGCCATAGACAATCGCCAATTGTTTTAAGCATTACAAAATTAAGACCCCCGATGTTGATGAATTGCAAGTTACAATTGAAGTGGATGATGAGAATCAAAGAGTCATTGTAGAATTGAGTGATCAGATTCGACAACTTCACATTAATCAAATAGATATTAATGTCTTCCTTAATAATTTAAATAAACAACAAGTTATATATGCTTTAACAAAAGAGCAAATCATTACTACAATTAGACAAGAAGAGAAAAAAAATAATTATGAGGATGATAGTACATAAATACAAAAAGTTTCATACCAAGAAGCTCTAAACATGCTTGAGAAGCTAGAAATGTTTTGGCTTTAACAAGAAAATGTCCATTCTAGCGAATAATGTATCTGCAAGTTAAAAGATGTGGTAACAACTCTAAAGCATAAATTATTGTCCTAAATAACTTTAGATAAATATTTTATTTCATCCTAAACCTTTAATGTAACATAACATATATTTTTTTTTTACAATATATATATATATAATTATTACTATATGGAGGCAACTTTCTTTAAGACAGGAATTAGAAAAATTATAACTTATTACAATGTGGAGTTTATTCTTATTTATAACTATCCTAAATTGGGAATAAATTTTTTTTATGACTATGTAGAGTTTATTCCTATATAGAGTATTCCTATAAAGAGGTTTTACTCTCTCTCTATATATATATTGCAAACTGACAAGAATGCCTATTGATAATTAAAACTAACATCTGAATTTTAACAATGGGTGGAAAATGGTTTTTTAAAAGATTGTGGGTGAAAACAGTACATTTCCCAAAGGGAGGGGGGAGACTGTTCAGCCGTTGAATATCCTTATAATTATGAGTTAATCCATTGACTAAAAAAACCCCATTTTTTAATAAATTTTATAATGACAAATTTACCCTATATTAAATTAACTTTATTTTCTATTCTTTTCCAATACTTTCACACCACACTATTATCTCATAAAGTCTAATATTTTTTTATGCTATTCAAATCATTCTTAGAACAAACATAGATTTATTTTTTAATGACTGGGGGCGTTTAAATCAGTTTACGCATACCTCAGCTAATCCCTTGAGACCTTGGAAATATCGACCGGGTAAGAGCTTTAGTGACTATCCCTATTAGCAACCGAGGAGGGATCTTTTGAGTAATACACCCAATAGTCCCTATCGAACCACTCGGCTACCCAGAGGTAGCTTAAAACAAACATAAAATGCAATACAAAATTGTAAGCTTTTCTTCAAAGCCTTCATATTTATTTTAACTTATATTTTTTTTGTATTGTTTAATTATATTAAGTTATATGGGAATTATTTGTAAGATATTTTTTTTAGCTCTAATTTTTTTTTTTTTAATAACTTTCAATTTGATTATCCAAATTTTTATTTTAAGAATAATGATAGTGAGGGGGTGTATAGCATAAGTAAATGGAATGAAATATTAACGTTTTCAAAATATAAAAAAATAGAATGAAGGGCATTTATAGAATTTATGAGGTACCATAAGAAAAAATATTTAATTTTAAAACTTAGAAATAAGATATCTTAAGAAATGAGGCTTCTTTAATCCATTAGTGGGGTGTCAATATAACTCTACTCTATACTTAGTTTGATGGTTCTCATTGGGCTGTTTAGACACGATTATTAAAAGGCCAAATCAAGTTCAAATTTTATTAAAAGGCCATATCGTTTGAAAGTGTTAAGTAAATAGCTTTATTGTTGATTAAGGTTAATTAAACATGATTAATGGTTAATTAAGATTAATGAAGTATTGTGTAATCTTTTAAAAATTACAATATGTCCCCAAAGAGCCGAAATTCTTGCAAACAATCCCAAACACCTTATTCTTCTTTTTCCCGCCATTAACACATCCCTCCATTGGTTGTTGTTTTTTCTAAGCTTCGTCTATATCTTCTTCTTCCTCCTTCCTGTACGCCTTCTTCTTCCCGTCATTAACACTATCTTCTTCCTCCGCCATTAACATCTTCTTCGTCACAGATCCTCCTCCTCCTCCCTTCCTCCTTCTCCTCTTCCTCTTGACATTTCGTCCAGGTATGTGTATCTCCCATTTTCATTTTATATTTCAATTTACAAAGATTTAATGATGGATTGGGTTTGGGTTATGATTTAGATTTAGTTGTTTAGGTTGTTGGGTTGTGTTTGATGTAATGCAAGTTGAAAGGAGTGAAATTTTTTGAATGTTTTCTTGGATTATGGGTAACTGGGGGTGGTAGCACCGATTATAGGTGGAGATGACTGGAAATGTTTTTGGATATGATGGATGCTATAACGCCCACATGGAGGTACGTAATTTAATTTATACTCTTATACCTTTAGTTGATTTTTTTGCTAAAGTTATTTTGAGAAAATGTGAAGAAAATGCCTTAAACTTGCATTAAGGGTAAAATGGCATTTTCACTCAACATTAGTTGAAAAAGTGGGGAGTGAAAAGAGGTAGAATTTCATGGATAATGTATTATAAATGAGGGCATTATGGTAATTGACTAAGGGACATAGATGGAATGTTAAAGAAAGTGCAAGGGCGGAAAGTATGCATATTAATATGAGATATTAAGAGTTCAAGCAAAAAGACCCTATCATTCTCTACTCCCTCTCATGCCACTTCACTCTCAATTTCTCTCATCTCTTCATCAAATTTCCAAGGGATTTTAGAGGCTTTTGGTTGGATTTTGGTAGAGATTTGATCATAAGCACCCAAAGGTAAGAATTCTTGCAATAGATGTGAGATTAATTTTTAAAGTGTTGAATTCTTATAGTGTTTATGCTTAGGGTTTTAGAGAAAGAACAAGTCTACCAAAGAAAGAGAGATTCTAGTGGAATTACTCAAACACAAGGTAAGTAAATCCTACCCTAAGTATGATTTAAGTTATGTTGTGTAGAGGAACTTTCTTTATGCATATATATGTGTTATATGTAAAATTGTTGATGGATTTGGTGTTGAATAATGATTAGAACCTATCCATGAGAAGTTGTGTTGGTGTAGTTGTTATTTGATGAATGTTTGGATGAGATTTGGAAGAATTGAAGTGAAAATTTTGAAGTGTGTATTTTAGGCAGATTTGGTGTTAATTATGGAGGAGTTTATTCCAAATTTTTGGTGGCCTAAAATAGAGATTGAAGTGTAGCTAAATTAGTGTTGATTTGTGCACATGAATTGTTTGATGAAATGCCAAAGAGAAGTGCATGTATGAGAATGATTATGTGTTACTTTGGGATGAGTTTGTAGATGATAGAGAATGACATGTTTGCATTCCATAATGCATAATTGCATTTAAATATGTGAATTTAGAAAGAATTATAAGCATGAAACCATCAACATGCATACATATTCATAAGAGCATGAAAAAGCCCTAAAATATGTTAAAGAGAAAATAGAAAGAAGTGAGAATATTAAATATTCAAAGATATTCAAATCTGAATTTTTCTTAAAGAAGTGTAAAAAAAAGATAAAAAGAAGAGAAAGTTGTTGCGATAGGGGAGCCGTGAGTGACATAGTCCCACATGCACGCCGCCTTTCGGCCTCAGAATTTAGAAAGAAGAATTGTACAGTTCGTTAGAAGTGTGTGTGGATGAGGATTGTACCCAAAATTAGAGAATTCACTCACACGGCCAAGGCTCCAAATCTATGCCTAAACCGAGTCCGATCGGCAAGAATAGAAAGAAAGAAAGAATAGAAAAGAAAGAAAGAATAGAATGAAAGAAAGAAAAGAAAGAAAAATAAAGAAAAAGAAACAGAAAACAAAATAAGAAAAATAGAAAAGAAAATGCATAATTTATGCATTTGTGCATTTGCATCATGAATATGCATAATACCATGCTTATTATCATGGGTAGTGAAAAAATTAGAAAACAAAGAGAAAAACAGAGAGCAAAACAGAGAAAGCATATAGAAAGAATAGAGAAATAACAGAGAGAAGAACAAAGAAAGAAAATTTAGGATTTAAGCAACGGAGAGAGAAGGATAGCATAGCGGGTTTACTTACTGAGCCATTAGTGCTCACTCCATTGTTTTTAATGTTTTGCAGGTAATAGATGAGTTATGGTCGCTCGGAACATCACGCAGTGGAAGGGTTGGGCTACACTGTCAAGTTGCTATTTTTGAGAACATTTTGTAAATATTTGTATATAAAGAAAAATTAAATATGGACCCATACTTTATTACTCGTATATATATGTGTATTTTCTTGTATATATTTTTAATGAGTTTTAGTGATTAATTTTACGAGTATACTAGGTAGAAAGAAAGCATTACAATCGTTGAACCGATTTGGTGTATCACTTAAGCGGTCTGATATGTTTGGTATAATGTAGCAGATTGTAGATCGCTTAAGCGATTAGATATATGGCAGAAGATTGCTTAAGCGATCTGCTATAAATTTGGTATATGGCAGGAGATCACTTAAGTGATCAGGTAAATGGTAGAAGATCGCTTAAGCGATCAGGTTAATGGCAGAAGATCGCTTAACGTGGGTAACGAAGATGCAATCGATCGACAGGGCTTATTTATACTAGATCGCTTAAGCGATCCTAGGTATATCGCTTTAGCGATACACCAGATCACTCAAGTGACTCTGCAAATGCTTTTTAAAATCTTTCAACCCTCAATACATCGTTAATAATATCTTTTTTCTTGCATTATAGGTACTTGGCTATTATTAGACATGAGACAAGTTGTTTTGGGTGTTGAATATTTTGGTGAGTGGGTGGAGGAAGAAAGTTGCTGGAAGTGGATTGGGAAGAGCAAAGAAGTTATACCAATTGCTGTGAGCATAGAGGTTAGTTTTGATGAGTTGATTGATGAAATAATTAGAAGAGGTGATTTGAGTTGCTCACGTAATGATGTAGTTGTGAAGTATGTTTTAAGTAGAATTCCTGAACATTATAAGGTACCTTTTGCATATTAAAGTCAGATGAAGGTGTGAAGTTATATATGATTGATGTTAGAGGTGGAAAAGTAACCCGCTCGGCTCGACCTGGCCCGGCCTGTGGCGGGTTACTTTGTTTGGCGGGCCGGGCCTAACAAGTCGGGTTAGGCCCGCCCGCCAGCAAAGGCAGGTCGGGTTAGGCCCGCCATTTTCTTCAAAATGGCTGGCCCTCCCAGCCCGGCCGCCGCCCTAACCCGCCGGGTTAGGTGGCGGGCTGGGCCGGGTTAGCCCGATTTTCCTTTTTTTTGTTTTTTTATTTAACTTTTCAAATAAATAATTATAAATATAATTGTTTTTAATTAACTTTTCAAATATCAATAATTCAATTCAATTTTTTTGTTTGTTAACATTTCAAATATTAATTCAATTTTGATACAATAAAATTATAATATAAGAAAAATTATTCATTTATCAAAAAATAAAATAAGAAATTATAACAATTATTGCCTCGTTAAAAACCTCACCAAGAAAAACCCAATGGGAGAAAAACTTGGTAAAGAAAAAAGAGTGCAATAATTGACAATTAATTTACAAATTACATTTTACAAAACAACTAATTTGGGGGTGGTTCACTAGGACCTCCCTCATCTGTATCATCTATATTACAAAATTGAAACGATTCTACTAAAGTATTGTCGATAACCTCGTATTGATCTTGATGGTGCGATCGTTCCCAATCTCGAAGACATGTGAGGACTTCAATCATTTTTGGAGCAAGTTTAGTCCTCCTTTCATTTAAAATCCTTCCACTTGCACTAAATGTTTGTTCGGATGAGACGGTTGAGACAGGAACAGCGAAAACATCCAAGGCAAGTCTTGATAATACCGGAAAAATACATTTTCTGGCTCTCCAATACTCTAAGATATCAAAGTGACCTGTTGAAAACATTTCGGGGTTGCCAAATATTGTTGAAGTTCATTACTCTGCGACTCCATGGAGGACAGTATATTAGTTGTTGTTGTTGTTGGTGGTGCTTCTGAAGAGGAGGTTGCGGCTGTGCTTCGGATTCAGGTCCTCTTCGGCCTATTAAGTGCATTCCAAGAGTATAAGTCTTCATTTGCTGTTTCTTCTGCTACAACTTCTCTAGATATTTAGCTTCTTTGCAACTGCGGGTTCCATACTTGTTTTCATATTGGAAATATACTTCGAAAAGACTATTTTTTACCTCTCCTATTTGATTGACAAATGATTCGGTTTGTAAATTTTCACTTAAATTGTCAAAACCATTTTCTAAACGTGATAATTTAATTCTAGGATCAAATATAGCACCTAAATAATAAAGAAAAGGAATGGGTTCCTAATATTTCAAAATTTTTTTTTCCATTGCCTTTATTGGTGCATTTAAAATTTCATTGTCTCTGTTTTTTGTAAATAACTCGGAAATTTTTATAATTGTATGTATTACCAATGGACTAGTAGGATAATACACACCAGAAAGTTGTAAAGTGGATTGGTAAAAACATTTGAGAAAAGAATGAGATACTTTAGCTATCTTCCAATCATTTTCAACCAAATAATGAGGACCTCTATTATTTGCTACAAAATAACTAATTATATTAGCATAAGGTAAACATGAATCCCAAACATTAAATAAGTACTATTCCATCTAACAGACATATCTAATGCAAAAGTTCTAGGAGACATATTTGATTTTATACAAGCTTCTTGAAATTCAGCATTTCTTTTATTACTACCAGTAATCCAAGCTAAAGATTCCCTAATTCTATCAATATTTTTTTTAATTGTTTTCATACCACTTTTCACAATTAAATTAATAACATGACATGCACAACGTTGGTGAAAAAAACTTCAAATTGTTATATAAAGGATAATTAGTTTGAAAAAAAATCTATAGCTTTACTATTAGAACTTGCATTATCTAAAGTTAAACTTATCACTTTATCAATAATATCATAATCTTCTAAAACTTCAACAATTTTATTATAGATTTCTAAACCACTATGATCCACATCAATTAATCTAAATCCTAATAAAGATTTATTTAATTTAAATTCATTATCAAAATAATGACTAGTAACACAAATATTATCTTGTTTAGCTCTACCACTCCAAATATCGGCAGTTAGAGCCACACTAATATGACAAGTATGAAATTTATTTTTTAATTCTAATTTCATTTTTTTAAACAATTTTATTAAATCATTTCTAGTTGCAGTTTTAGAATAACTTTTAAATCCTGGAAAAAATGAATTTTGAACAAATCTTTCAAAATATTTATCTTCAGCCATATTAATAGGTTGATCAGTTGTAGCAATATATAAAGCTAACTGTTCCCTATATACATCAGAATTATAACGCCAAGTAGTACCCATATTAGTTATTTGAGTTTGATTACTTTCTCTATTTCCATGTTGATTAATATGTTTATTAGCATGCCTTTTTAAAGTACTAGTACCATTACCTGAATCAGCTTTATAAACATTTGCACAATATTTGCATCTTGCTTTCTTGACTTGAACGCCTATTTTCTGCTCGTAAAACTTGTCGAAATGCGCCCAAACGTCTGATGTGTGTTTGTCTTCGCTTTCGACGGCAGTTGATGATCCCGCCTCAGCTTGAGATGAAGTTGGACGAGGACGACGATTACGAGGACGACTTCTAGAACCACCAGGAGCTGTTGGAATCGACGGCATATTTTGAGGTGTAACGGATTCTGAGACTGGGATTGGGACAGCGGGACTATTTGAATCTTCTGCATTCATAGTAAAATCAGCGGGACTAGGACTAGGATAGTAGTTTTCTTCATCATTGAAATTGAGGGGAGAGAAATATCTATCCATTGTAGTTGAAAAAAAAAAATTGATGTAGAAGAAATAAAAATTAAAGAAAGAGAATTGGAATATGGAAATTGGAATTTGGAAAATTGGAAATATGAATTGAAAATTGCAAAAACTAATAAAAATTAAAATAAGAGCAAATTGAAAACAAAAAGATTAAGAGAATAAATGAATAATTGAGAGAATAGAGATTAGAGAATATGAGAGAATGAGAGAATTTGAGTTGTGAGAAAAATATGAGAGTTTAGGGCCAATTTGTAGAAAAAAAATGGGGAAAGAAAATGACGAAAAGACCCCTCCAACGGCTATATTTTAAGGGTAAAAGTGTAATTTAAAAAACTAAATTAATTTTGTATTTTTTTTAAAATTTTTTATTTTTTGGTCGTTGTTAACCACCCGCCCGCAACCCGCCGCTGATTGCGGTCCTCCCTGCTTGCCCGGCGGGTTGGGCTCAACCGGCCCGGGCCCGCCTACCAACCCTTTTTATTACGGGCCGGGTTAGGGTTGACCCGCCTAACCCGGCCCATTTTTTCCACCTCTAATTGATGTAGGCGATAATGGTTTAAGGCTGATTTTAAGGGTTAGTTGAAAAATCAAGAGTAAACGGTGATTTGGGTGGTGAGGAGGACACTGTAGAAGAGGTTGGTCATGTGCAGAAAAATGAAAATGTTGAGAAGGAGGACCCCGTACATGTTCCCGCAGATGTAGAGATTCTTTTAAATACAGATTATACAAAAGTGTAGTTTGTGAGGAAGAGAACACTATGGTCCTTTATGCAGGTTAGAGGGGGCAATTGTAGGTAGTAGTGAATCAGCTCATGTTTTTATAGATGGATCAGAGTTGCGCATAGGGTGTTTATTTGACAATGAAGAGAAAGTGGTGAGGAAGCTAAAACTTATTGCTGTGAGAGGTAATTTTGAGTTCATTACCAAAAGGTCTAATTCATCGGTTGTGACGGTTGCATGTCGTGACCAAAAGTGCAAGTGGCGGGTCTATTGTAAAAGATTGGCGGAGTCCGAATGGAAAAATTTATTGTTAGCATATATACCTGTGAGCACACATGTGGTTTGGGAAATGTTTTAGGTGAGCATCGACAAGCCTTCGCTGATGTTATTGGACAATTTGTCCAAAAGTCAATTCGTTGAAGGGAAAGGTCAATCTCCTAAAGACATTTAGAGACTTGTGCGCACAAAGTTAGGGATGTGTTATTAGTTATTGGAAATGCTGGAAAGGGAGACAACATGCACAAGATTTTGTGAGGGGCACGCTGGAGCACAAGTATGTAGTATTAGAAGCGTACCATTATATGTTTGAGTTGACAAACCAAGGTAGCAAGACGGCTTTTAAGTGGGATAAGAATATGAGGTTTAAATATTTTTTTGTTGCTTATGGTTCTACTATAAGAGGTTTTGTAAACATGAGAAAAGTGTTGGCTGTTGATGATTGCTTTTTGACGGGAAAGTATGGAGGTACATTATTGGTGGCCACTGCACAGGACAGCACACATATCCCGTTGCATGGTGTGTGGTTAACTTTGAGAACGACAAGTTGTGGACTTGGTTTTTTCAGTAATTACGTACGATAGTGCTTGACAGTGACGAGTTGTGCATAATATCCGATAGGCACAACTCTATAAAGAAGGGGATTGCCACTATTTACCCTCAAGCACATCACGGATTCTGTATGAGGCACGTTGGTGAGAACATAAAACAAAAGTTTAAGTGTTTTGGCCCTTTTCAAACATACTACATGGTAGCAAAAGCTTATCGAATTGATGAGTTCGAGGAGCACTTTCGGCAAATCCGAATCAAGGATGATAAAATTGTTAAGTATCTTGAGCATCATGTTGGTTTCGAGTGATGGATTATAGCTTACTTGCCTGGAAGAAGGTTTGATGTCATGACCACGAACATAGCCGAGTCCATAAATTCGAAGTTGTTAATAGAAAGAGAGTCTCCAATAGTTGCCATTTTTTATGCAATCCAGAGGACATTGTCACGGTGGTTCCATGAGTGTCGTATGAAGTTAGATAATTTTACCACAACCCTCATTACATTGTGAAAAATTATTGCAGAGCGTATAAGCATGTTAAATGCTTGTTTGCCTATCCTTTTAATGCTAAGAGTTCACCATGCACAGCTATGGTCCGGATGCCTTAGTTAACCTTTTTAGTAAAACTTGCAATGTAAAGTGCTTGACATTCAACGTTTATCTTGTCCTCATGCACTAGTAGCACTGAAACACCAACGAAGCCGGATTTTGGTTCAAGAATTTACATGGAACTTTGCTCCCCTCACTATATGGAAAATCACTACATACTGGCTTATTCAGAAACAATATATCTAGTTCCTCCAAAAGAGCAGTGGGTGGTGCCGCCAAAGTTGGTTCACATTATCATCCATCTGCCATTCAAGAAGACAGAAAAAGGGAGAAAAAGAGTTAAACGTATTCCATCAGCCTCTGAGGTTCCCCTGGAGGATGAATAAGTGCTTAATTTGCAAGCAGCCCGGTTGAAGAGAAGCAGTTGTCAAAATCGATCACATGCAATCTAGAAAATTAGGTTCGAATTAATTAGTAGCAAGAAAGCAAGCAATCTGCAGATAAGATCGGATCGCTTAAGCAACATAAGATCGCTATCTGTAGATCTGAATAATAGATCGCTTAAGCTATCTGCTGCTCAGATAAAATCTGGTGGCCACTGGATCGTTTCAGAACGTAAGGTCGCTTAAGCGATCTTTTCTTATATGCAGATTTGACAAGCAAATTGCTTAAGCGATCTGATGAAGTTATAATGTTTCTCTTTTGTGGTGCATTAAATTGATTTTATGTTCCTGTATTTCCAGTTATGTCATCAAGAAGAAAGATGAAATCAAGAGAGTTGCCAAGGCCAACCATTGAAGAGTTGTTGTTTTCAATTTTTTATGTTTTAAATTTTATTGCTACCTTAATAATCATCCTTTATAACATATTAAATTTCATTTTCATCAATTTTAAAAAGGGTTTAAGTTAGTAAAAATTTTGCATATTACCTCGAATAGCATTGATAGCTGCCCAAAGAAGCAAGACAAGCAAAATAAATATTATTAACATCATTGTCGTATCAAGACAATCAATCAATCAATCAATCAATCAATTTACTGAATTTTTTACGAGTGTGGCACGTTAGTAAAAACGTACCTCATTTCAAAAATATGGATGGTTATGATTGAATATAAAGCTTAGCCGCAATGCACAATATAATTTCTCATGTAAATGTGCAGAATTTCAAAAGATCAGCGAGATAAAAAGAAAAATGGACTTGGTCGCTTAAGCGATCAGCGACCAGGGCCAAAAGTGAAGAGCAACCAAGGGTAAGAGTGAAGAATCGCTTAAGCGAGACCTTAAATCGCTTAAGCGATCGTGCATCTGGGCAGATCTTGATTCTCCCTCGAACTTGATCATTTAAGCGATCCCAAATCACTTAAGCGACTAAGGGTAAAAGCGAAGAATCGCTTAAGTGAGAATCATGCATCTGA
This sequence comes from Pistacia atlantica, assembly GCA_026229545.1. NCBI lineage: Eukaryota > Viridiplantae > Streptophyta > Magnoliopsida > Sapindales > Anacardiaceae > Pistacia > Pistacia atlantica. Next base: position 17,288,641 of record CM047910.1, read on the forward strand.
ACAGATCTTGATTCTGCCTTAGACTTGATCATTTAAGTGATCCCAAATCGCTTAAGTGACCAAGGGTAAAAGCAAATAATCGCTTAAGCAAGATAGTAAATAGCTTAAGCGATCATGTATCTCGGGAAAGTATTGATTCTGCCTTGTACATGATCGCTTAAGCAACCAAGGGCAAAAGTAAAGCATTGCTTAAGTGATCCTGATCCTTGCTTGTACGTGATCGCTTAAGCGACTGGATATGATCACTTAAGTGACTAAGTCTGAACATACTAGATTGCTTAAGAGAGACCTATGATTGCTTAAGCGATCCACTGTAGTCGGATGACCTTTATTTTACCTTTGACAAGATCGCGTAAGCAATTTATTATCGCTTAAGCAACCAAGGCTAAATAGACATATATTCTTAAGCGAAACCATATATTGCTTAAGCAACCAAGGCTAAATAAATGGGATCGCTTAAGCGATTAAAGGTAATTTACATTGATACTTTAAAAACAGTTTATACTTTGATATTTATTTTCCATGTTTATGTACCATGTCTAAGAATAGATGTAAAAGAATTAATTTCATTAAAATATAATTTTGAAAAAAAATCGATTAAGTAATATAAATAATCAAATCAATTGACACAAGACAGATCATGGTCCACTGAACTAATTGTACAATCAAAATTGAAGCTTATTTCAATCTAATCATTTTCAAATACATCATCCATATTTATGAAATCAAGTACGTTTCTAATAACGTGTCATGGTAGTGCGCTATGACATTCATCCATATATCATACAGTTGTAACCTTAATATGTGTTGATAGAATTAGGTTGCAAATAATCCTTCTTAATTGGCCTTAATAAGTGTTACAAACCGATGTTGCTTAATATTAACGTTAATAATCATGTGATATTGTGAACGTTTGAAGTTCACATTAACATCACTTAATATGGGACAACCTATTCCAAAAAAATAAAATAAAAGGAATCGCTTAAGCGATCTAGTGTTGATAAGCTTTCATAGCTTATTGTGAAAGACAATAAAAATTATCCGAAAACATTGGATCACTTAAGAGATTTCATTTCTCGCTTAAGCAATCTTGTGTATTTAGCCTTAGTCGCTTAAGTGATCACATACAAGCAAGAATTAAGATCACTTAAGCAATACTTCACTTTTACCATTGGTCGCTTAAGCGATCAAGTACAAGGTAATCAATACCTGTCCAGATACACGATCGCTTAAGCGATTTACTTTCTCGTTTAAGCGATTGTTTGCTTTTACCCTTGGTTGCTTAAGCTATTTAGGATCGCTTAAGCAATCAAGATCTACTTAAGCGATTTACTTTCGTTTAAGCGATTGTTTGCTTTTACCCTTGGTTGCTTAAGCGATTATTTTCTTTTACCCTTGGTTGCTTAAGCGATTTGGGATCGCTTAAGCGATCAAGTCTGAGGCAGAATCAAGATCTACCCAGATGCATGATTGCTTAAGCGATTGTTTACTTTTACCCTTGGTCGCTTAAGCGATTTGGGATCGTTTAAGCGATCAAGTCCAAGGCATAATCAAGATCTGCCCAAATTGCACGATTGCTTAAGTGATTGCTCGCTTTTACCCTTGGTCGCTTAAGCGATCCCATCGCTTAAGCGACCAAGTCTGAGGCAGAATCAAGATCGCCCAAATGCATGATCGCTTAAGCGATTTATGGTCTCGCTTAAGCGATTCTTCGCTTTTACCCTTAGTCACTTAAGCGATTTGGGATCGCTTAAGCAATCAAGTCCGAGGCAGAATCAAGAACTGCCCAGATGCATGATTGCTTAAGCGATTTATGGTCTCGCTTAAGCGATCCGAGGCAGAATCAAGATTTTCCCAAATACACGATCGCTTAAACGATTCTTTGCTTTTACCCCTGGTCGCTTAAAGGATTTTGAATCGCTTAAGCGATCAAGTCCATGATAGTATAAACATCTGCCCAGATGCACGATCGCTTAAGCAATTTATTGTCTCACTTAAGCGATCCTTTATAGAAAACCCTTTGTTGCTTAAGCGATATATGTAGTCGCTTATATATCGCTTAAGCGATCATGGGCAATACATATTTTTTCTAGCTTTTCTCCTAAATTTTGACAAACTAAAATCCACCAACACATATTAATTCCATATTTTCTCTTGAATTTGACAACCTAATTGCATCAACACATCAATGCCATGTAACAAGAATACTAAATAAACTCAAACTCAAACTCAAAAGAGGGAGAGAAATACTGAATTGCCTTTGTATTAATCTAAAACGTGTCAATTACATTAAATTACAACATTATATACAACAAATAAATCTCCTATATACACCCAAAACAAAAGCAGGGCTGGTAGCCTCCATCCCCCCTCTTCACCATTCTTTTCAACCACTTCCCCATCCTCCAAAATTATCCGGCACACCTTCAGCATCAACATCAGCAGCAGCAGCACCACAACCCAAGTATCAATAGCCTGATGCCTAACAACACCAACTAATCCAATTCAAGATAATCTAATTATTCAAGACAACCTAATAAAATAGTATCACATAAACTACAAAATTCTAAGTCCAACTTCCTTACCTTTTGATGACAACATCAACAATGACTTGGATTGAGTTCTGGTCAGTCAAAAGGGATCCATATGCCCATGGAAGAACCTTAACAGCCTAGTGCTCCTGACAGTTGTTCATTGTTTCATCATTCAAGCTGTCCATCAGGGTGTTGGTCATGTCGAACTCAATAAATTTCAGTGCATATACCACGCAATCAGCACTACAATAGGAGGAAGACATTAGCATTAGAATCAATTTATAAAATAATTGTATTATCTTGAGTCATTCATCGGGACAAGAAGGCCCTTGAGTGGCCACTTTCCCGTCCGTAGTTCATTAGCCAAGTGCTGAAACATCTCGCTGTCACGCAACAGCTACGGGAACATACACACAGTGGCTACAACTCCGTCTTCAACTGCCTCTCTTAACAAATACTGGGTTTGAAGTCAAGGATCTGCAGCAAGCCCTCTTCTAGTAGCGACGATGATTATCCAATGTATATCCTTGATGTTCATTATGTAGTATACTCTTTTAACTTTTGCCCAACTGTTGCCATGTTTGGGCTTTTCCCCCCATACATATTGCATCATCCTGTCATCAAACTGAAAATCATCAGGGACATCGTTGAAGTCATCCCTTGTTGTACTTCTACCAATGACCTTTTTCATTAAACTGTCATATGTAGTTACTACGTTTGGCCAAAGGACCACATCGGTGATAGCACAGTGCAGATACAAAATATCACCATTACTGCTCTGTCATAGCCTCATAAGTGCCAATACCTCATCGATGTGCTGTATCAAATAAAAACAACATGATAAGTATACAATACCTTATGGAAAACATAAGAAAAAATAAGGAAAAATAAGGGAAAATAGCTCATCGAGTTGTCGAGCCACCTGCCCATCATCAACATCTTATCAAACCACTCTAGGGATAATCCCCGATCTTGCTCAAATGCCCATCACTTCCAGAATCATTGTAATAGGCATAGAAAAGTTTTTTCTTTTCCTCATCTATTAGCCTATACAAATCGACCTTTAACTCCTTAGTTTTCACTTGCCTACTTCCTCGCCTTCCTTCCTTCATTTTCACTTCCCCATTTCCTCTACCTTCCTCCTCCATTTTTACTTCCCTATTTCCTTTGTGTCCCGCCTCACCCTTCTCCATTTTCTCTTCCCCGACTTCCTCCTTACCCTTCCTCCTCCAGTTTTACTTCTACACTTTCACGGGCTTCCTTATTTTTTTTCTTTGATTTCCTCTTCTTTCCATATGATATTGCCATGTAAGGAGAAATTACATGCTTACTCTTTCATCTCTCTTTTATGCTCAGTTGCACTTCAACCACTTTCAATACCCCACCAATTTCCTCCTCCACCCTACCAACTTTCTCCACCTTATCAACTTTCTCACCATATCAACTTTCTCCTCCACCATTTCCATCCGCTCTTTCATATTCTTAAACCTCTCATAAATGACTATTGTAAAACTCTCAAACAGACCATTTATGAGATTAACCACCTTATTCTCTCAACCACAACGCCTCGACAAAGTGGTACTTATTGCACCAGTTTGCCAATTGGGTGGAGGTGTACAAACTTCTTCATCCTTCCTCCTCCTATCCCTCCCGTCAATTGGAGCTTCATCATCCTTGGCATCAACAACATTCTCAAGCAGTGGCTCTGCAATTGCACTCACATGTGTGACCTTTTCTAGGTCCCGCATTAGGCGGTCTATCCCTTCATCTGCTTCATTCTTCAATGCTTTGAATGATGTAACATACTCCTTTCCCACTTCACCCCTAGTAGCGGCGAGGAAGGGATGAATGACTCCCTGTAATAAGAAAAAAAATCAATCAAATTTAAGCCACATTTAAAAGCAAGTGCATATTCAAAAGATTAATCCTTTAATCTTACCCAAGCCACTTGAATTTTGATTTCTATTTTGTTGTAATCCCAATGGGTACACTTTTCGATGTGCCACTGCAACATCCTAGGAAATTATGGTCACTCATCTGAAGTCTTCATCCTCCCCCGCCTTAGCCAAGACAGGGTCAATCTCATACATCCAAGCCCACATTGTTAAAAAAACAGTTTATATCATAATTAAAACACATATAATACAAAAAATAAAGCTGTTAATATTTACCTTCATTGCCCTATGGGAAGCCAAACAAATTGTACGTGCTCGGTCTATTCTTCTCAATAGAGTAACGTTGCTTTAACGCCATGTCTTTTCCTTGCAGGGAGTCCATGGTTAGCTGAAATGATATCCGTCCCCACAGATAAGCATTAAAGAAGTCTATGTTGCTTGCAAACTTCACCCAATCCATATTAATGGCTTTTGTTGAGTTAGAAGCCATTATGATCAAATGCACAAACCATACCAGACACATCTTGAATCTCTCTAAAGAGATATACCCACCTATTTCTAACCTCTCCTCTAAATCGCGTCCTATAATAGACGCCTTCCCCCCAAAACCTTTTTAGCCAAGTTATCGACTACCCTACTCTTCTTTATTCTCTTTGCTCTGCCGCATCTGGAAATGCCCCACATCTTAAGCCTGTGATCAAGGCATATTCCATAATCCCAAAACATAGCAGCTTTCCATCCATCAAGAACCAAATTTTTTTTTTGGCTTTTAACTAAGTACAACAACATATAATGCACTCCCTACCCCTCCATAATGCCTTTTTCCAATTTTCTCTGATGTTCAAAAAATGACCAAAACAACTCTCTTTGAATAGGTCTATACCCTTCTTCTGTTCCCATAAAATCTCCATTATTCTCGTAAAACTTGCCAACTCGACCTAACTGTCACCCTTACGGGGAAGTATGGTACCTTATCGCTTATAACCTCCAACCCATAGTCTTTATAATTTATTTTTCGAAAAATTTGCACAATCGATATAAACTAAATATCAGCAAAAAAAAAAAAAAAAAAAAACAACCAATAGGCTGCCAATTTGGGGGATATAGGCTTCGAGGGCATCGGGGAGTCGGTGTTTTTGGCCTCGAGAGGACCGGGAAGCAAATACAAGCCCTACAAAGGCTGTTGTGGTAGGTTCCATGAGGTTGGTGGGTTGGGGATGGCAGGAGGTGGCGAATTAGGGGGCTGGAGGGCCGCCATGCATATTGCAGGGCAACCCTCTAGCCCCTCTATTCCGCCGCCTCTTGCCATCCCGCAACCCACCAACCTCCCACAAACAACCTCCCTATGGCCTCCCTTGCATTCCCCCATCCTCTACAACCCAAACAAAGCCACTCCCCCAATGCCCGCCAATTGCTCGACAAAACGCCACAATCACCATAACAATAAAACCAACTACATCTCCCCCAAATTCACACAAATCAATCAAAGTTCTCATCCAATTAAAAAAAACAAGTAAAAAACGTACCATTTTTTCACCGGGGTCATCCTCCTCACCTGAATTCTCAACGTCCTCCCTTCTTTAGAACCGTTTTCTTATTCTTCTCTGCTTCTTGTGCTGCCGTCATCTCCTCTGCCTTTGGACCACCTTCACTCATCGGATGATCCATCAGAGCATCTTCTTCGACAATTGTTGAACTGCTGCCACTGCCAGAGTCTAGGATTTGGAGTGGGGTTGGGTCTTTTTTCTAAATATCAGCCATGAGTTTGTGTAAGGAAGCTTTAGGATTGAATATTTGCCAGAATAGGGCACTTTCGTCGCCAGAAATGGCAGAGAAATCAAAGGTTTTCATCGGTTGTTTTTTGGGTATTTGGCTCGATTAAGCAATTTTAAAGGGTGAGGGGTCGTTTTTAATTTTCAAAATTTAAACAAACTTCCGTTAATTATAATATTACCCACATAGGTTTAAATCCTTTCACTTTAACCCGTTTTACATGTTTAATGAATCCTAAGTGTGCCACGTCAGTTTTTCTAAATTAAAAAAAAATAGAAAAATATTTTCAAGGTCATTTTTTTATATGCAAACTTGGGAGGTCCGGGGAGTTAAATTTCCTTTGTTTATTATGCCTTTTTCCACTTTTGAATTCAAAATTAGGAATTAAGAAATGAAAAAGTAGGTATTCAAAATTGTTAAAAGGAAAGGTTCATTTTTCAACCGACCCCTAGGTGGCCGAGTGGATTTGATAGGGACTATTGGGTTTATTACTTAAAAGGTTTTGAGTTCAAGTCCCTTCCTTGGTTGCTAATAGGGGTGACCATTAGAGCTTTTATCCAACCGGTAGTTCTAGGGTCCTAGAAAATTAGTTGAGGTGCGTGTAAGCTGGTTTGGACACCTTCGGTCATCAAAAAAATAAAAAAAGGTTCCTTTTTTCAATTTATTGGGGTGTAATTGATAATATTGTTAAATTTGATCACCTTAATGATACGACAACGAAACTGATTCTTGTTTGTAAACTTCAATTAGTGATTGAACTTGATTGGTGTTTGTAGTTTTTGAGTCATTGATGAGGGCACACGAAGAAGATGAAAACGAAAATTTGGATTATAATAAGCTCGTTAAAGCCAAGATATAGTGTGATATAAATTATTGTTAGTCAGTTCCTTGTCATATATATTTGCCCTTAAACGTAGAATTTAAGTTGAACCATGTAAAAAATTCTGAATAAATATAAAATTAAAAACCAACAGGAAGAGAGAAAAAGTAGAAACAAAAGAGAAAGATTATTTAATATGCTTTTATTATTTATGATTAATTGTTGCTCATATTTTTCCCGGTACGATAATTTGGTATGAGAAAATTGTGATTTTGATATGCAATTGATGTGATTTCTTTAGCGCAAAAACATCTGTGATTATGGCACTGGCATATTGGTGATGGGTAAGGACAGTCATTAGTAGTGTTGCAATTCTGCGAAATTGGAACTCTCCTTGCTTCTACATGTATTTCTTTCAACTCCAAACCTGCTAACATCATCACCATTAATATTAAGGGGCGTTTGGTTTAGGGAATGTTAGATTATTGGAAAGATAGATTACCTTGAAGATTACTAGGAGTATTTAGGAAAATGTGTTTAGTTAATTGGTGGGTATGTTATATTAATATGTTTTGTTGGGAGGAATAAATTGGTGGGTATGTTATTTAAATTACTGAATTGTCCTCTAATTAAATATTATAATTATATTATTTTTTAATATTATTATTATTTGGATTACTGTAACCCCCCTACATTTAAAAACTTAGCAAAAACAACCCCATAATAAAAGTTTGAAAAATCAACAAAACACCCCCACTAACCCAGCCACTGTCGGCCGTCCAACCTAACGTCAACAACCTAACTATGGCCATTTTCAGCTAGATATCTGACCGAAAATGGCCAGATCTGGCCGTCAACGGCCATATTGATTATGGATCTGCCTCAATTGCGTCAGTCCGATCTGGCGATCCAACAACATCGATGAATCGGCCATTAATGGCCAGATTAGATCTGGCCAGAAATGGCCATAGCGACGCACGACGGCCATTTTTGGACTTTCTGTGCATCGTTCCGAAGACGGTGGCATCTAGTCGCAGTGGTGGTTACTGGCAGCAGGTGGCTGGGGGTGGTGGCTTGGGTGGGCTGTAATTTGTTTTGAATTCAAGGGTAATTTTGTCCAAAAAATTAATTAATTGGGGTTCAAATAGTAAAAGTTATATTCATGTAAGTAAATTTAAAAATAAGGGCATTATTGTCCTAAAAATTTATTAATAAGGGATATAATTGTAACAAAAAAAGATAATCATGATAATCTTAAAATACCTAAGAAAATGGAGGTAATCAGATTACCTCAAATCTTACCAATAGTAACCACTATTGGTATTTGAAGATTACCGGTATCTTATATTATTTGACAACCACAATGGTAATCAAGTAATATAAGATCACTTAACCCTAGTAATGTCAAATACCCCCTAACCAAAAGCCCCCGAAGGATTAAATACATGTATATAATAATGTTTTTGTGATAAATAACAAAACATATTATGTTGCATCAAACACTGTTTAATAAAACACTAAATAATATTACTAATATATCATTGCATTTTATTTAAATATCTTTGTTATCAAAATGCTGATTAACGTATACTATACTATAGTATTGTATAAAATATATATATGAAAATTCTCCAATGCGGACGTCTAAAAACTTTTAATGTGCAGACCAAAGGTGAGCATCTAATCATTCACTTTTGATTGTAGGGTTTGTAACTTGAGTCACTAGGCGCTCACCTTTAGTCCATACGTTAAAAATTCTAGGATATTTGCATTAGAGAATGACTATATATATATATATATATGTGTGTGTGTGTTTGTGTGTGTACTAAAACGAAAACTATGTACATGCTTAAAAAATAACTATAAATAAAAGGATTTAACAAATATTTCTCTTATTATATATGTAATAGTGTAAAATTAAAAAGAGGAGGAAGAAGAAGAATTACCAATTGCAAAGATGAGTAATGCAAGGAAGACCAAATTGGGGGAAATTCTTTTCATAGTGAATTTGTTTGATATTTGTTGATTATTGAGTTTAGTTACATTATTTTGATAAGATATTTCCATATTTATAGCTGTGGGAAGTCACGATCTAGAAAAAAAATAGTTGAGAATATCTAGCTAAATAATAGTTTAATTAATGTCTAAAGATTTAGAAATGCATCCAATGAAGTTAAATCTACTAATATCCAAATCTAGCTAATTTCCCAATTTTTTTTAAATTTAATGTTGATATATATTCTAACTAAATACAATCTAAACTTTAATATTTAATAAGATTGCAATAACTAATAGATTTAATGACATTAATTCTCATGAAATATAATATAATTACAGAAATATCTTTGAGGTTTGGAGAAAAAAAATCTCACTGTCGTATAATTTTAGGCGTTAAAATAAATGGTATATCTATTAAAAGGCAAATTAGTCAAAAAAATATTTAAAAAGACAAATTCACCTCTAATTATCCCCTTATGACCTATTAGATTTCATATGAAAAGACCAAATCTTATTCAACAATTTTTTCAAATACTAATTAAGGTTTTGTTGTATTGACTAAAAATCAATAATTCTTTTTTTTTGTTTTTTAAAGATATTGTATTGAGCCTATTATTAAGAATTCTCATGGATCACATTGCACTAAATGTTACATAAAAAGGAAAAATTTATTGTAGACAATTTTAAGTGTTAACTTATTTACTGTAATTTTTTTTTTTATTTTACTAAAGTTATAACTAAATTCACCTGAAACTTTACCTTTATCATTATGTTTTGATATGAAGACAATATATAGTAAAGTAAAATCTACTAAAGTTATAACTAAATTAGTCAAAATCAACATATCGCGAAATTAATAAAGGTCTAAAGCAATTTTATAATATATTGATAGCACAATGATATTTCAGTAACACATCGTGTAGATGGTAAAATCTACCCGAAATGTTGTGGGAATGATCTTATGGGGAAGAGCCATTGACAACCTCGTAGACTTATAGATAGGGAAAAGAGTGAATGCGAAGCTCACAGAGGACACCACTGTGGTATCGACTGTGGGCACTTCAACGCTCAAGTTAGTGCTATTGTGGGATATTTAGTAAGGCTAAGAGCGGGAAAGAGTTTACTGGGAGTGTGAAACTAGGGCGTGACTTATAGGCCTAGACGTAGAGTGACTAGAACTCGGCTCTATGGCGATTATCGACATAGAGTGGTTAGAACTTGACTCTACGGTAGGGAAAGGCAATGGTTCTTGGGAGCAAGAATTTTAGGAGCTAAAGAGAGGGATTGTATCTCCTACTCTAATGAGAGGATTGATATCTATTTATATAGTGAGTCAAGGAAGCTTGAGTCCTTGTAGAACTAGGTATTCTCACAATAGGAGTTTTAGTGAAAAAGAATCTCATATTGTTAATCCATGTAGGAGTAGGAGTACTAGTTCATGTAAGATTAGGAGTCTTGGATGTATTGGGATATATATGGCACTTAAAGCCTAATTGTGGGATGAGTGTAGACTGTAGATTGATGGGCTAAAGCCTAAGGTCCCTATAGAAAGGCCTAACTCGTGGAGTGGCCCAAAATGTAGGTTGGCCCAATTTGTAAGGTGGCCTTGATCATAGAGTGACCAAACTCGTAGAATAGCCTAACTCGTGGAGTAGGTTGACTTGTGGTGTGGACCAACTTGTAGAATTTGCCAGCCCATAGAGCGGTCCTTCTTAAGAATGGGCCATCATGTTGGATGGTCTTTTCACAAGATGGGTTTTAATATGGGCCCAACTCTGTGGCACTAAGCTTAAGCTTTCGGGCTAACCTGAGTTGGGTTTTTGGCATGAGCCCAACCGGAGTTAGGTAGTGACTTGAAGCCATTTGCTATTGGTCCAACCAGAGTTAGGCCTTGGCACAGAGCCTTTTGTTATTGGGCAACTGAAGTTGGGCCTTGGCGCGGAGCCTTTTGTTATGGTGCCAACAAGAGTTGGGCCTTTGGCACATAGCCTTTTGCTATTGGACCTGTTAGGGGTCCAATACGGATTTTTGCATCTACACATGGAATGACATGTTAATTAAAATTCAACCAAATAATAATGTCTAATTATCTCAATATAACATCGGTACATAATATAATCTCAATACAATATTGTTACTTTATTTTCTGTTCTTTACCAATACTTTGACACCTCACTATTATCTCATAAAGTCTATTTGTTTTTTATTTTTTGTATTTTTTTTAATGTTACTCAAATCATTTTTAGAAACATATTATGGAATACAAAATTGTAAGTTTTTCTTCGAAGCCTTGGTAGTTATTTTAACTTATATTTTTTGTGTTGTTTAATCATATTATGTTATTCGAATTATTTGTAAGATATATTTTTAGCTCTAATTTTTTTTTTCAATTTAATTATCTACAATTTTATTTTAAGACTAACGATAGTGGGGGGTATATAGTGTAAGTAAATGGAATGAAATATTAACTCTTTCAAAATATAAAAAAATAGAATGAAGGGCATTTATAGAATTTATGGGGTACCATAAGAAAAAAATATTTTTAAAACTTTGAAATGAGATATTTTAAGAAATGTGGCTTCTTTAATCCATTAGCGGGGTGTCAATAACTCTACTCTTTAGTTATTTTGCTGGTTCTCATCGGGCTTCCTTTTTGGGCTGTTTAGACATGATCATTTATGCCTCTCTCCACTTTTAATTCCAAATTAGGAATTAACAAATGAAAAAGTAGGTATTCAAATTTGTTAAAAGGAAAGGTTCTTTCTTCAACGAATCCATGGGTGGTCGATTTGTTCGATAAGAACTCTTGGGTGTATTACTGAAGAGGTCTTGACTTCGAGTCCCTCCTCGGTTGCTAATAGGGATGACCACTAGAACTCTTACCCGATCGGTAGTTCTAGGGTCCCGAGAATTAGTTGAGTTGCATGTAAACTGACTTGGACACCCTTGATCATAAAAAAAAAGGTTCCTTTTTCAATTTATTCTGAATGTAATTGATAATATTGTTAAATTTGATAATCATACTGATATGACAACGAAACCGATTCATGTTTTTAAACTTCAACTGGTGATTGAACTTGATTGGTGTTTGTAGCTTTGAGTCGTTCATGAGGGCACACGAAGAAGATGAAGACAAAAATTTGGATTATAATAAGCTCGTTCAAGCCAAGATATAGTGTGATGAAAATTATTGTTAGTCAATTCCGTGTCATATATATTTGCCCTTAAACATAGAATTTAAGTTGAACCATGTAAAAAATTCTGAATAAATTTAAAATTAAAAACCAACAGGAAGAGAGAAAAAGCAGACACAAAAGATAAAGATGATTCATAATATGCTTTTATTATTTATGATTAATTATTGCTCATATTTTTCCCAGTATGATAATTTGGTATGAGAAAATTGTGATTTTGATATGCAATTGATGTGATTTCTTTAGTGCAAAAACATCTGTGATTATGGCACTGGCATATTGGTGATGGGTAAGGACAGTCATTAGTAGTGTTGCAATTCTACATGTATTTCTTTCAACTCTAAACCTGCTAACATTTTCACCATTAATATTAACATTAAGGATTGACTACGTGTATATAATAATGTTTTTGTGATAAATAACAATGCATATTTGGTTGCGTCAAACGCTAGTTAATAAAACAATGAATACTATTACCAATCCTATAATATTGTATAAAAAAAATATATGAAAATTCTCCAATTTGGATGCCTAAAAACTTTTAACGTGCGGATCAAAGGTGAGCATCTAGTCGTTCACTTTTGATTGTATGGTTAATGACGTGAGTCACTAGACGCTCACCTTCAGTCCACGCGTTAAAAATTCCTGGATATTTGCATTAGAGAATGACTATATATACACACACTAGGAGTCTTGGATGTGTATGGGACTTATATTCCTATTGTGGGATGAGTGTAGACTGATGGGTTGGAGCCTGAGGTAACTTGTCCTATAGAAATGTCCAACTTGTAGAGTGCCCAAAATGTAGGTTTGCCCAATTCGTAAAGTGGCCTTGATGGTAGAGTGATCCAACTCGTAGAGTAACCCAACTCATGGAGTAGGTTAACTCGTGGTGTAGACTAACTTGTAGAATGGGCTGACCCAGAGAACGGTCTTTCTTACATAATGGATCATCTTGCTGGATGGTCCTCGCACATGATGGGTTTTGATATGGGCCCAACCAGAGTTGGGCTATGGCACTGAGCCTTAAGCTTTTGGGCCAACCAGAGTTGGGTTGTGACTTAAGCTATCTACTATTGGGCCAACTAGAGTTAGGCCTTGGCACAGAGCCTTTTGCTATTAGGCCAACCAGAGTTAGGCATTGGCGCAGAGCCTTTTGCTATTTAGACCTACCAAGGGTCCAATATGAATTTTTACATCTACACATGGAATGACATGTTAATTAAAATTCAACCAAATAATAATGTTTAATTATCTCAATATAATATTGTTACATAATGTTATCTCAATATAATATCGTTATTTTATTTTCTATTCTTTACCAATACTTTCACGCCCACTATTATCTCATAAAGTCTATTTGTTTTTTTTATGCTATTCAAATCATTCTTAGAACAAACATATTATGCAATACAAAATTGTAAGATTTTCTTCAAAGCCTTGGTAGTTATTTTAACTTATATTTTTTTGTGTTGTTTAATTATATTATGTTATTCGAATTGACGAATTATATGTAAGATATTTTTTAGCTCTAATTTCTTTTAACTTTCAATTTAATTATAAAAAAATTATTTTAAGAATAACGATCGTGGGGGATATATAGCATAAGTAAATGGAATGAAATATTAACTCTTTCAAAATATAAAAAAAATAGAATAAAGGGCATTCATAGAATTTATGGTATACCATATGAAAAAATATTTAATTTTAAAACTTTGAAACGAGATATCTTTGTTTGTCAAAAGTCAAAGGAAAGTGCCAATCATTAAATGAAGAGTACAAGATCTCTTTGTAATTTGTCCCCTGTTTCTTATATACGGTGTTGTTTTACTCTTATGTTTGTTGTTGTAAAATAGTCACCAGCTTAAGCTCATTAGAAGTATAAAATGTGAGCTGTTGCCTCTGTAATTCGTTCACTTAACACTCATTAATTGGAGCACATTTCTCTTCGAATTCTCTTCTCTTCTTCTTAAATCTTCACATAGTATCAGAGCCAAAGATTAATGTCAATGGCGAGAATTCCTAGTAATGATCTCTCTAACAAAAATACAAAGAAGATGCGTAACAGCTCAGCCAGTGTTCACTCTTTGATTTTTAGCTCCAGTCTTCAAGTCATCACTCTAAAACTGAGTAGAGACAATTACCGAGATAATTATCAGTTTTGGAGGTCTCAAGTTCTCTCCACAGTAGGTGCTCACGACCTTGAAGAACACCTAACAGGTTTAATTGCATGTCCTGAACCTCTTATTGTTTTAGATAATGAATTGAAAGAGTTAAGCTCAAATGAAATTAAAGAAACCCTAGGAAAAGAAAAGATCAATCCAGAGTATATAGCCTAGAAAAAGATAGATAAATTTCTTGTCACATGGCTCTTAGTGTCAATTTCTGAATTTATGTTCAGTCAAGTGTCAAAATGCAAGTTTGTTACTGATATTTGGTTTGCACTTGAAAATGAGTTCTTGGCTGACTCTAAGGCTAGAGCCCTACATTTGAAAAATCTGCTCCAAAACACACAAAAAGGCAGTATGAATGTCAGTGAATATTTTAAGAAAATGAAAGGGATTGTTGAGAGTCTATCATCCAGTGGTTAGATTGTCTTAGATGAAGACTTGTTGCAGTATGTTTTTGATGGATTAGGACCAAAGTTTGATGTGGTGATCGTCAACCTGACATCCAGAATTGAATCCAAATTTGATTCAATCACTTTACAAGAAGCTCATCCTGCTGTAGAAGTATGAGCTGAGACTTAAGAAATTTAATTCTCTTGATTTTTCCAAATTGCTCAGCCAATGTGGCTTCACTTAGTCCCAACATGAATAAATCTCAGACTTTTCCTTCTAACTCTACACCAATATCCTCAATTTCTGCTGAAGGTTCCTCTGGAAATCCTGGATCTTGAAATTTTGGTTCAGTAAGTCATACGATCCCATTGCAAAATGCTTTGCCCGTACCTTCACAAAATTATCCCTTGACCGTTGGAGGATTATCGGTGAATCAGAATACTCCTCACTACTTGTTTGAAGCCATAAGTTAGCTTAGTTAGTACAATTTTCCTTCCTATAGACCTTTTGACTATGTTGGAAATGACAGAGGTAGGGGTAGAAACAATGGAAGAGGCAAACCAATCTACCAAGTGTGTGGCAAAATGGGCAACACAGCCATTCAATGCTATCATCATTACAACTCCAACTATAATGGTTTTGCACCTTAGTTCAACAACTCCAGTTATAATGGTGGTGCTCCAACTCATTTTAATTCACCATCACCATCACCACCACAATTCACTAGTTTCTCTCAAGACTTTGGTACTGGTCCTAGTAGTATTAATGCTAATCCATTTGGTAATACATTTGGTTCCAACAATAGCTCTTATGGTCCTCATACACAACAACATGGAAGCCACAATTCACAGTCTCAACAGTATCAATTCGTTGATCAACAGAAGCAACTTTCCTACTCAACTCAATGGCTAGGCTTCAAGGTTCCCAATCCATAAATGCAATCCTCGAATCAAGCCTATTTTTCTACTCACTCACTTACACCTTTTCCTAACATGAACTTTTTTCATCCTACCTCTATCACCTCTAACGCGCCTCCTGATCCAACATGGTATATAAATTCTGGTGCAACTGATCATGTTGCATCAAATCCAAATCAGTTAACTACCAGCTAAAGTTATGATGGTAATGATCAGCTACAAGTAGGTAACGGTGAGTCTCCAAACATCTCCCATATTGGCTTTGCTTTACTTCTTAGCTCTTTGAAATCGAAATGCGTTTACTTAAAGAATGTGCTTTGCGTACCTAGGATTACAAAGAATTTGCTTAGTATTTCAAAACTTACCAAAGATAATAATCTAGTTGTTGAATTTCATTTTGATTATTGCACTGTCAAGGACAAAGATTCTAGAATAGTTCTGCTGCGGGGAGGACTTAAGGCTGGTTTGTATCCGTTGCAAATACCTTCTCCTCCTCCCTTGCCATCATATGTTGTTGCTTCTAATAGTCAGTTTGATTCAATCCCTAGGTCATATGTTACTGCAGTTGCTAATAAGTCTTTAGGATTTACTTTATAAGAAGTAAATAATGCTAGTTTTGTCAATAAAGGTTGTATCATGAATGAGATACAATCCTCTGATAGTAGTTGTAAGCCAGGTGCTATTGACTAAAATTTGTGTAAATCATCTCTCTCATGTAATACATCTTCTCTAAATAAAACAATATCACAATTACCTTCCTTGTTGTCTTCACCTTGCGATGAATTGAATGCAAAAACCAACAATGCTTGTGAGCATCATAATCAACTAAGTTCTAACAGTACCAATCAACCTTCATTACATAATACATCATTTGCTTTTCAAGTTAGCAACAGCAAAGAGAATCAATTGTCCCTTTGGCACAATAGGCTAGGACATCCACATGCTAAAACATTACATAAAATCTTGTCTCACATACACAAAAATTTTGCTGGATGCACGCCTCAATTACCTTTTTGTGATGCATGCAAGTTAGGTAAACTTCACAAAAATAACTTCCCAGTGTCTCAATCTAGAGCAACATACCTGCTCGATATTGTCCACAGTGATGTTTGGGGACCATCTCCAGTTGTTTCCTTAGAAGGATATAGGTATTACATTCACTTCATTGATGACTATAGCGTTTCACTTAGTTATTCCCTTTAAAAACAAAAGCTGAAGTCCAATATGTGTTTATTAAATTCCATCACATGGTTAAAATTTAATCAATATAATATACAATACATATGATGAATATAATTTATATCTACACCAACAAAATAACTGTATCATATATATTACATTATTAGCTCATGCATCCATGCCCTTGCATTATTGGTGGCTTGCATTTGATACAATTGTGTTTCTTATAAATAGGATGCCTACCATTGTGTTGAACTTTCTTTCACCTTTTGAAGTTTTGTTTGGATCAAAACCAGTTTATTCTTCTCTTAAAACCTTTGGCTGCACTTGCTTTCCTTATCTTATAAACTTTAACAAACATAAACTTAGCTTTCATTCCTCCAAATGTGTGTTTTTTGGTTATAGTCTTATACACAAAGGATACAACTGTATCAATTCTGAAGGCAAGATGTTTATCACTCCTAATGTCCATTTTAATGAGTCAGAGTTTCTTTTTTAAAAGGTTTTGATTCCAGCTCTCCTGGTTTGAACTCATCTATAGCAACCTAAGAATAAGTCAATCATGGGAGTCCTTACTATTCCTAGGAACAAGCTTTCCCTTTATCTTTGTGCAATATGCAACTAAACACTATTCTAACAGAAGAAATCCCTCACATAATGACTGCTCTGTAGCTGTTCCTTGCAGTGATGATTCCAACAAACCAGTCATTCCAAACACTGTCATCTTCTCTTCACAAAGCTCTAAGTCCAATAACTTAACTAATACACAACCTCTTCCATCTATCCTGCATCAATTCACCTACTTACAACCTACTAAATCTGCCTCACCCACTTCTTCACTTCCTTGTTCAATATTTGAATCACAAACATCCCAAGAACATTCTAGCTCTCAAACACTAGAGTCCTCATCAAATAGTCTTGTTCCTAAACCACAAAATAATTGTTCAATCAACATTGATCTACAAACCAGAAAGTTTTTCAAAAATTAAGACTTCTCAACCAGCCTGTCTGGAGACATTACCTCCTTGTCCACTTATGGTTGATCTAACACCATCACAATTTCAAACTCCAACATCTACATCCTTACGTACCACATTAGTTTACAACCAACAACAACAACCAAACTAGACAACTTCAAACACTAATCAATTATCTACCACAATAGCCTACACCCAACAACAACAACCAAACCGGACAACTTCAACCACTAATCAATTATCTACCACAATAGCCTATACCCAACAATATCAACAGAACCAGAACCAACTTTCCAATATTCATCCCATGACAACCCAAGCAAAGGCTACTGGACAAACAACAACAGTTCTACTTTCCTCCAAATCATCAGCCATACAACCAGAACCTGCCTCTATACCTGAAGCTTTGGCTAGTGTTGAATGGAAAAATGCTATGCAAGATGAATTTGATGCTCTTATAAGGAACAATACTTGAACTCTTGTTCTTAAAACTTATGATATGAACATTGTTGGAAACAAGTGGGTTTTTAGGATCAAGTTTCATGTTGATGGGACTCTAAAAAAATATAAAGCTAGGTTGTTATTAAATCTTGCACCATTCACATCATCTTTACACTTGCAGTTTCTTATGGTTGGGACATACAACAAATTGATGTAAACAATGCCTTTTTGAATGACACATTGAGTGAAATTGTCTACATGCAACAACCTGTAGGGTTTGAGAATTTAGCATGTCCTTTACTTGTTTGTAAGCTTAATAAAACACTATATGGCCTTAAACAAGCCCCAAGGGCCTGGTTTGACAGATTGAAGCAAGCATTGCTGGAAAAAGGTTTCCAAAATTTAGTTTTTGATTCTAGTTTGTTTATTCTCAAGGATGTAAGTCAAGTTCTTTATGTGCTCATCTTTGTAGATGATATCTTGATCATTGGATCCAACAACTCCTCTATTACTGTAACGCCCCACTTGAGGTATGTAGTTGTTGTTTCTTCTTTTGCTCTTATTTGAGTTGGTTTCTTGGTAATATTGTTTGATTGAGTGTTGTGTTGAATGCTTGCCCTGAAATTGGTTGAAAATAGAAGAAGTTCAGTGTGCCAAGCTTCGCCGGCGGCGAAGAGGTGTTGAAACCACGGGAAACACTGGGACGCTTCGCCGCGTGACGTAAGTTCCTCGCCGCGGCGACAGCCGACCAAAATGTTTGTTAAGTTTTAGATATTTTCTTCCCTAAGGGCAATTTGACCATTCTACCCATAATTAGTAGGAAAAGTGGGGAGTAAAATGTAAGGATTTTTCATGGAGAATATGTTGATATGGGGGTGTGTTTGTAATGAATCAAAGGATATAGATAGAATTCCCAAAGAAGAGTAAGGGCAAAATGGGAATGCTTGTGTATAAATTTCATTAAAAGGAATTAAGACATAGCAAACCCTTCATTCTTCTTCTCTGACGCCACTCTCCTCTCTTGCTTCCTCTCAACTTCTCTTTCTTTTGATCAAGGAGGGGTTTCAAAGGGCTTTTGGAGTGATTTGGGGTAGAAAACCAACCTAAGGCATCCTAAGGTAAGGATTCTTACTTTGGTTGTGAAGCTTTGTGAGTTTTAGAATATATTGAATATTGAGGGTTTTTGTTCTTTTGGTTAAGAGTAGAGAAAAAGTCAAGCAAACCAAGTGAAAGGAAGAGTTAGTGAAGTCTCTCCATAACAAGGTAAGTAAATCCCAACCCTAAGTTGAGATTTGAGAATTTTCTTGATTAGGGTTTTGATAGTAATGATGTATGTATGTGATATACATGTTATATGCCATGTTATTGAGGCTTAAATAGAGATTCTAGTGCTTTGTGATTGTTTATACCTTTCAAATATAAGAAATGAGTTGTGGGTTGGAAAGGTAGTTTGAGATGAAATTGAAGGGGCATTGTGGAACCCTTTTTGGAAGTGTCTTTCTTTGGCAGGTTTTGTGGCTATGTGAGGGGGTTTCTCCCCATTTTGGAATGGTTAGAGAAAGATTTAGAATCATTGCTATAGTAGAGTTTTATGATGCACTTGAGTTGTTTGATGAAATGCCTAATAGAGGTTTGAGTATGAGTAGTGAACCTTAATTCTTGCAACATTGTATGTTGGCACTTCATAAGTGCATTAGTGGAGATGAACCATCCATAGGCACTAATTGTGCATTGAAAAGTGACCTAAGAAAGAGTAGGGAACTTTGTGTATGCAATTACTCTAAAAATAGAAAACTTGGTGGATGCAACTACTCTAAGGGTAGAGAGAATGAAAAATGCTAGAATAGAGTGAATAAGAAGAGTAGTAGAAATGGGTTGATGCTTTATGATCATCACCCGACAGTTATGAGAATCAGGTTGATGCTTTGTGATCACCACCCGAATAGCCATTAGAGATGGGTTGATGCTTTGTGATTGTCACCCGCTAAGTATTAGAAACGGGTGGATGCTTTGTGACCACCACCCGGTTAGTTATTAGATAAGTGGGTTGATGCTTTGTGATCATCATCCGACATTTATTAGAAGTGGGTTGATGCTTTGTGATCATCACCCGATAGTGATTAGAAACGGGTTAATGCTTGGTGATTGTTACCCAAAAGTCATGAGAAACGGGTAGGTGCTAGGTGGTCTCCACCCGATAGTTACGAAAACCGAGTAGGTGCTTCGTGATCCCCACTCGGTAGTTACTAAGAACGGGTTGGTACTGTGTGAATTCCACCCGATAGTCATGGAGAGTGAGATGGTACTGTGTGAACGCCATCCGGCTGTACCTCCCAGGTAAGATGAGGCCATGACGTTTAGTAAAAAGACAGAAATAAAAACAGAAATAGTATAAGGAAAGAATTAAGAGTAATACATACGGGGACAGCCAAATAGATGGTTTTACTTACTGAGCATTATTTTGTGCTCACCCCGTTATTTTTCCTTTGTGGATGCAGGATCTAGGTGTTGATGCAGTCGGAGGGGTGTCGGCGAGCGAGGAGCAATAGCTACACTGTTTCCCTTGTTTTGTCTTTTAAAATGAATTTTTGTAAACAAACCTCTTTGTGTATAAAAGACACATGACTTATAATGAAAAGAAAGTTTTTGGGCCCAATTTTCTATTGTTATTATGCATGCATTGTATTAGCTTACAGCAGTTCTTACAATTACTAAGTTGGTTCATGATTTAAATAACCAATTTGCATTGAAAACCTTGGGATTTGTCACATATTTCTTGGGCTTGGTGGCTAAAAGAACTGATAAAGGAATTCACTTAAGGTAGTCCAAATACATAACTGATTTGCTTGTTAAGACAAAAATGCAAGATGCTCATCCTTGTCCTACTCCCATGGTTGTTGGGACTAAACTTTTTGTTATAGATTGTGAGTTGTTTAAGGAGCCTAGTCTCTACCGAAGCACCATTAGAGCATTACAATACTTAACCTTAATAAGACCTCACATTAGTTTTACAATCAACAAACTAAGTCAATTCCTTCAAGCCCCAACAAAATTTCAGTGGTAGGCTTGTAAACGTGTGTTAAGGTACATCAAAGATACCTAATTTCATGGTCTTATCTTCAAACCAGCTGCCTCCCTTTTTGTTAAATGTTATGCCGATGCTGACTAGGGTAGTAACTTGGATGATAGAAGGTTTACAAGTGCGTATTGTGTGTATCTTGGTCCTAATCTAGTGCAATGGAGTTCCTGCAAGCAAAAAGTGGTTGCACTCTCATCAATCGAAGCTGAATATAAGGGCCTTAACATAAATAGCAACTGAATTGGCATGGCTGGATAGTCTATTCTCTGAATTAGATGTGAAATTAAGCTCTGCGGAATATTTATTTTTGTCAAACTTATGAATTGTGTGTGTGCATAACAGTTATGTGTGCACACTTGCTGCCAATCCTTTTATTTGGCTTGTCTCATCTGTTGTGTGTATGCACATCAATTCTTAATGCACACAGGTTGCCAGACATGTGTCTTGGCTTGTTTTGTCTCGAGTGTGTGTGCACAACGATCTGTGCTTACACTCTAGCTTCAAACTTTTTGTAACCCGACACGAGTTGCATGTCTGATAAAGAGAAAAAAAAATTATGTTTATCTTTGTCTATTGATATTTAGGACCTTTTTACATGTGTCATATTTTCCTTAAGTAGTCTTAGGGAATAAAGTTATCTTTCCCAATTTGTCTTGTGATCCAAACCAAAAGAAAGAATACTTTCCTTATTTGGACAAACATGGGCTAGCTCCTTGTTGGCTGACGTGGCACTGTTTTGTTGAGCAAGAAAACTTTCATTATATAATACTCTCTCTTGTGTAAATGAATTTAACCTTTTGATCCTTTATTTCATCTTACTCTAAATTTCTTAGAGTATTCTTTCTCTTAAGGTTCAAGGTTCATTTTCCATTTTGTGCCAAAACCTCACCATATCAAACAAAGACTTGATGGCTCTTGGAATGTGGTTCATTTGCTGATGCTGGTGCGTGGTGTCAATGCTTGAAGCTTGGTGGTTTACAAGCTATTTTCGGGTGTGTTCCCGATGAGAGGAAGCTCCAAGGAGTTGCTACACGTTAAGGATTCAAAGTGTGGTGCTAAGTGTAAAGTTGAACAGGGAGTTCTTTTTACTATAACTTAATCAGCTTTGAACTATATCTTATAATGTGTTTTTAACTTAGTGGATTGCTTCGATCTAGACAAGGTCCCATGGATGTAGGCTAAAAGTGGATTTAGTTGAACCATATCTATGGCTGTGTTCTTTATTTTTTGCACTTATGTTTGTTGTGGTTAAAAATTGGAAATCTCTTAATCAACTTGGTAATATATTGTTGCACGTTAAAATGGGTAATCCAAAACCAAAGTGGTCTTAACCAATCCCCAACAAGCTCCACTCCCATAATTTGGTGTGATAATGTAAGTGTAGGAGCTTTAGTAGCCAACCCTATCTTTCATGCTAGAACAAAACATATAAAGATAGATGCACACTATATAAGAGATAAAGTGTTAACAAAAAAAGTCTTGGTGCAATATGTTCCATCTAAGTTGCAAATAGCTGATGCTTTGACAAAGGCTCTATCAATTTTTCAATTTCAAGAATTGAAACAAAAACTCATAGTGCTTACAGCAAAATTGAAGACTTAATTAGTTGTTGAGATGGCACCAAGCTCAGTTCACTTATATCAGAGCATTTCTTGCTACTGTGTTGCAAGTATTAAACGCTATAGTGTGGTTTATTCAGTTTAGAGAATTACTAAAGATCTGTTTGCTGCTATAATGTCAATACCTAAGTTCAATTCAGAAGCTGAACAGAGAACATAGCTTAGTTCAAGTTTCAGATTCAGTTCAATTTCAATTCAAGTTTCAGATTCAGTTCAATTTAGTTAATTCAATTCTGTTCAGATCAGAGAATTCAGAAAAAGTACAGTACTCAGTTTAGTTCAATCTAGAAAGCTCAAGTCTGTTCAAGTTCAGCTCAAAGTTGGCTCAATTGAAATGCAATAGTGACTTAACCAATTCAAGAATGCAATGGTGTTGTGTTTCAGTTCAGTTGCTGGAATGATTGATGCTTATAAGTGTTGTAAGTGCTTTAGTTGATTTGATGATATAAAGATGAAAAATGACTCAACCAATTCAAGAATAGTGTTCTAAAAAAGTTATGTGAAAAGAAAGTGAAAAATAAGTTGTTGATTGGAACAGACCAGTGGTTTAGTCTATGGGGGAATGTTGGTCAATTTTGGTATAAAAGGTCTGAAGATGAACAAGGGCCGTTTAGTTTAAGGCGAAGTGTTTGTTAAAAGTCAAAGGGAAGTGCCAGTCATTAAATGAAGAGTAGAGGATCTCTTTGTAATTTGTCCCCTGTTTCTTATATACGATGTTGTTTTACTCTTATGTTTGTTGTTGTAAAACAGTTACCAGCTTTAGCTCATTAGAAGAATAAAATGTAAGCTGTTGCCCCTGTAATTCATTCACTTAACACTCATTAATTGAAGCACATTTCTCTTCGAATTTCTCTCGAATTCTCCTCTCTTCTTCTTAAATCTTCACAATCTTAAGAAATGTGGCTTCTTTAATCCACTAATGGGGTGTCAATAGCTCTACTTTATAGTTGTTTCGATGGTTCTCATCGGGCTTCTTTTGGGCCGTTTAGGCATGATCTTTTATGCCTTTCTTTCCACTTTCAATTCAAAATTAGGAATTAAGAAATGAAAAAGTAGGTATTCAAATATGTTAAAAGGAAAGGTTCCATTTTTCAACCAACCACTGGGTGGCCAAGTGGTTTAATAAAGAGACTTTGGGTGTATTACTCAGGAGGTCCTAAGTTCAAATCTCTCTTTGGTTGCTAATAGGGGAGGCCACTAGAGCTCTTACCTGACCGGTAGTTCCAAGGTCAAGGAAATTAGTTGAGGTGTGTGTAAGCTAGCTTGGACACCTC